>CM045447.1:10875924-11375924 GCA_024666655.1 Dascyllus trimaculatus | reverse complement strand
GCAGCTTTCTTTTTGTAATTTTAAATACCTCACATCAAAGCCAAAAACTTTCAAACCAACGCACAGGACTTTCAGTCAGTACAGTGAAAGTTCTCTGTCAGATCTACTGCAGCCTCCTTTAGCACAAAATAAATTTTAGCTGATTGCTTACACGTGATGAAGTACAGCCTCTGAGGCATGCTTTAGTGTAATTCCCCTTTAATTCCCACGTTGCTCTGGTGTACTGTAGCTGATGCAGCTGACAGCGCCCAAATGCGTATTAGCGTGTATGTGTGCTCACCGCAGTGATGGGTGAATGAATCGACCAAGCGTGTGTGAAAACACGCTGTCTGGCCTCTCTCTCTCTGCTGCAGCACGCACACATACTGTATGGCCATTCAAACACACACCTACACATACACACAGAGCTGTATTCCTTGCCATGTACCACCGCCTGAATTAGCACCTTTGTCCATGCCAGGCGAGCACAAATCCAGGCCGCCAAGCCTGAGGAAACCTGTGCTGTTAACGGCATGGCAGTGAATATTCTCAGGGAAATCAATTTAAACATGAGCTGAAATGAAAAGAACATCACTGCTACTTCCTCACACACACAGACACACAGACACACACACACACACCTCATTACAAAGCTTGCAGGCAGAAACTCGCTTTTAGATCATTCTTGACTTTCCTTCAGATTTTTTTAAAAAATGGGTGCTAAACAGAGATATAAATTGGATTTCAGCTATTATTTTTTTCTCCTTTTTTGCATTTTTTAAAAATAAAACCACCCCTTATCCTCTTTCTGATACGTACAAAAACTTAGTTCGATTGTACTCATACCGCAGGAAATAACACAGTGCATTTATCACGCGCAAACTCTTTGACAATCATCGGTAACAAGTTTCCTCTCCCTCAGGAGCCTTGGCAAAAAAATCACACACAAAGGAAAAAAATTAAACACAGAAAAAGTAAACAAACTTATTTGTTAAGGGTTCAAGGGTCAAAAGTGGGGGAGGTTCTGGGGGGAAAAGGTTTTAGTCAAGCAAACTTTCTCATCTGCCTAACTGGCTAACAAACCTGAACACTCGCCAGCTAATCAAAATGCTTCTGTCCAGGTCTGAAATCAGCAGCATTTCTCTAAAGACTGGTGGGTCAGTTTCCCAGCGTGCCCGGCAGGGGTTACAGAGCAGGATTGGTGAGGTCAGGCTGAGGTCAAGGAGATTATAAACCATGCCAATATACATATTAATATTCCTTTTCAACTCCTGACCTCATCAACGCCACACTCTCAGAGAAGCTTTCATCTGTCCGTCCAGATGAAATGGAGCAAAACAAGAAAACAAAAAAAAAGGGCTCGGCACAATCTTACTCAGCCTCTACAGGCTTTCAACGCTGCACTTCGGATGCTTCGCCACGCATACATTCAATATCAAAACAACAGTGTTACCGGAGTTTGGGGAAAGAAACATCACTCTCTCCAAACAGGATTACCCCTCCCCGCCCCCCTCCCCAGGGAATGCCTGTGATTGATTATGGTAAGAAAAGGGCCTTAGTGACAGTACGCACTTTAAAAACATGAAAAATAAAGGCTGAAACAATTAGGTCTTCAAAGGTTGCAGAGGCATGAAGAGGTGGGGGGGACTAACCTCTTCCCTCTGCTACCTTTCTCTATTCCTTTCTATCTCTCTCCACCAGAAGAAGAGCGATGAGGAACAACCCGAAATGGTTCACTCTGCGCTGCGGAGAGAGACAGAAACGTAGACAAACAAAAGGAAAGCCGAACAAACTGACCAACAGAGGTGTAACAGAAGAAACAGATCCCCAAACGCGTGGCAGCTAGGGGAGGAGTGATAACTGTCATCAAGACCACAGTGGCCATCGTTCTCTACTCATCACCCCAGAGGAATGCCATCCCTCCTTCCATCAATCTGTCCATTCTATCTATCTGTCCGTTCACTCACTCAAAACAAAGTGCTGCCATCTCCTCCCGCCCCCTGGAGGGCATCTGCTGCCGTCGCTCCACTTCCTGCTTCATTATTGTTGCCGGCTGCCACAGCTTCCAGTGAGGCGGGGTCAAAGCCTTGCTCCGCCCCCAGCGCGTCAGCCTCCATCTTCACGCTGTCAGCCAGGAAAGCGGAGTAGGCGTCACTGTCGGCCATCAGCAGTTTAAGCTTGGGGATCCAGCTCTTGCGGACGACGCGGCGGGCATTGGTGCACATGTCAGCGGCGATGGCATTCATCTCGCTCTCTTTGAAGCTCGGCGCAAAGTTCTGGCAGTAGACTGGACAAAGGGAACGAAGACATAAGAGGATGATAAAGACCAAAACAGGGCATGGAAATGCAACAGAAGAAGAGAATGCATCCATTAAGATGGTGGACTCAGCGGCTCTTAGCTCTCATTTTCTGTGCTTTTTTTGTGCGCTCTGTAAATACATGCTTTGCACTATTCTTGTACTTAATATTTAAATATTTTTGATACGCTCTTTGCACTGTAAAAGAATAGCCATTCAATTTTATTGTACTTGTGCAATGACAATAAAGGCATTCACATCCGCAGAAAGGAAGGATGATGGTGAGTCCTAAAAGAGTAAATTCAATGCTCGCTGGCAGCTCCACAATCTCACTGGCATATAACTCAAGAGAATTTACAGCATCAAAAAGTGTATTTCTCTGTGACTCACATTTGACGGCATGCAGCACTCTGTTGTCCAGAGGTTTACGACTGGGGTCGTTTGTTGAGGAGCGGATGCCAGTTCCACAGCTGTTAGCCAGAGTGCTCCTGAGCAAGTAAAGAGAACAAAAAGAACACAAAAACACATCAAATCACAGAATGTGCATATTTTTGAAGGTCTGGTGGTTCAACAGTTTGAGCTGTACAATGTGGAAACAGCTTGATAAGAAAACTGTTTTAAAGCGGATATATACATCTACAAAAAAATTGCAAGTATAAATTGAGAATTAATGCCCGTTCATTTGGCAAGTTTGTATGTTCAGTGTGCAAGTGGCTCTTCTTATTACAGTGTAATAATTTCATTTGTCTGTATGTGCTTAAAAAGAAAAACAGCAAATACATTACAAAATGCTAATTTAATAATACATTCAGAAGACAGACATTCTCCCCTGGTTTTAGACAGAGCACATGAACACCACCTGATGATATTTCTGATCATCATGTCAGCCTTCATATATCTTTTTCTGTATGCTGCTAACAAGGCAGAAAGTGATCCTCAAAAGTAACTTGGTGGTTTGATGTGTTTGAATCACTGATCAAAACCTAAAACGCAGTTCAGCCCTTAGTCTGCCCCTCCATCCCTGAGCTACCGGCAAACTTCAACTTTGTCTTCTGTACTCACTTTGACATGCAATAAACCATGGTTCAAGGGTCTCAGCAAAGGGAAAAAAAAAATCAAATCATAAAATATCAGTCTGTACTCTTCAATTGATCCCTGAAGGAACTTTGGTACCCTGTCTGCCCTGTCTACATATACTCCAGTTCGCATTTCCATGTAATCCTGACACGTTGTGCTTATTTTTTCTGCTAACAATGTGCATAATTGCTATGAAGGATGTGACAGAACAGAGGACAAAGACCAACTCGGGCACTGACCTGTCAAAGAAGGCAGCCAGCAGGCGTCTAAGCAGCACTTTGTGGCGGGTACCAGCGCTTACGTGGCAATTCATGAGCTGGGCGCGGGAGATGAACACAGAGGTGCCGCTCACCAGCTCCAACTTCTCGGCCGGGTCGCCTTCCTCATACAGCTTTGGGTGGCAGCGGTTCCCGATCTGGCTGATGAGCTCGGCGGGCAGAGACGCCAGGTCCTGCCGGGACCGCCCACCTCTGCCCCCTCGACCGCCCC
Organism: Dascyllus trimaculatus; assembly: GCA_024666655.1. Taxonomy (NCBI): domain Eukaryota; kingdom Metazoa; phylum Chordata; class Actinopteri; family Pomacentridae; genus Dascyllus; species Dascyllus trimaculatus. The sequence goes on along the minus strand of CM045447.1, from coordinate 11,372,082 downwards.
CTGAGTCAGGGGCCAAGTCTGGCAGAGCCTCCACCCGCTCTCCAACCACTGAGGGGGCAGAATGATCAATTCTTATCAGACATTTCTATGTACATTTATGGCTGGGTATCATTTCAAACTGTATTACAGTAGTGCCAGAGTTTTAGAGCTGACACATAGCCTTACTTTGAGGGATACAAACATGTTTCTTTACTGAACATCAGATATTTCATCCAATGTTTAATACTTTGAAAGCCAGTCGTACTCCTTAAATAATACAAAACAAAACGTTTAAAATTCTCAGTGTCTAAATATTAAACTTAGATCAGCGTTCCAACTTGAATTATACATAGGAATCCATGTGTAGAATAAAACTCAGTAGGACTGAAAAATTTCGGTAAAATATCCATCTAGCGATTTCTTTTTTGACAGATTTGTGATAGAATTTACACTTTAGTCAATATTTACTATGTAATAAATTTAAAATATGTGGTCACACATGACCACATGAGACACTCAAAAGGACACGAAATTGTAAAACCGCGAAGAGGACATTTTAAACCTTGGGTCTGATGCACTGAAAAACATGTATCCTAAATTGCAACCTTTGTGATTTACTGATTGCATTGTTTCGAATCCTAATTTCATTTTAAAATTAACAATCTTTTTAGCTCTAATAATCGTCACAACTATTTCAATAATTGAATCATTTTTTGGTCTTTTATTTTTAAAGAAAACTGGCCACACTTTTAATGGTTCCAGCTACTGCTTTTCTGTGTCATACTTCTGAGTAAACGTAATACTTTTTAGACGACTTCTGAAAACAAGGAGACATTTCTGAATTTTATAGACAAAGTGATCATAAACAAATTTATTGATTCATTATTGAAGAAAATAATCAACAGAGTAATTGACAATGTAAGTAATTGTTAGTTGCACTCCCCCCATAAATTAGAAATGTTTGACTTGTAACAAGAGCAGGAAATGAGATATTCCATTCCAAAGTGTGTGTTTAAAGTATTGTGATGAGAAGCAATCACACTTCACTTCAGGGATCCTAACATTTATCCACATGTTCTGAAGTCAGACCTCGACCTTTCAAAAACACTTCTTGCTCTTGAAAGGGTGGAAAACTATACTAAATTTCTGATCTGTTTTCTACTTGTCTCTCCTGTATAATGACTAAACTACAGTTTGTAAACCAACAGTGTTGTGAATATTTCATTCTAAGCACCCATCTGATCGTCCTGAAACTTTTGATTAAATAAACTATGAACTGGAGGCAGGATCCAGGACTTTCAGTGGTTTCAGTGCTTTCAACATTTCATTCTCCATAACATCCTCCACTCCTGAGAAGTTTAGATAAATAAACTACAGAAGTTGTTCTTGTAAACAATCCACAGCAAGAGCTGCAGAGATCAGACAGTGAAAACTTTTACATTTACATGGAAACACAGTAACCTTGAAATGAACCCACACTGATGTACTCATCTGCTGTCAGTGCTTACCTGCTGCTCCGGCGTTCAGCATGCTGTACATGGTGTACATGTTGCAGATCTGTCTGTACTGCTCTTCAGCGCTCTCATCTGCTATATCGTCCTCTTCCTCGTCATCGTGGTAACTGATGGGCGAGTCGCTGGTGTACATGCTCAGTGTGCCTGGGCTCGTGCCCTCAGGGGTCCCGCCATTGTTGTTGTTATTGTTATGGTTACTGTTCAGTCCACCTCCTCCCACTAAAGTGGTGCCGCCACTGCCCGCCATAGCAGTATTGGCTGCAGGTCCGCGCCCAGAGGCATCCTGGGTAACTGTGTTGGAAGAGGAGGAGGAAGAAGAGGAGGAAGAGTAGCGTGCAGCTTTCCTCATTCCACCTCCCCCGCCCCCTCCAGACCCCCCTCCACCATCACGGTTGCCCCCCTCCCATAGTCGCTTGGCCACGGGGGTGCAGACCACAGAGTAGGGAGAGCCCTCCTGCTGAGGAGGAAAGAGAGAACACTCGTAATTAACACCTGACTAGAACACTTGGGACAGCTCTTAAATGCTGACAACTAACAATAAAACAAAACAATAAAACACCGTCATTTATATGGCTTCAAGGCCTGTATAGTACAAATCTTACATTTATCCTGTCACACAGTAACAGAAATTCACTCCTGTTAATAAGTCTGGTTATCATCAGGCTTTCTGGTAGCATATTATGTATATTTCACGTCTTAACTGAAATAACGTGTGCCTCTGCTCTTCATCACTAAAAATGATTTGAATTTAATGAAATGTTATATGCTTCAGGAAAAACAAGCAGACTCAGATTCACACAGTTAAGACCATCCGAGGAGTATCTGAAGAGTGAGCTGACTGTTTAAACAGTCATCATCAAGTACCTAAGCTGATGACGACATGAGCTGCACCAGAATCCATTGCATTCAGTTCAACTATATTCAATAACCACCTCACTCACATGCTCCAAATTCTATTTAAAGAAATCTTTGGCAAATGAATTCATATAATTCACTTTGTCTAATATTTTCTGCCCTTTTGGCACAGCAACATTTAAATGTCTCATTAATATACAGTCCTTCTAAGTGCAAGAAAATAAAAAGGAAAGAAATAAAGGAAAACTCTTATCTCTAATCACCTATAATGAACAGAAAAGTTGAACATAGTTCCTGCAGTTTTTTATTGAGTTTTAACAAGATTTTACCCTTTTAAAGTAACTTAAATCTGCTGACAGCTTCCACCGATAGGCAATGTTAACATTGTGTTCTCCCTTGAGCTATTTACCGACAAACCTGTACATGTGATGACATTTGCTTATCTAGCTCAAGCATATGTGATAATGATCCCGCTGCTTTCACAGTGTAGCCTTCCTCTTCAAAAAGTGATTAGCACCAGCCATGTGATGCCAGGTGCTAACTATTTTTGAGCAGTAAACGAGTGCTTTTCTCTAAATTAGGTGATAAGGAACTAGCTTCTCCACTTTCTCCACTTCAAAAGTACCCTTCAGGTTATGATTTGCCAAATAATACTGATGTCTACTGTTCATTAAATTATCTTTTAAGTCACTTCATACAGATTACCTTAATCTAGTAGCTTGAAGAACAGGATGCAAGGCTTCTTTTAAAGGTCAGAGCCTACTCATAATGCCCATTTTCAAATTATGTGAACACGGAATGACAACTTATGTATTTCACTTAAACATAGAAAAAAACACTAGATATTGTTAAATATATTACTGAAGCAACACTTTGCCTGTTTTAAGATAATCACACATAACGTACCTGCTGCGGCTGTGGAGTTGGCTGAGGTGTGGTGGCTGTCTGTTCCGTCTTCACTTTGGACACCAGGGGCAGGGGCGTCAGACAGGAAGCGGGCCTTCCTACTGTCGCGGCAACAATACCGACTCCGCCCCCTCCCACTGTTTGAGTGACGGGGCTCTGAGGTTCGGAAGGTGGGGTCTCCTCAGTGTGGAGACCCTGGGAGTCACAGCTTGGAGAGGAGACCTAAAGATATGGTGATATAAAGATGGATTCAAGTTTCATGAATATATACAATACATTATGCCATGATTTCATGTTTATGCAATTCTAAAATGTTTTCCTCATAGTACTGCTGGTATTAAACCTTGAATGCTTGGAATCTGCTAAAATGTGTCTGTAGCATTGAATAAACTTGGAAAAATCTTGACCATACAAGTTTCTTTGGGCTGCCCCCTGATAGTTGACCAAACATTAGTAGATGAGGGAAGTCTTAGTTTTGTAATTGGACAGCTGCTTGCAAGAAAAAACATCTTAAAGCACCACAGGAAGTGATGACTCAACCACTTATTAGTAATATGTTGCTATCATTTTAGTTAGTCACAGACAGACATTATCCTTTACACAACAGGTCCCAGCAGATATTGGATAGTAGTTAAATAAGTCTGGCAGGAAATCCAGATCATTTTAGTGGGTAAAGGATGACCCAAAGAACGTGGGGTCCTTGTGTGGAGCTCACAGGCCCAGTTGGGAACATGCACACATCACACTCCCATGCACACCGAAAATAAGTGGCACACAGAGAGGGCAGGTAAAGAGTCGGACAGTGCCAGTAAATCTTTATGGATTTTTTGATGGTCCACCAGCCCACTAGTGCAGCGGCCAAGTGTTTTTTTTCTTACTTGATGGGGGGCCGGCACAGACCAATCGCAGCATTAAGGTAAGATAGTTTCTATGATAACTTACTTGAGAATTAGGTACTTGTCCAGTTGCGCACTGTGGTGCACTTTACAGTGTGATCAGGCTTATTTAAAAAATGTTCAGTCTCCTTGTGTTTTTCTATCATAGTCGAAATCATTAGCCTACCATTGTTGCTGCTGCTTGCTTCGTGCATGTACTTATAATCTTTATATTTTAAAGGCTCATTATTAGCTGCAGTTTTTTAAAATTTTCTTCTGGTATATCACAGTATTAATGATGTAAGCATACTTATACTCTCAGCACAAGAAATCAAATCATTGTCTGATTCCCCCAAAATATATATGCAACAACTAGTCAATAAATAACCATTGGTCAAAGAGGGATTCTTCTCCCCTTTCGCTATGTAAGTGTTACAATTTTCAAATTTCCGTTCACTAGGAGAAACAACAATAACCTGTAAGCAGCAACCTATATGCTGAAAATGTGAAGCAAAGATTTGGATCAAGACAAGGTGGGCCTCCTTCTCCCTATTGCTTGGGCACCATTGCTGCATCCTGGGCTTAGCAACACCCAACAGGGACTGGTGTACAGAAAGACAAACTAGCAAGAAACATTTTATCCCCTACAGCAGAAAAATGACTGAGGTTCAGCCAGACCGTTCTCCAGCTCTGATACAGCGTTGTGGCATAGCTCTGGCTATGTGAGACAGGCCTGCTTGTAACACTGGAGGGGTGTGAAAAGAATATTTTTTCTTTTGTGAAAAGCTTTCATGCTGGACTATACGTTATCATCAAACTCATCTTCCCAATATTCCTTAGTAGCTTGCCAAAGTGGCTTGTGAAATAAACATATCATGTCTGAAAATAGCTAACATTTTAAGAGCAGCCAACAACATAACACTTCCTTCAGTAGCAAGTGCTGATTTTTATGTTTGTTTTTTGCTTTTTTTTTTTTACATATTTCCCGTAACACATAACTGGTATCATACTGATTCTGTGTCTGGAGGTGTTACAGGGAACTTTCAAGGAAATCACTTTTCTTCATTAATATGCAGATTTATGCAGCAAGGCACTCCAAATCTAATCAGATCATCTGCTACTATAGTACTGTAGTGTCAGTGCGATGTTTCAATTATTTTTGATTCACAAGAACATATCCACAAGCACAGACATCGCCATCACGACACAATGCCATCCATGTCACACACAGGTGACATGGTGGAAACACAAAGAAGCATCTATATAATTTTATAATAATTTGCATATTAACATAAATATTTCTACATACAAATGACCTTTTCATCACAAGTTCCACATCCGTATTCAGTTGTTAGGAATTCTTAAATGGGTGTTTATGAATGTTTCCTTATGAGGCTACCTTGAGGAAAAACTCTGTGCCTTTCTCCATGATCTGTTGGATCTGGAGGAAGCCGGCGGTGTACATGAGCAGAAACTGGTCTCCAACATTCATGCTGAGGCGTCCTGTGTAGCAGAAGGCCAGGATCTGCTGGAAGCTCTGTGGCTGCACAGCCGGGGGCAGCTCAACCACTGAGCTCTTCCCCCCGGCGTTAAACAGGTCCCGGAAGTAGGAGCTGCTGGCTGCCAGCACTGCACGGTGGGCCTGAGGGGTAAACAACAGGGAAGGGTAAGTCATAAGGGTTTAAAAATATATCGATTCTGATGCCTGACAGGTAAAGTAAATAACATGAGGCGGTTTTGTACTGCTGATATTAGGGACAGGTGTGAGGTGGTACGTATGGATACAGGAGATGCCCCTGCATATTTACACTGAATTGGTTCTTTCTGCCTTTCTGTTTCCATTGGGGAGTAGGATCTGCCAGCTTGGACTTGGACATTAACTTTGAGTGTGCCAAAACAACAACAAATAGTAGTAACTGGAGGTAACTCTGGAGGTAGTTTACTTCTTAGTTCTCTGTTTGTTGTGTTATCCTATGCGTTTAAATTTTACATTGTTCAAGGTGATGTTTGATAGGAAAAGACCACTATTGGCAAGGTGTTCTAGAGGGCAGAAAAAAATAGCGCTTGTTGTTCTCTCCAAGTTTAAGCAATCAGTATTTGTCTTCTTCAACTTTAACCATTCAGCACCAAAACCCACACAGCAGCGTCTCAGGGCAACTCTGAGGCAGAACAATGCGTACCCCCACACCACTATAAACTTGTCAGGCACAGTTAAACAAATGACAAAGAACCCAAGGTGCTGACCCGGGCCCCAAACCTCAATGCAAATGAGCATCCATCTAATGTGCCAGAACAAGCCAGATTCACATTGAAACCCACAGAACCCAAACGATCTGTTGCTAAAATCCTAATGTCAGACACCACAGGACATCTGCAGATGGATACGGTTTAAAATTTAAATCTCAAAGATTTTACTGGTTACACAGTTTGCACTTGTATGTGCAGTCAAGTTTAAGCAGACAGTAAACCCCTAAACATAAATGTAGTGGAAGACTGCGTATATCTCAGTCACCAGACAGATGATTACAGCCGAGATTTTTCTTGAACTGCAAAAAGAAGCAGAAAATTTCCTTTTGAAGATATAAAAATTGTATCCACCTGTACAGGAATCTTTTATCATTGCAGTAGCTTCTGAAATACAGGCACAATTTTACTTTTGGCTTTACAATGTGAAATTCTATTGAGCAATGACAAAATAAAAGATTTATCCCTCAAGTGAGAGAGGTGGCCAGAAGGAGAAGAAGAATATATATTTGAATTATGAAAAGGAGCACTTCGGCAGTTTTTCAACTGTGCTATATTGTTCTGTTTAACCAATAGATTCTAACCAAAGTTATGTCAATACCTTCACAGCCAGCATTTCAGGGCCAATGAACAACTGACAGAAACAGAATCTGCACACTCAACAAGTAAAAATAAGAAAAAATATTAAATTATTTTTACTCAAGCCTTTATTTACACAGTTTTGACTCTGTGCCAACTGAGCCACAGTTTTCTCTTTTTGAAAAAAGTACTATTTAGTTATAGCAGTTTAAATTGTGCAAAATTAATAGCCAACGTGTGGCCAGTGATTGGCCAAAAGAAAAAAAAATCTGACCTTGAAGGCATGTCCCTTGACGACCACGGAGACATCACAGTAGAGGCCCTGCAGCCGCTGTTCGTTCAGACACTCCAGGACGTTGTTGCCAAAGTTAGGGATCGCCATCTGCAGCGTCTGAGCCATAACGCTCTGCCCAGCACCACAGGGTCTGCAGGAAATAGAAAGGTATAAGTTAGACTAGGAATAACAGGGTCACTGAAAGGTTGTGAAGACTGGATGAGATATCGCACAGAAAAATAGACAGGGAGAAATCAAAAGGAAGGTACGATGCGTAGATAAACAGACGATAGGGACATATGGATAATTGAGAGGAAGGTGAGAAGAGTCAGGATGGGTAAATGAGGAAACATCAGAGAAGTGATGAGAGGGAGAAGACAAGATGAGGCACCACAGCGAGAGAAGAGAAAACTGTACATAAATGAGTTATGAGACAAGGATAACAGAGCAAAGAAGGACTGGAAGATGTGCAAACGGCAGACGAGACAGAACTGAGGAGGGAGAAAAGAGATGAAATAAAGAAGCAGGGTAAGTAAAGTGTATGATGATTAATGAATTAAGTATTTGGTAAACAACTTTAATTCAAACCTCTAACTTCCGAATGAAAGAGAATTTTGGGCCACCAGCGACAGTTATATAAGCCTTTATCTTTTTTTTAACCTTGTTTCATTACATCTAATTCACAGTTAATAAACTGGTGGATTTTGGCCTACTTTGTTATTTTCTTGTCGCTTTTTCCCAGTCAAAACAGAGTCTCTTACATAACTCATCTATTTCACTCGTCTTCGTCACCATCCAACAAAGAAGGCTGTGATCAAAAGTGGAGAAACTGTCAAAACTTGCATCAAAAAGTAATAAAATAAACAAGGAATCCATCTCTAAAATCATTTTTCCTCAAGGCTGAAGGCATCGCTTTTGAATGGACCTTTTATTTTTGTTTTTAAATGCACAATACATACATAGTCTTACTCTAATGCCAAGTAGGAAGGAGCAGAGGTAAACAGACGAGAACACAAAGGTGAGTCACGACTCTGCTGAACAAATATCTCCTATAAAGGATTGTGGCCTCCAAGTGATGGATGCTGGCCAAGCTTAGCTGACACTTACAAGTATTTGGAGAGAGCGTAGTGAGAAGATGATGATGAGCTCCTATCCTGGCTACAACCCCAAACAAACCACTAATAGGAAACAATATGAAACTGATTAGCTTTGTTCTTACACTGGAAGGAAGACTCACAGACAAAACCACTACACTGCAAGCATCCATATCACCTCCAGTTTTCCTCATGAGTTCTGGGAAGACTGTAGACTGAAGCAGCAGCAGATGAGGAGAGGTCACAGAGAAGGTATGCCAGCAGATATTTCACAGTTTTTACAGCTCAGATAGAAAATTTCACAAAAATTTGTTGATGTTGTTGTTGTTGTTGTTGTTGACTGTCTTGCATTTGGGTATTTGAGCTTAAGCATAATTAAAAACCAAAGGGCTAGATAGACTACATTGAAAATACGCACCCTTTATTAGTGAATTTTCATCTTTTGTATGCTTTTCTTTATTTTTGATGACAGTTTTGATTTTCTTAGAATAGCATAGGTAATACCTGCCTGTCATAAATTTATAGAGAGATATTCTGCCATTCTTCACAGATGAGGTTTCTGTTTTTCTTAGCTGGCAGGGTTTTCTTGTTCTGCCTAACACTTTAAAACACTTCAAAGCTGCTCTACTGGATTCAACTCAGGGGAGATACTTGTACTGGCAAGACTGTATGTATAAATTGTATAATGACTTGGCATTTCAGAATTATGCACCAAGGTTTAAATCACTAAAAGCATCTATATTCGTTTACATACAATGATTAGCCACAACATTGAAACCACCTGCCAAATTTTGTGTAGGTCCCACTTGTGCTGCCGAAATAGCTTTGGTACCTATTAGGGCATGAGCACCGGACCGCTGGGTATGTCCAGTGATGCTGGGAGCTAGGATGGGAAATTGACATCCAGCTCATTGGGTCCTTGGAGTTGGACCCCCAAGGATAGGGCATGACCAGTGAAGGCCGGGTCAACCCGATGATGCTCTTTGTTGTGTTCTTTGAGCCATTCTTGAATGAGGTTTTGGCAGACTGATGGAGTGTCTTAAACAAAATGTATCCCCGCATACGAGAGTGCATAGTCACTTACAGTCACAGTTGGAAATCTTGCAGACATGCGTAATGAGGTAAATGTTATTAAATCTCACTAACTGATGACTGACATGCTGGACAACTCCTCACTCTGGGCAATACAGCGAGAGGCAGCCATTGCCAGTACATTCTTACAGCAGTTTGTACTAAGAAGCAGGGTTTGAAGTTTGGGAGGTAACTTCTGGTTTAATGGTGGGTATGCTAGGACAATGACTGTGGTCGCCTCGGGGAACATTATCATAGTAACTTATGCTGCTCAGCAGCTGCTTATGTTCAAGATCAACGTGTAAAAACACAACAACAAGCCAATAAAGTCTTTTGTAAAACAGTATCACAGTTCCTGGAAGAACCTGTAGAGCTTAGTGCACAGAGTAAGAGGGGAAGGTACGCTGGTTGTTAGACAATGCCTAAACCTTGTGGCTTTTCTTACAAGTACAGATATGAGATCTAGTAAAATCCCAATGCAGGGAACTCAGTCTACCTTGTGTTTTTACTTTTCCTGTTGGTTGCAAACAATTTTGAAACAATTGTTCTGTAGGCCTTTTAGTGTAGGCTGTACTAAAGCAGTGACTGATTAAAGCACTAAAGTCTTTGTTGAGCTTGTAAGATTTGCAGTAAGCCTATGTACCGGGCTGAATCATGTTTTTTATTTGTTATTAACAGCTCCCAAGTCTGCTTAACAAAGCCAGGTTTTTAGCTGAAAGAGTAGGGCTAAAACTGCCTTTCATACTATAAAAATAGGCTACATTTAAGCAACACATTAATTTAATGGAAGTTCCACTTGAAATTCTAGTCAGATCTACAAGTGCCTTATGATGGGGCTGTGTTATTGATAACCCTATTAACTTATGTATTCACACACTTGGCATATTTTTTTTGCTCGCTTGCCTTCTGACTTTGACTTTTGCAGCTGTGCTGCTGTTATCAAGTATTATATTTTAAATTGTTGATAACGGTTTAGGATTATAGGTTTTTCTTTGAGTAAAATATATACATCTCTAGACCTGTTCATGTTTGTGATTGGTCAGCTTGTGCACCCACCACCCTTTGTATGTCAACAAGCTTAGATATAGAAAATCTGGGAGTTGATAACTAGTTTAATGTGACTGTTTAGCGTGATAGTGGTTGTTAGACTTAGTGAAGCCAGATAACGACAAGATCCACCCACAGCACAACTTTCCTTATATTTAAAAACTATTATTCAACAACAAACCTCCTGAAACTGACCTTGGAAACAGCCCTAAGACAAAAAATATCTTAGCCACCTACATCTATGACAAACATTAGCTCCATCGATTCAATGAGAAACTGAAAAGACGGCTCTCTGCTTCTTAAGCAGCTCCCACCCCGATGCTCAAGAGCAAAGCACTTTAAGAAAAAATGTACACTAAAAGGCATTTAATGACAAACAAGTCAGGCAAAGGTGGCCCTCAGGAAAATTTCTCACCAACCAACACAGAGATGTGAGAATTTAGGATGCAGCACTTAGCAAGAGATAGTCCAAATTCAGGTGAAAAAGAAAAATGTAACAAAAACCACTTAAAGAGGCTGATTAAAAATAATCTAATATATGTCCACGTGTGGGGCTATTTTTGTGTGTTTAGTGGTATGTTTTCTTTTTTCTTTGGGTTAACATGCCACATGTGGAGAATTTTACCATGTAAGAATCAACTTAACCTTAATTAGATTAGAAGTAGGGCTGAACAATTATTGGATTTCAAACTGAAATTACAGTTGGAAACAATACAGTTAGCAAATTGCGATGGCCTCATTTTAGGATATATGTTATACAGCGTGTCTTACCCAAGGCTTAGCCTATCCTCGCTAAATGGTTTTACAAAGTCATGCTGTCCTGCTTGTGTGACAGTCATGCAAGGAATCTCATGTGGTAATGCTAAATTAATTACACAGTGAACACTGAACTGAAACTTAACTTAAAAAATTATATCGCCAATCAGATTGCAATCACAACATCTGTCCAAAAACTCACAGTTAAATATTTTTCCCGATTGTTTAGCTCTAGTTTAAAGACTGTGATGTATTAAAGGTAGACTTAAACTTATGTTGTCATTCCCTCAAAGCGTGACGGGCTGCTTGTAGAGCTACCATTTCACAATAACAGGGGAAAGAGGCAGAGATGCAGATTTCTACATAACCAGAACCAGCACAGTGTTGTGGAGTGCAGCAATATCTTGAACTTTGTTGATCTGGTGGCGACAGCTTTAATGCAATGTAAACAGCTAGGCAAGACACACAACCATTTCTCTAGCTGCAAAACCTTTCATTATAACCACACATTCAGTATACAGCACGAAAACACCCATGCTTTAATCACTGAAAGTCCTTCTGGGAAAGTTTTGCAAAACTAAGGTTAACAAAACAAGTAAATTACATTTTTTAGTAAAATACACTAACTTCTAGTATGGTCTCCATCAAATTATAAACCAGTAAAAGGGCATCTGAAGGTAGATTTCTCCCTTGAACCCCAACTCCTTCAGTGGAGCTGCTCCCTGGCAAACAATAAAAGGTAGTGGTTGTACTGGGAAGCTTCCAGGTGTGATTGTAAGGGGGGGTGTTGTGGCGTGCATGCTCAGCAAACCTTCCCTCGCTGAAAAACAAAGGTTGAAAAAGTGAACTAAAGCAGTCCTGAGCTCCTGCCTTACGCCTACATAAGGGCAGCGCTGAGAATAGAAGGCCATCAGCAATTCATCATAATTAATTTTTAAGTTTATAGTAACTAATTAATTTTGATAGATGCAGGCATAGTAAGAAAGGCAGTGGGGCGAGAGAAATAGTAAATCATGTCTATTTACAACTCCAGCGCGGCACATTTCATTTGCAGGGCTCCCTGGAACAAGAGATCTGGCGTCTCGGTGGGACCTTTCTGGCTAAATAGGAGATAAATTAACTTTTTTTTTTAAATTTTATTTTTAAAATGTCGACTATTCTGGAGTAGAGCCTATACAGTTATTGTTAAAATATCAGTCTTGGTTGTCTTATCATCATTTATGGATGCTTTCAAGGGCAGCCAGCACATTAGTTTTGAAAAGATACTTAAAGATTGCTGAAATGCTAACACTACTGAGTGTATTAACTGTGTAAACTGCAATTACAATATTATTATGCTTAATTAATTGGGCAGTCCTGTTGCATTTAAGATCACAAAAGCATTATTGGATTGGGAACACTGTATAATTAGATCTGAATAACATTCACATCATATCAAGAAACTACTATGTAATATACTGCATATTGTATAAATTTTGGTTCAGTTTTCCCCAACTTTTTCTGTTAAAATGAATAATAATGTATTGGCAATAAGAAAGTCAGTATTTGCTGGCTATTGTACCCCGACACATTATTATGCCTTGACAGTTTGTGCAGATGTAAAAGAAATCAATATGAATTGCATTAATGCAATTATAATTCATCTAAAGTGGCTCAGAGTAACATTTTTGGGTCTTATCCAGGATTTGTTTACATACATTACTGCTACTTTAATAAGTGCATAATGATCTTATTGGTAACATGGACTATCAAAACAAGTCAAAATGCCTAAGGGTACTGACAAAGCAGGAAGATTTAAGAATACAAAGTCGTTGTTTTTGACCTCTGCACAGGCTGTGAAAAAAATATGGGCACTATAAATGCACAATGTATACTGTCTGCTCCCTAATATCTGCGCTTGCTTTGGCCTTGAGCGAGCAATTGAACCAACAAGCATCCCAGTGGAGTTTCTCAGCGACCAATAGTAGATGCCTGTGGTTGTTTCCAGGTGTAAATATGTGCAATCATATGAATAATAAGTAGGCAGCCGCTAAGACAAAAAGGCATGTGTGCAAAGAAAATCTCCTGACAGTAATCAAAGGTGAAAATGAATGCATAGATCGCACTGAGTCACAGCACAATAATGGCTATGCTGTTATTCACAACAACACAATAGCATTTGTGATTAAAGTTCAAACTGCTGGTGTACTTTGGTAACCAAAAAACATGTTCCTCCACACAAGTGAACTGCTTGCCTTATTTGATTTAAAGGAACTGTGGAGCATTGACATGTCACCTAAGGACATCCGACCAGCCACCTTTCCCCCTTCACAGGTCAGGGAGGTCACAACAACTTCCAAGAAACATAAAGGGGGTTAATTCACACCACTTGACCCTTGCCCTGCAGCCCCCATGTGCCTCATTATGCTCTGCCTCCATGATAAACTGTCTGTGCCTGCATGTGTGTGTCCTCTGAAACTTTTAAAATTCATCTCCAGTGCCACAAACTCTGGTTCACTTTGTGGAGACTAACCACATGCTCCTGCTAACATCCAAATACCAAAATAGTAAACTGAATACTGCAGTCAGTCTGTTGGCCCAGGATCGATCCAAGCAACTATCTAGACACAAGCGTGTGATATCAACATCAATCACGACCTAATCATATTCAGTTTCCTGGTTTAGGGAGGTTAAAGGTGGCCTGTTAGCTAGTAGCAGGCTAAAGCTAAGGCTAACACTGGCATTTGTAAAACACTTCACATACACATACAACTCGTAAACACGGCTTTAAATCACAAGATATAAACTGTAGCCTTACGTGGCCTTTAGTTTAAGGACATTTAAGGTTGAAAATGTGGTATTTAGCGACACTCGTGGGTAGACAGGCACCACATTGTGGCTATAGTGTAGCCTCCCTAGAGCACGACTAGAGCTGAAACTTCAAAAACGAAATATCATTTATACACATCAATTATACATCAATTAATCTCACATGAAAGTCTAGCAGAGTCGATGTCTCGCCGGCAGACGCCTCGGGAGAGAAAGAGCCCGCCACCAGCGGTGCAGCAGGGCAGTCAGAGCGGGCAGAGAGCTCTCAGTGCCCCGCCGTGTGCCAGCCTCGATGCCCGGTAGGATTTGGGAGTCCTCGGCTGGCCCGGGCCGGTGTGTGCGTGCGTTGAGCGGAGGGAGGGAGGGACGGAGGGAGGGGGCGGCGGCGGAAAAGGGACAAAAAGAGAGCTCTTCTCCTTTATTTTGAATGTCAATCCCGGCTCCAACTCCCCTCAACACACGCACACATGCACGTTTATCGTCCGAGGAACCGGAGGCACGAAATCTGCCACAAAAATCGAGGGGATGAAATATTCAGCAGTTCCGTGCTGTCCCCGTCTCCCCTCTTTCCGTGCCAGCGCGGTGTGATGTCCGTTCAGACCGAATTCCCTCCTCCTCCTGCGGCCGAATGGCAGCCACCGATACGGGACAGGCACGCGTTGTTCCCCCCCAAAATGTCGCTTATGGTATATCACGGCGAATAAATGATTTATTACACCTCCAACAAAATGAGAAAGCACACAAAGCTATATTCACTTGGCTGAACTCCGGTTTTTAACGTTTGGTTGTTTTTTTACCGGAGAGGACAAGGAGAGGGGTCTATAGCGGAGGGCGATCCTGGCACTCCATCTTTAGCCGACATCAACAGGTCATCCCGGGACACAAATGCGCTGCAACTGTGGGCGAGACAGACGGATGGATCCGGCATGGCGAGAGGAGAGGAGAGGAGGGGAAAGGAAAGTAGGGGGCTGGCTGTAAAATCTTAACCCGTTTACCGACAGGACACCGTGATATTGGGCGAAGCGACGACAGCCGGAGCTTTTTAAAATGCGGCGTGTTAAAAAGGGGGGAGAGGCTGCACCCCCTCCCCAAAAAATACCAAATAGTTTTTGAGAAAGTTCAGGAATGCGGGAGAAACAGGAGCAGCATCAAGTCACTCTCCGAGGGGGGGAGCAAGGAGGGGGGTACAGTCCGCGGCGACGAGTGAGAGGAGCCGGTGTGAAGTGGTTAAAGTTTGGTCTGTCCCCATGCGCCCATCCCCCATAGGAGCCAGAACAACTTTACCACCACCTCAAAAACAATAGCCTAACCTACACTTCAGCACACAGCCGGAGACCGTACACCACCCCTCTAGCCAAAATCATCCAAATTCAAGGAGGCACCACATACACTCATACACACACATATATACACACAGTGCGGGACCTGGACAACTGACCGACCCGTCTCGCCGGCCGAGTCCGAACTGTGGTGCACGGTGACCCGCTGCGCTTCACTCACCCCTCGGCTGGGTTCCGCTGGAAAAGTGTTTCAATGGAGGCTCGGCGCAGAAGAAGCGGTCTAATGTCTCCCTCCGCCACGCTACAGACAGTCATTCACTGTGACTGTATGCTGTGAACCAGCAGCCGGAGCACGCACACAATTCATGCATACACATACATACTGGCACGTGCGCGCGCGGGCGGGCACGCACTCAAACACACATGCAGACGGGGAGAGAGGAGCGCAGAGCTATCGAGGAGGGGGACGCAGAGGAGCAGAGCGGGGCTTCGTTTTTTTTAATACTCTCCCAGGGGGTGCAGACAGATCGCAGAGCTACCGATCGGTCAGACAGATAGACAGGTAGACAGACAGATAAAGAGGGCTGCCTGCACCGTCCTCTTACTTTTGACAGTACTGTCGCGAATTAGCACTGCACCCTCTCTACTGTAATTTCAGCTGCCTATAACCTAAAATTATCACATTGATCAAACATAAAACTTGACTAATAACTTTACTATATTTATTTACTTCATTTAATTTGTCACCAAAGCCTTTAAACACAAGTTAAAGGTAAATTATAGGCTCAACTCCGCCATCAGTTTGTTTTCTTTCACCATCAGCAAGAAAGTTAATTTTGATACTTGCATCAAAACAACGCTGATATATCCACAATGCATCCTTTTTTATTTATCTTTGGTATTTTGAATCATACACGCCTATTTATGCTTTTAATAAATGCTAACGTGCTTGAAATTTAATTTGGAATCTCTCATAAAATAAACTGGAAATCGTGTATTTTTTTGGCGGGAATGTATCTAATGTAACGAGTAATATCACAAAACAGCAAAAGTAATGAGATTACTTTTGCAGGAATAACGGATTACAGGTTGGAGCCCACGCGCCGCTGCAGGCAGGTAGACAGGCAGCGTCCCCAGCCGACCCGACTGTCTGAGCCCCACCCACCAGTCCACCCACTCAACCCACTCCACTCACCGGGGTGTTTTTCTGGTGCTGGAACCGATTCCCTCCTGGCCGACACCGCACGGACCGTGAAGCCGGGGCCTGTCGGTTCGATCCCGCCGTCTAACGTGCGTGATAGTGCGTCTAGACTCCGGGCAGGTGAGCCCTCCGGGGCCTCCAGGCGCTGCGCACAGTGAATACTAAACAGGATGAGACTGCATTCAGGCACGGCACTGCGCTCCCCGCTCTCTCTCCCTGTCATGCCAAATACTATTAACTCTATAATTCTCCTGTGTCAGATGTATAGCGCCACGCTCTCTGGGCATTCATTGTCACAGCGCCCCCATCCAGATGTTCAGGCTTATGTGCATACAGTATAAGAGGGTTTTTGTGCCCTTCACTCACAGTCATCCCCTGTCCCATTTTATAGAAACTGGAAGCAATGCACTAAATAAAACAGTGTGGTGGTGGATGATAGGACAAGGAGATGTATGTGTCAAATATGTGGTCGTAGAAGAGCTCTGATCTTTTTTTAAATAGTCAATTACCAGGAGCAGGACTTTAGAAACACTGAGTAATAAGTCCTCCAACAAACCCAACACAATCCTCGGAATGTTTTACCATAAAAAAATGTCTATCCCTTTTAATTATAAGGTTTTATATATTTCATGTATTCAGCTATCAGTTAGTCTTAAATGTGAGAACTGAACTGCTGTTTCAGGAATAAAATGGAAGATTAATTTGGAAGCGTCTCCTTTATTTTGCTGGATTGATCACATTTATAGTCATTGTGATCAGCCTTGAAAGGTTGTAAGTTTTTAATTGCTGACTAAAGAGGTACTTGTTATCAGCAAAATGTGAACGCACAAAAAAAGCAAAAAGTGCTCTGCATGTAGGCAGCAGATAAATCATCATCATTTATTGTTAATGTAATTTTACTACAGCCAGTCAAGGTAAAGTTAAATTGAACAGTTTGAATATAATTTCCGATACTTTAATTAGTGACCGTGTACCATGATTTTTGAAGATGAGCACGTTTCTGCTGCAAAATAACGAGAATTAAGTAAATTTCCCTTTTAAATGTAAGAGAATGAGAAAGAAAAATATACATATAAAATAACACACAAACATCTTAAATAGTACTACACAGTTACATCATTTTGCAAGAGGGCCCAGCCTATATATTGTCAAGAGGGCCAAGAGCTGCTGGGGACCCTATTGATCCCTCTATTCCTCCCATTGTCTAAATAATGTGTACCATTTTTATCTGTCAGAATAGTAAATGGCTCCAGGTCTGCTCCAGTTAACTACTTGTTTTAAAAAAAAAAAAAACGCAACGCAGCAACGTGAAACATAAATAAAGAACTTTTAAAAGTAGCTGGTGACAGGTAAAAAAAATGTTATAATAATAATAATAATATCCTGTATTTATAGAGCAGTTTTAAAAATCACAGGTACACAAGCAACAGAATAAAAAAGAAGTTATAAAATCTCTCTCTCTCTCCATATATATATATATATATATATATATATATGTGTGTGTGTGTGTGTGTGTATGAAAAATTGAAAAAAAGATCAGATAAAGGTATGTTTTCAGAAGGGACTTAGATAAGACTCACCTGATCTGATTTCCTCAGGCAGATCATTACCCTCCGACTGCTCGCTGAACACTCTGTCCCCTTTAGTTTTCAGCCAGGCCACTGAACAGACGAAAGGCCTCTGCCCTAGAATGTTAAAGTGCATACTGGTGCATACTGTACTAAAATGTTAAAATTTAAATTCCCAAACACTTTTTTATTGAGCAAACCAGTAGACACACATTAAAAAAACAGGCCCCTGTAGCTGGCACTTCACTGCTTGGTAATCCCAGACTGCCTGCTCTCTCTGTGAAACATGAACTGAAACTTCTGTTTGTTTGATGCCAAATAAATCAAGAACAATGAACAAAAATACCTCGATTATTCAATAGTTTGATTATTTTGAAGAACTTTTCTAAACATTAAGCTGTGACAGCATTCAATGCAAGAATAGGGAATGATCATTACCACTTCAAACTGTAAGCAGCTTAATAGCCTACGAACAATTAGTTTTATTTCTTGTCCTTCAGCCCTTCAGCAGCATCACTATCAGGCCATGAGGAGCTAAATTCACTCTACTGTTCATGTACATTGGCTGAGCTGCACAGCTCTGACCTGCTCTGACCCTATTTTCTCCCAGGCAGATTTTATCTCCTCACATCATAGGTCTGGGGATGTTGTGATTAATCCATAGACTATGTTTAGCCTTTTCATCAGAATGCATTGAGGCACGGTGAGATTAAATTAGATTATTCATGAAAGCAGACTGATGTGTTTTCCAGTCTCCTCACATGTTCACTGCGGGGGAAAGTAGGCCAGTTTGTGCAGCAGGCTGACTGATCGACCCTCTCCCTCTTGTCCTTACGTTACACCGTTTCCCTGACATTACTCGGCTCTGCCGCAGGGGTTGGGGGAGCGGCCGGCGCGCATTCGCCTTTCTGGCTGCGCAGGCTTCCGTAGAGTCGCTCCAGACATGGTCGCTTCCATGTGCTAACGTGAGACCAAACTGCAGACCGAGCATACACTGCAGCTGCCAGTAAATATACAGAACAAAGCCTCCTGTATTTCTTTACCAACCCAACTCCCGAGAGAATACAAAAGCTGCGTGTTCGTAGAGGAGGTGTCGCAGGTAAAAGTGTTTACCGGTACTTGTTTAGCTTAGCTAGTAAATATGCTAATTATGTTGCTGGGATGTTGTGTGTAGCAACTACAGGAACTTGAGTTCAGTCAGAAGTTGCTTTTAACAGCCACTTTCTGTCCAGTGTATCTGTTAAATGTCACTGTTATTTTATTTAAAAAAACACCAAGTTACAGGTGCTGAAGGTGAGTTAAAGGTACTTTTCAGAGGACACGTGGAAGTTTTACCTAATCTGGTTGACTGAGATGCTAAAAGTCTCATTGAATCAATCACTGAAGATTCAAGAGGTTTGTTTTCATACCAGACACTTAAACTGTACAATGAAATTCTTACTTTGCCGATCCCCTTAACCAAATGTACACAATGTATAAAACAACGAATGCAATTCTAAATAAATAAGCATAAATAAACTGGCAGCAGCAGCGATCGTAAAGTGCACTGTGTATTTGTGAACTTTGGTTTAAAGAAGTGACTAGTGGAGTGGTAAAGTGATTACAGTAGTATTATAAAGTGCATACTAAAGGGAGGTAAACAGTTAACACATTATGTGTATGTATAGAGTTTGGTGAAATTGTTTAATTCAGTGAGTGTGTAAGAGAGTTATTCACAAGCCTGATAGCTTGTGGATGAAAACTGCTTATCAGCCTGGTTGTTCTGGATTTCACACTTCTGTAACGCCAGCCTGATGGCAGGAGTGTGAAGAGGCTGTGTTGGGGGTGTGATCTGTGATCTCAATGGATTAAGCAGTTCTCAGCAGCAGCTCTGGTAGTAGATCATTATGTAAGCAAATTATTTAGTAAAAATGCCAAACCTTGTTGGGGATCCGCTTTGCAAATGCAAGGATTTGCAGCATTTTTCAGGATATCTTTTGAGTTTTGTCAGACAAATCAAATACTTAAGGCCCTCACCTTGAGATCTGGGAACTTTAAATAGATCTGATGAACAGTTTTCACATTATAGCGACACAATATACAGATTATTGTGCACATCATGATATGATGACAGCTGACATGTCACATTACTTTTGTTATACAAACAGACGTGAATGTGCTGACTTACACTCCACTGATGTAGGGGTTGGCCTTATTAGTGCTAAAGATGTGTTTGAGATTATTAGAGACAGTTTGTCCACTCCATGGTTTGTCCCCCTCAAAGCAAAGCCAAGGTAATTATTCAGATACAGCATGTCCTGCCCAGTGCAGATCTTAGTTGAAATTCTTTAAGAACTACATTTAAAGGATCATCAAGGATATTTGTATTATGTGCTATGTCAAGGAGACTGTGAGGTTGTATTTTATCTGTACTCCTCCAGAAATGTTTTCCTCTAAACACATTTGCAATGTATTCAATGTATATGTTTGCAGACGGTGTACCTTTATGCTGGTGCAGACAGCGCGGCTGTTTCCCCTCATCATCTCCCATCATCTACATCCTACCTGCACCCGTGCCGTGAGGCAAACATTTTGGTGGAGTGTTGGCAGTATTGCGGCTGCTAGCAGGGGACTGAGTTCAATGGACCCTGAGGCTCCAGCCACCAACTCTCCACCCACACCTGCTGAATTTTCAGCAGAAAGAACGAACCCAGCTGCCACAGACACAATATGTGGTCAGGAAAAGACACTTCCTGTTGAACTGTTACCTGGAGAGACGGTGGTCAAGGAGGGAAAGGCAGCCATCTTGTTTCCCAATGCCAATGAGGTGTTTTACAACCCAGTCCAGGAGTTTAACAGAGATTTAACGTGAGTATGAACCTGAGCTGTAGTTGTTAAACAAAAGCGTGTATACAAACTTTTAAGTCTGTCAAAGGGTATAAGTAAAACTATGAACTGTAACTTCTGCTGAAATGTGATCATAAGTGACAATCACAGGATAATATGAAATGCTAAATGTTGTGAATCAGTAGCAGTAGAAGTGTTATTTACACAGACAGACTGTATAAACCCTGAGTGTGTTAACATAAGCCAACCAACATGAACTATGATGTATTTTGTCACTTATGGACTGAACTTTAAGTTTGTAAAAGGAGGACTGTGTGACGTCTTCTCTCATGGTTATACGGACATGCTTATTAAGAGACTATGTCTAGAAAAGTGTTTAATCTGCATTCAGATCTGCATGAACATCTAAATCCTGTTAGACCTCTGTAAAAGGATGAGTTGTACCTTACTTTAAGTGAGTTAGGCTCATGACCAGAATTGAAGCCAGTCATGTTTTTGAAGCACCACGTAAAGCTCACATGCCACCGATTTTGTAAAAAAAATCTTTAAAAAAAAACAACCTTTTTCCTTCTGTGCCCCACAGTAAAATATTTGTCCAGTGGCCACATGGTGGAGCCATCTGGACCAAAAACCAATCAGTTCTTTGTTTGTCCTTCATAAAACCTTCCACCGATTTTCATTAAATTCACCATTAAAGTTTGTTAAGAGTTTTTTGAGATATTCCACTAACTACAAAATATCACATAGAAATCAAAACCTGACATCCTCAGAGGAGGTAAAAATATCCTCTTGGCAAGACAAGACATTTTCACTCAGCCTCTTGTCATATTTTTATATGTCTGCAATCATATTTTGCTGTACGATCACAGCTATGTTTCACACCAATACTCAATTGCAGTTTTGCAGTCCGCTTTGAAAAAGCAGCACTTCAAATGTAAGATACTTCACAACAAGTAATTTAATTTCCGTACTGGTCATTCAGAAGAGAACGTCTAGTCATCTCTGTGTGGAAAGAACATGGAATCTGTGCTTTGAAGAAAGAAAATGTCATTCAGCATTATTAAGCACTGATTTCACCATGTTATCATGTTTATCCACAGTACAAACAAGAAATCCTGTTCTTGTTTGCAGATGTGCAGTGATCACAGAGTTTGCTAGAGATGTGCTGGCTCAGCGTGGAGTGAAGGTGGTGGTGCCTGGGGAAAAAGAGAGGGTGGTGGTCTCTCTGTCAGAGGAGATGAATGAGGCTGACGTACAGACGGAGGAGAAAAATGGAGCAGAGGAGCCAGCTGTAACTGCGACAGTAGGGGAGAAGTGTGAGGTATGTAAGACTGATTTTATAGTGCAATCATAAAGTAGCACATTTTATTGCTGCAACTGCCAGAAGGAATCACACTGAATGAATTTATGAATAAAAATAAAACATTTAAAACTCTATGTATGCAGCTTATCCTATTTAAATGAAATTGTGTCACAAATTAATTTATTTCTATGCTGTAAATCTATATTTTTCCCCAAATATTGTGTAAATTCAGTTTTCATCATGTATAATATGCATTGCTATCACAAAACTTGAAAAATAGGTGATGTATTAAGTAAACCACAGCATAGAAATTTAACCAGTACAGCATGGAGTGTTTTGTTAACTTAACATGACACTTGGGAAGGGGTCATAAGACTGAAAACCTCTGATAAACAGTGACTGAAACTTAAACATTAATGAAAGTGAAACCAGGCAGAAGAGGCGGAAATGTTTATTTCTTGGATAAATCCAGTGTTCTCAGACTTTGAGTGTGGTTCTGTAGCTTGGAGTGAGGCCTTAACGCTGTCAGAGTTTGTGGTTTGATTTCCACTGGGGCTAAAAATACACACACTGGTTCCAGTGTAAAGCTGTTTGGATAGGGGCTTCCATCAAATGACTTATGTTAATGTTGTACAAGGTAATTTCACACTCTGGCTGCCTCAAGTTGTAGAGAGAGGTAATTGGTTCATATTATGAAACTTTGAAGGATTTCATTACGTTGAAATAATGTCATTAGTGTCCAGTAAACACATAAAATTGAACTTTTCTTTCCTTAGTTTCCTTTCCTTACTTGGTCAGTGTGATGTCATCGCTGGTGATCCCAGTAGTTGGGGAATAGAGCAGTGACATTTGTAATTTGCAGTTTGACTTTCAGTTGATTATTTCTCATAGAAGTTAAAACATTCTGACAGTGATCGGCTATAAAACGTTTAGTTGTTGTGGGATTATGTACAGCTTAAGAAGTGCAAAAGTAAGAACTTTCTCCGTTACATTTTCTGCTACAGCAGCTGGGATTTGACCTGAAAAATTAGTTTTTATACACAAAAATATTTTTTCTCCACTGCACCTTTGAAGTAACTTTAACCTCCTAACAACCACCAAGTTGAGAGGGACTCGATTAGACCAGGACAGCATAGCCATGCACATAAAGGTATAAATGTTGAAACTGTTGTCAACATGGACATGCTACACATGGTTACTTCGATTAGTTTCTCTAAAATGCAACTGTTCAGTTCATTTTACGGAAAGCCCCACCCCCACCTCCCTCAAGGTTAAGCCTAGACGTCTGGAATTTTACACAGTTCTGGTTGGCAACATGTAGAAAGTATGTGGTGAATGCCTGGTTCTGACATGAAGCATATCGTACTTACTGTTCCTTAAATATGACTTATCATAGACAAGAACAGAAAAACAATCTCTTTTGAGCAACAGTTTGAACTGATGCAGTTTGGGTTGTGTTTAAGCCAGATGATAAACAAGCAGACTTTGAGAAACTGGAACATGTTACCTTCCAAATGAAATCTCACAGACGTATTTTGGCTGAAATGAAAAGAGACCATAAAAAGGGGTTGATGTCGAGAGGATAATCAATATGTCATTGACATCATAGCATTTTAGCATCTTTTAGCGCTTTGTTTTGGTTTTGTTCCTCACAGATGTACATTTTTTCAGTCTCAGCATGCTTTTAGCTTGTTTTCACATGCAGCAACCAGCTGAAGTAAGAAAAGAGGAAGTTCCCATAAATCCATAAGTATGTACGCTCCTGTTCAGCAACAGACAACAGAATGGCAAAGGTAGTGATTAGTCAGTAGCTTTTTTTTGTCAAGAGTTGGTACCGATCAAAATATAACTCAAAGCAAAGTAAAGTAATGGGTGCTGGCGTCAAACACTGCTCCAAATTAATCATGATGTAACGCCCTGTTTGCTGAAAAAAAGCAAAAAACAGTTGTTTGCTGCTAGTTATACCATATTAACTTTATAAGATGATAATGTGCAAAGGTTGTGTAGCTGCTGCCCCCACGTGGCCAAAAAATCCTTCTATTCAGCTTTAAGTTGGATATTTGTTTCAGAATGGTCTTCGTGTCCTGGAGGGCCTGGCAGCGTCTGGTCTGCGCTCGGTACGTTTTGCTCTGGAGGTCCCAGGTCTGCAGAGCGTCACTGCCAATGACTTCTCCACAAAGGCCGCAGCCCTGATCGCCAGAAATGCCCAGTTTAATGGAGTGAGCCACCTCCTGCAGGCCAGCTGCAGGGACGCCAGGTATGATTACTCAGCATGTTCAGATAAGTGCTTGTTTTCTGCTGTTCTGCCTCTGCCACTGTTATTTATCAGGTTCACTGATTTGCTGTCCAATGTTCCTCCTCCTCTTGTATTTATCCAATGCTTCTATAGTTTTCATTCCTCTCTAGTTTTCACCTTTGATTTCTTGTATTCATCCCCCTGCTTCTCCTCTGATCTTTTTCATCCTTGTCTCTTTGCTTTTATTTTTTATTACCTCTTTGCCCCTTTTCTTTCAGCTGTGTTTCTCGCCTCTTTTCTGCTCGACTTGCTTGTCATCATGCATCTCTTTTTCTGTCTTCTTCAGTCATGTCTCCTCTTTCTTCTCTGAACTAATCAACCCAATATTTATCTGACCTTGATTCGTCTTGCACAGGAGCCCGCATTTCTTTTAGTGGTCATAGAAATGAATTTGCCAAGCATCATAGACATTTGTTTTTCTTTTTCTATTTCCAGCATGCTGATGTACGAAATGCGAGGGAAGAAGGAGCGCTATGATGTCATTGATCTGGATCCCTATGGTAGCCCCGCCTCTTTCCTGGATGCTGCTGTGCAGGCTGTCAGTGAAGGAGGTGGGTAGTTCAATTTGTCAGTCATCCCACCAACTCTTCTGCATCATGTCTTGAGTTTGAAAAACTTCAGATCAAAATAGCGGTTCATCAGTGTCACAATATTTAAGTGAAGTACATACAGGATTAGGTAAACTATTATCAAGCTGCACAAGGTCAAAGTAACACAATTTGTGGCAGGATTATGGCCCTGATTTGACTGAATTTCATGAAGGTAGTGAGTCTGTGCTGGTCTCCACAAGTCAGGATAGGTCACACTGATAATGTGCTGGAGTTCAAAATCTTCAGGTGAATGATTTAAGCTACAAGCTGTAGCCACAAGCACTGTGTTTTCAGGTTTTCTGTTCTCGTGAGCACGATATCCTCTCAATGCCTGCAGGGATTTTTTTTTTCAAATCACCAACCTTGGATTCAAGGATCAACTTATTTGATTTTGCTGGTCAACGCCACTGTGGGGCCACCTCATCAAACATAAATTTGGTAAATGGCCCAATCTTAGATAGCTCCTTTAACCTTAACAAGGTTCTACAAAGTGCTTTCTGGTGTGTTTCAGTGTGGTGGGCTGAGGGTTGAAGTGTCATCCTGTGATTTGCGGAGAACCACTCTACTGCCAGAGCTACGGCAGCCACAAAAATGCTTTTCTGGACATTACTCAACAGCTTTACTCAGGAGCAGAAGGAGAGATTTTAGACTTTATTTCACATTTGGTTGGATGCTAAATTGGTGACTCTAATGTTGGGTTTCCACCAATTAAATTCCTTTAGAGCCCAACTGCAACCACATTGGTTGGCGGAAGAATAGAACTTTGAGGTGGCAATTCTAGTTATGGGTAGAGTTAAATGTGATGTTTTAGTTTTTACTGTCAGAATCATCAAAATGTTACAAGGGTATGTCTAATTATGACCAAAAGTCTGTTTTGCATTGTTATATGTATGTATATGTATGTATGTCCTGTCACCTCATGGATGGTTAACGACCGTTCATAAGCTGTATTATATATAAATTTATATATATATACTGTATAAATTTTTGACTTTGTTGTCATGTTTATGTTTTCATATATACATTTTTGACTTTGTTGTCATGCTTATGTTTTCATGTGACATTCATAAATAGTATCTATTTGCGGTGGGCCAGCTTTAAGGAAATGCATTCAGTTGCATTTTATTTGTCAAAAATTGGCATAAAATTAACTTGACAGTTGGATCAGAAGTAGGTCACATATTTTTTGTGAAATAATTCTTATTTGGGTTTTATCCTATTATGTCTCAAAATGAATTCACTTTGTGTGGGACCAAACAGAGAATGCTCTTTATTCTTGAAAGCCCACTCGACAATAAGCAAAACAGCCCAATATGACAAACGTCACCTATTATGTGCGAGTACAGGGTTAAAACAGAGTTACTTTGCTGTACTGTCTGACTGTGGAGCGAAAGGAAGTCTTTTGTATTTTCTGCGATTCTTTTCTGTTGTCTTTGCTGACTGTCTCGCTTTGTCTGTCTGTTTGTGTCTTGCTCAGGGCTGCTGTGTATAACATGTACAGACATGGCCGTGATGGCAGGAAACAGTGGAGAGACCTGCTACAGCAAATACGGTTCAGTCTCCATCAAAGCCAAATACTGTCATGAGATGGTGAGATCACACACTCTTAAAAATGTGAAAATGCACACGCAGTACATGTACAGACATGTCAGCATTTTCATATTCATAATGTCTTAATCCTTTATGTGTGAGTGCACACAGTATGTGTGCGAGTCTGACAATGACACAGCAAAGGTTGTAATGGATTCTGGCCTGAGGCTACAATTTGATCAAATGAAAAAAATCCTCCAGACTCATGACATTTTGTTGCCACTGGCATTTTTATTGTTGTAATCCTTAAGATTTAAGTGCTTGTGGATTTGGTGACACCCATTTTACTGGCAATACAGTAACAACAAGTGTGGTTTATTGATATTGCAGCACTTGTTGAACAGCTAGTTTGTTGCTGTTATATACAGTGTAGCAGAACAAACTTGTATTGTTCTGATAAAATACTTTAGTCTATAATTGGCCTTTTTCAATCATCTGAAGAATTATCATGACCTGAATTTATGCTGGTGAAAATAATTTTCCACACAGAAGTAGAACACAGTAATGTAACACTGGAATAAATGCATGCATCTTCTGTGTCCGAGTGGCAGACTTAAACACTAATAATGAAAACTCCTATGTAGAGAGGCAATTACAGAATCTAATCTAATCTGACTTGTCACCTACTTTAAATTTGTAATCTTGTCTCTGTTCTGCTGAAGGATCTGACTTAGTTTTACAGATTTTCACATCAAGAAAAATAATGAATGTGTGTGTGTTTTTCCGCCTTTTTAGGCACTTCGTATTATCCTCCACAGTTTGGATCAGCGGGCAGGGGTATACCAGCGATACATTCAGCCCCTGCTGTCCGTCAGTGTTGACTTTTACATACGGGTCTTTGTACGTGTCTTCACAGGACAGGCTACAGTCAAAAACTCAGCCAGGTACACACACACACACACACACACACACACACACATACCCGTTTATCTCATACCGTGAGGTCCTCTGACATGCTGGTGTCTGATGGGATCCTCTCTTTCTGAGGGTCCTACAGCCCTAATTTTAACTTCTAAAATCATGAAAAATTTAAGACAACACAAAAATCACTTGAAACACTGAAAACCCACAAAAAAATTTCAAACCTGAATTTTGATCCTTCTGGGAACCAAACCGGAATTCTGGTTGCCCTTGGGGACCGCTACTGTTCTGCCTCTTTGCATGCAGTTAGAGCATTATTAAGACACTTTACAGCTCCTGTTGAACATCTACAATGAATCTGATCATCCAGACTATCACACTGATCAGATTTTCAATCCAAAGCATCAATAAGGCCAATATATGAGTTAATAGAGAGCTGATAAAGATGACTGATATACTGGTTCAACATGATCTCTCCCCCAATACACTGCTCCTTTATAATAAAATCACCCAGCGTCTCAATCCAACATGTATACTGCTTTCAATTGTCAAAAGGTGAGCAAGGTCATTTATGGGTTGATTCGAGATGTGTTGCCAATAAAGTTATTTTTAATTTAAAGTGTGGTTTGGTTTGTTAATAGATCATCATGTATTATCCATCAGGACACTCTTGTTCTATTATTACCTCAGCCTGGCCCTGGAACCTTGACTGTGACATCAAATACCTATTCAATCAAAGATAAACAAGATTCTGTACTGAACAATGGCTTTATTGCACGTCCATCTATAAAGTGTTAAAAGCTGAACAGATAGACTCCAAATGTACAACAGTTAAAGTGCATAAGAACAGTGTGGAGCAGGAACTGCTCTCTGTGCACGCTTCCATGAGGCAGTGACCCTTGATCAACACTTGAACATATTACTGCACTGTCAAAAACAAAACACACCTCTTCATGTTAGATTTCAGTGCTTTGAACTCTGTGTCTCATGCTAATAAACCCTGAAACACTATGAAAAAGGCCCTACAATCCAGTCAAGAGTTGCATCCTGTGTAGTGATTGATCTGCCATTGATTTGGTGTCTCTGCCACACATGAAATGGAAACCTTTTAAAGTGCTTTACGTTTTAAGTAAAATATTTGTGCAATCTTTGAACATTGAGCAATTTGATTTTCAAACATATTTTTTAGCTCATCAAGTTTCATTTACTGGTACTAATGTTGTACTAACATGGTGTGATGAAATAAAACACAATTTTTAGCCAAACTTTTGAACTATCACATTTTTCTAGTTTTGTGATTATAAAAAAAACTGTTCAAGGAATATTCAAATCTCAAAACCCCCAAAACTCACAGAAACAAGAGC
Source organism: Dascyllus trimaculatus (assembly GCA_024666655.1). Lineage (NCBI taxonomy): Eukaryota > Metazoa > Chordata > Actinopteri > Pomacentridae > Dascyllus > Dascyllus trimaculatus. Next base: position 11,343,201 of record CM045447.1, on the reverse strand, counting down.
AAACTGTTTTCAAAACAAAAGCCTAACAAAATCTTTAGTATCGTTTTGCACTTTCACGCTGAGCTGCTGTGATTCGGTTTTTAACATAATACTTAACAGCCTTCCAGGTTCTTGTCTTCAGCTCTTGTAGTGAGGCCTTGATACAATCCATACAGTCTGCCTTACCAGGAACTTTCCCAGAGTCTATGAAGTCCTTTAGAGTCTTTTCCACTGCACGAACTTCAACAGGTGACCACATCCTCTTCTTTGAGGTTTCTATGACAGGAAGACAGAAAAAAAAGAGTCAGATCCATAGACCCCATGGCTAGTCTCACTCAAAGTCAATCAGCAGATTCACATTCTCTTAACGTAAGATTTCAATGACCAACCAGCTTCATTAGTTAATTAGATGTATGATTCCATCAAGCAATGTCCTGAAAGCTAATATTTTGATAGAAAGTTGCTCAAAAACTAAAATGAATTACATCATCAGTTGTACTGGCTGATCTGGTACTGAACCAGATATGAATTTGTTTTGGCGTTTTTCCACAAATGCACCAATACAAGTTACTATTCAAAGTAATAAGCATAAGGCAGCTCCATCTGTTTAAACTGAGCCAGGCATAGATTATATAGTTGGAATTTTGATCATTTTAGCTGCAAAGGACTAAATGTTCACTCATGATTATCTTGTTTGCCATGTACAATCTTTCCTTTCTTTCTTTGCTTTTACATAAAAGCATCATACAAGATGAGAAATGTACCAGCCACAACTTGTTTTAATAATGCTAATAACAATGCCTGTTCAGTGGTTCTGTGTTGAAAAAGGTAATAGGTAAACAGTCCAGCTTGTGTCATACCTGTAGCAGAAGACTCTTCCTGCTGTGCTCTGTCATCTATTTGGGGTCCTAAGAAAGAATAAACAGTAAACCAGACAGAAATATTAAGCTGACCTCAGAAATAAGGTAGCTTAAAGCGGGTTTCCTGCTTCAGGCAGCAGCTCTACAATCCAGCTAAAAGAATCCCATCAGTTATAACCCAGGTAATGAAGTCCGTTCACAGATTTCTGATCAATTGCCTCATTAAAGACATTGTTATTTAGCAAATTTTGGAATTTTAACACATGATTATAATAATTAATCTACTTTTGTAAAAGAAAGTAACAAACAAGTAGCAAGAGGGACAGCAACATGGCAGTTGGCGTATGAAATACCTTCTTCATGATCATCAGTGATGGATGTCAAAGCCGGTCTCTTTGGTGTAGAAGGGCCCGCTGAAAATAATACAGAAAGGCAGCACTGTTATTTTGTGAATGCTAACTTAGTGCTGTGCTGCATACTACTGTCCATAGTATATAGTCGGCCCACTTCATGACGGTATGGATTTCCAGAACAGCGGTATACCATCGTGTCTCATATTATTTCCTTTCCACGTACTGTCATGCAGGCTATTTAGCTCCCGTTGCTCTCAGCATGCTCTGGTCGCACCGCCTGTTACACAGTTATGTGGCGGGGTCTCCTATTAACTGCGTACCCTCTTTACATTGTGTGTCATTAAAAAGAAATGTGTTAGATGTTCGTCCATCGTCTCTCTTCACTAAGGCACTTGACTCTTTGGTAAGTAACAGCAATAAATCTCCGTGAAAACTTTATTAATATCACTGTTGTTCCTGCCCAGACATGAATGTGAAAACGCGGTACTTGTTCTGCTCTCTTTGTCACAGCAGCTAGCTCCACAGCTAACAGCTGACTGTCACTCACAGATCAAATAACACAACTATAAGGTTCAAATCTGTCACTCTTGTTTACTGAGTGAGACACAGGCCCTCCCTCTATAGAGTGACAGACTGACAGCAGGAGAGGAGGACTGTGAACACCTTCACAGGTGTAACATGAATATGATTTATTTAATTGTCTTAAATTAACACAAGCCCTGAAAGATCTTAATGTGGAAAGTGATGGGCTGGGGGAGTGACTATTAAATTATTACCAAACTACTGGTTTAACCCAATAATGACAAAACATTTTTGATACACTGTGATACCATCACAATCTTAAAAATACTGTTATACATTTTTTACCCATACCATCCATCACTATGTTAAACTTTCTAAAGTTTCTGAAGTTATGATGATATTTAAACAGTAGCATGTACAGTATTTGAGTGTGAAATACCTTTCTCAGCATCATTATTGTCCAGCTGGACACACCACTGCCCTCTTGGTGTACAGGATGCTGTTAAAATGAACAATAATCAATCCTTGTGTTTTTCATTTTTCAGTGTACATAAACAAGGAAAGGATGGAATGTGTAGTTGATTTGTGGGATACCTGATGGTGTAGTGTCTTCACCAGATTCAGTGGAAGGCATTTTTCTTTTTCCTCTTGAAGATCCTTTAACAAATTAGCAGTTATTAAGTTATCAGTAATGTATTAATGGACTTAAACCACAGGTGTCTCCCTCCTTGCCCCTCCATAAAGACATACAGCACCATGTGCTGTACAAGGCACTCACCCAGAAGAAATACTTAAATGTAAAAATCACCTGTAGATGGACTGCTGAAAGATGAGTCCTTGTCTGTCTCCGTGTCTGAGACTTCACTGTCCACAGCTTCCAGGACTTTCTCTGAAAAACAGGGATCACAAAGTGAGAAAAAACAGACATCTACTCTAAGAGAAATATTAACGTAAACTGAATATATGTCATCACCGTTTGGATTGATCTGGATTTGGTCCAGGCTCATTCCCTTGAAGTCTGACAGGCATCCTTGTTCAAGTGCGCACAGCACTTTGCTGACTTTAGCCAACTCCAGAGTTCCTTCAGGTAGTCGATAATACTGTCTATGAACCCGAATGTCGTGGCCAAGAAAATTTGCAAGTATGTCCATCTCATGATCCTTCAGGTTCAGGACAGTGGACAGTGTGGAGATCTGCTTCCTCAGCTTGGTTGAAGAAAGAGTTTCAGGATGTTTGGCTCCACATTCCTTTGCAATCTGTCTGATGGCATCTGATCCTCTCAGGTGAGTCTCTGCTTCAGGTCTTGAGAAGAAGAAGGGATTTTCATCAGGAACACCACAGGTCCTCCGATGTGCAACCAAAGTTTCCATTGAAGAGAGCATGTCTGGTGTTAGAAGGATGGGAACTTTCCTGTTTCTCTTCCCCCTTATTTCAATGCGCTCAAAATGCTGACAAAGCTTTTGCTCCAGTGGGGAAAGTCCTTGTGCCAGATCAGAATGGACTTCTGAGGTGTCTCGAAGGGTAAAAGCACTCAATAGCATTTTTGACACCTCACCCTCTCTCCTGCGGTTGAACAAAATGACCTCACACAGAGTCAAAGCAGCAAGCTTGGACCAGTTTCTCTTATTTGGATCACCTGTAAGCATTGTTTTGTATTCTCCCCTACACTTTTCAATATACATGTGCATCGTCTTCACATCTTCAGTGAAGGGGAGGAGATGAGGAGTGTTCCATTTAGCCTCATGGAGAGTTTGTAGGGCTCGTGATGAAATACTCACATCCCACTTTTTGTCATACAAACTGCGGCTCTTCTGCACAGTCTTCAGAAATCCCTCACCATCAGACCCAGCCATCTGCGCCTCACACTCGAGCATATCTGAAATCTTCTTCAGACTATGACCAAGCTTCAAAGCTAATGAAGGAGTTCTGTAGGTGTTTTTGTCCTCGTCAAAGCCAGCAACTCCTTTTACTGCTTCAACCACAGAGTTGAAGTTGGAGGGTACAAAAAAGTCCTCCATTTTTTTAAGTTTGCCAGATTTTCTTGAGTGGCATATTAGTCTGCCTATTTCTCGCATTTTCTGTCTAATGTACTCATGTTTGGTTTTGTCATGTCCATGCTTTGCATACAAATGTTCTCCAAATCTCAAGATACATTTGTCCTGTTTGATGATGGCTGCAACTTCATCTTGGTGCATAGCATTCACCAGCTCCCAAATCTTTCTGCTGACTCCTTCTGGGACTGGCTGCGCAAAGGCACAGAGTGACTGGATCCGGCTTCTACCAGGCTTTTTTGTTGCACACTTTTGTGCAAGCTTGCACCTGGACATGTGTCTCCATAATGACTTTCTTTTAAGCAAAGCTGAACAGTTGATGCAGTGCATATAATCACTAGCTTCCACATGATCCCCTGATTGCTGTCTTGGTATCAGTGTTCCAGAACCATCCCTCAGAACCTCATTATTATGTGCACGGTTTCCTTGGTTTCTGATCAGGTCCAAATGCAATTTCCGTTCTTTGGAGTTCAATGGAAAACTTTTTGCTTGTGCCACAGCTTGTTCATGGCTGTGTTTGCGCATCAAGTGTCGTGCCATTTTCTTGCACTGCACAGGACAGTACAGGCAATAGTGTTTTTTATTGTAAACTCGACCGCCATCTTTCTTTTTCTGGAGCTTCAAAACAGACACATTTCCAGAGCTTGTTTCACTTGAGAATCCACTCTCTGCTCTCCTATCATCCTTAGCCGACAACTTGCTGGATACAGTCTTTTTACTGTAGGTCCTATTTGGCATGTTTTTTCTCTTCAGTTTCAGTGGTGGAATTTTAATTTTAAGATCATCTGATCCGTCTGAACTGCTTTCCTTTGTTGAGCGTTTTGATGGATGGTATTCATCTCCACTACTCTCAATGTAGCTTAAAGAGGTGTCCGAATTAACAGGTGCCGTGGAGGTTGATTCCAGAAATTCTTGAGTATACTGAAAATATAAATACATGCAAAATTTTCTGCCAAAATAGTAGCGACTCATAAATCATTATGAATAATCGTTATGATAAAAAACTGTCTATAAGCCCACTGCCAAACTTGACAGTCAAACTTTAAGTGTCAGTGTTAAGCATTACTGTCAGAGTATTGACAGCAAAGAGGTTAAATAGAGGATAATGAATACAAAACTTTCGGTATGCAAACTTGGAAATATGCAGTCAGTTCTTACTGGTGTTGGAGGTTCTGGGTCAGCACTGATAGCAGACCATAAGCTTTCAGGACTGAATGCCTCTGTACTGCTTTCACCATTGAAGCTTGTTTCCTTTGTTGGAAAAATAGTAATACAATGCAGTCAGAAGTGATCACCATAATACACAGAAAGGTGATATTACATTCAATTAGTAACTTTAAGAGCATTATGAAAAAAATCTGAAGACTAGCAGATCCTTTGGTTAACATACTGTTATAGTTTCAAAAGCAAGAGGTTTTCTTATTAGTGTCAAATTAAATGCCAGGGGCTGCAGTCAGCCACACCCAGTTTAATGACAGTCTGAGGGCCTGGCTATACTGACCTAAGGATGTACACAAAGCAGACATCTGATTATTCTATTAGAATCAACAAAACTAGACAGGCATGACAGCACAGCATTTTTAGGACAATGTGTTCAAGACCCCTTCACACAACTGAGGCATAAGTGTCTATATTCATATAAACGCAGCTGCACGTTCACTGTGCTACGATATATAGTATTCTCTAATTTCCTAGTGGGTTGCTGCTGATTTATAACAATAACTGTTGAATACTTACCAAACTGTTGGAAGGTGCCAGAGGGTCAGGAGAAGGTTCTGATGCGACCTCCTCCTCTGCCTCCTCCTCTTCATGAGACTTCATCATAAAGGGTAAAAAAGGTAGAGCACACAGGAGTTAGTACTGCTGCAGTTTCTGATGTTGTTGTGTTGCACATGATTAGAAGAACATCGGCTTGCTGTCTGTGCACACACAGTGAGATGGCATCGTGGTGGAATGGTTTGGTTTTATAATGAACTAGGCCTGAACATTAGGATGTGGTGCAGAGAGCAAGATGACAGAGTCACTGTCACAGTAAAAACCACTTGATTCAAATTCCACTTCTGCAACGTAAATCAAGGAAATCTTGACAGACTGTATTGATTAGTTTCTTAAACACATGGTCATTGTACTTGTACAATGACCATGTGTACTTGTGTGTATAATGTGCAGGGTTGGGAGGGTTATTTTAAAAATATATTCCGATACATTCCGTTACTAGTTACCTGTTAAAAAAGTAATCAGTAACACAATCCAAGTACCATAATATTAAACTAATGTAACTTTATTACTTTCATTTACTTTGGATTTCTTCAACACAAAATATGCTGATAAAAACAAAAGAAACTGAATATCAATAAATAAAACGACTACCTTTTGTGTATCTGTAAGACAGCTGAACAATGTGAGCTTGTGACTATAGGCAGTAGCTTATAGTCCTGCAATGAATGTGGTCAAGTCTTGACCACATTGCTCAGTTTATTAAGCAAAAATAAAATGGTTCTTTCACATGGCAGACACAATATGCTCAGTTTTAGTTCACACTATGGAGTAAGAGCACCCATAATACTGTTTTAAACACACCAGTGTTCACCTGCCACATTTTCAACAAAAAATGCCAAACAAATGAAAGATAATGAAAACCATGATTCAGACAGTGAGTTTATTCCCAAAGAAGCTACGAGGCAACAGTGGTAGAAATGTGTGACATGGTTAGCATTGGTTTGTATTTGGCACAGGAACGATACATAAATGTACATTTTTATGTACACAAGTAAAACCTTGTCAGTGGCAGGTGTGGGATTTTCACATTGATGTGAATGCACAGGCACTGACTTTAACTACTGGCAAACCACAGCTACTGTTTAACCAAACAATCCCTCTCAACCCCACATACCATATCAGCATCACAGGTCATGGTACGGTGAGTCTCCTGAAGTGCAGTAGTACTAAGCCTGCATTTGTCTCTCCTTCTCTCCCGCTTTAATTGAAAAAATATATAATATCATAAAATGCATTAAAATTGTTATCCTGTAAAATAATCCCATTTTTTACTAAATGTAACTGTCATCTGATTACGAGTTTTTTTTTCTGTGACTGTAGCAGAATATGGTTATATCCTAATTATGTAAAGCTGTTACATGTATTCCGTTACTCCCCAAGCCTGATCATGCAATATGTGTGTGGAGTGGACTTTCTTAAGCTTACCGAGCTGCTGGAGGCTGGGAGGAATTCGGATGTCATATCCTGTGGTGACGTACTCTCCCCTTCTTGGTACGACAGTCCTGAGGACTAAAACACATACACCTCTATTACCACAAAAAAAACAACAAACAACTAAAACATATTGTGTAAGAGGCCCTTTGAAATAAGTTAGTCATTATACAGTATCAAGCTTTCAAATACTTGCATGAACAATTTCCCCCTATGTTCACTCTCTACTGCAGATAGATCAGTGCACAAGGAATTACACAGTTATGCAATTTCCACCATAATATAAATGACCTCAAAAAATGCATGGCTAGTGACATTTTTAATTTTCTTTTTTGGCAACAACTGAGTACGGTATGCTTGCATTCTTGCCTACATGTGACAGCAATATTATATCAAATGTAAATAACAAAGACCAATCATCTTTACCTTGGTTTGCTGATTCTGATACTCCATGTACTTGGATAAGCATTTAACATGATGATCCCTCAATCGCTGCAAGCGTGCAGACCGTCTGCAGGACATAAAAACCACAAAAAAGTAGGTCTGAACAATAGCCAAATATTCAGCCAGGTAATAATTTCAAATATTCGTGCACATCACCCAAGGCCGCCGCCGTGGCCGTTGCACTGCCATGAAGTATTGGTATATCTCAGTCACTTGCTGTGTTAAATAAAGAAATAAATACTTTTTTATATGCCCCCCCCCACCGACGTCGCACGAGCCGCCGCGGCATGAGCCGAATATTTACACATTTTTCTATTAATTTTAACCACATATCCAGGGCACAGAAACTGGTATTCAGACCAGCCCTATGAAACAGTCAGAGCAGTGTCCAGTGTGTAGCAGCGCAGGTACGCTTTTACGGGAGTTGTGTCACTGGTCTGATGCTGCTTTGTTTACATCACGTGCACATTAGCTCGCATATTAATATACCGTGCAGACTAAAGGATTCTGCTGTTAGCTACACACATAGGCTGCCTATAGAAAATTTATATGTATCTATTTTTTAAGTCTATGACTACACATGGCCGGACTCTGCATGTAAACGGCCAAAATGCACCAAATGCATTTCCGGTCCTGCTCCGGTCCGTCTAACTTGGTTTTAATTAATCTCGACGTGTCAACTCACATGGGATCCGCTCCGTCACTGTTCGGATGCCGGAGCAGTGACGCGTCAATATTACAAAAAGCTGATCGAGTGGTACAGGAAGTTGTGCACGGAAAACACCGAAAAACGCCCTGTAACTTTCAAAATAAAACAAACCGTGTCCAAACCAGATCGTATTCAACTTGACTGTAGCAACAAACCGTGTGACGGTGATAAAAGTGACAATTACGTGACCTGCATATATCAGTGTCCTGACACTGGTTAACTTAATAAAAGCCAGGTTTTAAAATGTCCTCAAAGCATCTGAAACATAAGTGCACATCTCTAATTTGTCAGAAATATTGGCCAAACGTCGTCTAATGAAAAGCTAGCACGTGTTAACATCGGACTTTCTAGCTAACATTAAAACGAGTAAGCTCATAGCAGCTAACACGCCAGCCACAATGCTAATCCTAATTAATAATTTAGGTGATAAAAACTGTAAACTTACCGAGCTTTCCCGTGTTTTAATGTTTTCCTCTCTCTGCGGCCTCCGTCTGCCTCCATCCTCCCTCCAGCGTGACTGACGTCCTCCTCACTTTCCCTGACCGTGAGTGAGTGAGCGGGGGATGGGCGTAGGTAAGGTGGGGACCGCACATGTCAGGAAAGGTGTGTCCATCTCCCCGCCCCTCTCAACCTCCCTCACTGCATCATTAAACCAAATCAGAAATAAAATATTACACATAATCACCCCACACTATAACTTAATTAAGCTTTCTTGATGTCATTATTCTGTTTCGAAATTGACAATATGATCCTGTCTGTTTTACAAACCCACAGTGTCACTCTTAGTGTGGGATGGGCATAGGTGAGGTGGGGACCGCACATGTCAGGAAAAGTGTGTGTCCCCCCTCAGCTTCTGTCATTTTATCATTAAACCAAACTAGAAATACATTATTTCACATAATCACCCCACACTAAACCTTAATTAAGCTGTGCTGATGTGATCATCCTGTTTAGAAATTAATAATATGATCCTGTCTGTTTTACAAACCCACAGTGTCACTCTGAATGGGGGATGGGCATAGGTGAGGTGGGGACCGCACATGTCAGGAAAAGTGTGTTGATTCAACACTGCTTTACTGCATCACTGAACTGGCTGGAATGAGATGTTTTAAATATTTCACACCATTATCCCTCAATCTAAAGCCAATTAAGCTATGCTGATGTTATTAAAATTATTTTGTGTATTGTAACCATTCTGTCTTTTGTAATGTTGCCTCAGTCAGTATCAGGCCTCTACCACGTTTAGCCTCACAATGCTCATATTAGGCCACCACTAACTTTTTTCCCCTTAAAATTCATATCAGGCTACTGTTAACTGTAAGCTTCAGTTTTTTAGGATCTACTTTTAGATAACCATTTTACAATTAGTAGCCCACTGCAACTTTGATCCTATCAGGACACAACTCACTGACTAGTCTTAAAATGTTCATGTCAGACAACTGTACTAATTGCACTAACCTCTGATTGTTCATATCAAGCTACTTCTAACTATACTAGCCTCTGATTGTTTATATCAGGTTGCTAACTGTTCTAACTTCTAACTGTTCATGTCAGGCTACTGCTAACTGTACTAGCCTCTGATTGTTTATATCAGACTACTGCTAACTGTACTAGCCTCTGATTGTTTATATCAGAGTACTTCTAACTGTACTAGCCTCTGATTGTTCATGTCAAGCTACTGATATACATACTATGGTACATATGCAGGCGACACTGAGCCCACATACAAACTTAGCTGAATGACATGAACATCTTTAATTTATTAAAAGTAAGCATTAGCCATGATTGTTGAGGTATTAGTGTCTTCATAAAGTCAGTCTGAATGTCAGAGCGTCATCTGAACCCGTTCAGAGTTAGTTTCACTCTCAGAGCACAGAGCAGTGGCGGTTTAATCATTGTGGGACTGCAGACAAACTCTGGTCTTTTTATTTTTATTTTTTCCCTAACTGAATGTTATCAGTGGTAGAAGAACTTCAACTATTTCCTTATTATCACACAGTAAAGATACTGTCAAAGAAAAAGTACTGCATTTAATTTTTTCCTTAAAAGTGATGAGTGAAAGAGGTTCTGTCCGGACAATGTGCTGGCATTTACCTGACATCTGTTTACAGTGGAGCTTTAAACTGGTTTAAACTGCTGGACAGGTTATTGAAACATAATGCATATTTTAATTTGTGAGTAAAGCCTGCTTGTTTTAGTAGGCTCTGTCCACATTGATCTGATTGTAGATCAAAAGGTCAGATTGAATTTATGAATGCACTCAGTTAAAGATTCTGTGGCTTTTTTCTTGAATTTGCAGCTACAATTAACTAATCCACTTCTCCCTCTACTGTTGTGGATCAGGTGGCCACAACTTGTAGTTCTTCAGTCCAGATTCTAAGTTTAAATTCTCTTAGTTGTATGAATGCTCAAAAATAGCGTTTACCAGTAACTCACCAAATAGAGGCAAAAAGAAAGAGTCTGAGGAGTTGGTCTTCAGATTCAAAGATTAAAGCATTTATTCTGCAAAAAATACAGGACAAATACAGTGAGAGGTGCCCCGGGGCAAGAACTCTGACAATCGCTTCTGATGTCCAGACTTTATACCGTTTGGCGCTGGGGTTTCCACGCCCTCAGCCCCCACCTTCTTACTACAGTAAGGTTTGGGAATTTTCCACAATGACACCTCCCATCTTGAAAATGATGCTCTTAATGTTGAGATGGGCGGAGAGATCAGGGGGGGCCTGTTGTTCCCTCCTGACCTCACCCTCCACCCCAACCGAATGTCACCCTGACCTGGACAAGTTCCAAGTTCTACTACTGACTGGATGGGGTATCATATTTCAAAAGCAAATTACCATGCCATCCACTTCAGCACTGGCTGTTGTTTACGCGGCCAGTGCAGGTGCGCCTCAGCTCCTCAGCTCCCTGTACCAAGGCAGGGAGCCAGAGCGACCGCAGAGTGACCTCACTTCACCTCTGCTCAGCAACTACTGGAAGTGTTTGGGGAACATTTGAACCTTATTTTCATTAACAAATACTAAAAATGATTTCCATTAGCAAATATTAATCAAATGATTTTTATTAACAAGTACTTTAAATGATTTTTATTAACAAGTACTTTAAATGATTTTATTAACTCGTACTTTAAATCTCTGGCCTCTGCCTTTAAGCATCAGCCACTACACTACAACCACGAGTTTGAGTCCAAGTCCAAGTCTAACCCAAACCCAAAGCCCCTTCACATTAACAGTTAGTGATGGCAGGACAGAGGAGAGGGTGAATGAGTGTCACCTAGCCATAACCAGGTTCATAATGAAGACCTGCACCTCTTGATTGATCTTTTTTATATTTTTTAAAAATGTTATTATAAAAAAACTAAAAAAGAAGTATTGATAAGAATATTGTTAAAGTACAGTATCGATAAGCAGTATTGGTGTAAGTAGTAGTACCAATAAAATCTAAACAATACCATCCCTAGTGGCAAGAGACTGTTTGGTTTAGAAAACTGAGTGGTGTGAAGCGAGGGAGGAAAGGAGAAATGGGAGGAAAGACGTAAATACTGATTAACTGTCTATTAAGAAATGAAATTATAATAAAAGCACAATGCTAGTAGAGTTGCAGTGCTGATATTGAGATGATAAAAATCAGATTGAAGAACGTTATTTCGCTATTTGTACATCTAATGTTAGCTAGGTCTGACATTAGTTCTGTGTAAAGTAGGCTACAAAAGCTAAAACTGATTGTCAAGGGAAACACTGAAAAGTTACTTTGAATTTTGAATGAAAAACTGAGCAAGGTAGATGAAAAAGATGAGATGGAAGGAGAGAGAAAAGAGGTGGAAGGAGAGAGAGAAGACAAAGACAAGGTGGAAGGAAAGAGAGAAAGGCAGCAGAAACATGACAGAGAAAGAATACAAGGCCAAGGCGACCAGAGACAGGAGGAGGTGGGAGAACAGTTTGCATCAACCTGGTATGAACTCTACTTTTAAATAAGTAAGTGGGTTGGAGAACTTGCTTAACCTGATGTAACTAGTTAAGTCAAATTAGAAAAAATCATTTATTGTACGCAGTGTCCTTCGGGCGTTCTTTCAGACATGCGCAGATCTGCCTCATCTACTTCGCGCTTTCCTGAAACGTTCCAGCACATGTGCACAGTCAACCCATGGATGGTCAACCAGTGCTCTTTTCAAGACTTTTTCAATTATCGTTGGCGTTGTGGGATTACTTGTGTTTAGCACACTGATTTGGTAAGTACATATTTTACTCTTTTGTTAACCGTCGAATTGTTTTGTTGTAGTGTAGTACTGTGTGCCAGGGAGGAGTGTCAGTTAAATCAAATTCAAATATCACCGCTAGCAAGCATGCTATTTGACCGTGACAGTAACTTCGACACTTTTAGAAACAAATGTAGACTACAGTCTTGGTAGACTACTCTGTTTTTGTTGAAATTTGGTGTTTTGAATTCAAAGTTGAGAGACTGGGCTTGCAACTTCTTTGGGCAGTGGGAGAGGTTTATAGCATATACTGGCCAGACATTTACAAGCTAGCTTGCACCATGTTTTAAAAAATCATACTGAACGGACATGTGAAATTTACACGGCGGTGGGGATAGGTGTATATAGAAGTGACACGCTAGCAACACAGACGCTTCAGAGACGTTGTGAATGCTTTTTCAGTGTGCGCTCGGAGAATCTGGAATCTGAAATTATTACTGGAATTCCAGTGAAGTCTACAAGTCGACAAGACTCCACTGTAATTCCAGTGACAATTCCAGTGACGATTCCAGTGAAGTCTACAATACTTCACTGGAATTCCAGTGATGATTCCAGTGGTCTACAAGACTTCACTGGAATTCCAGTGAAGTCTTGTAGACTTCACTGGAATTCCAGTGACGATTCCAGTGAAGTCTTATAGACTTCACTGGAATGTTCACTGGAATCTTCACTGTAAACTTCACGATACTTGGTGACGAATTCCAGTGATGATTCCAGTGACGGTTCCAGTGAAATTTTGTAGACTTCACTGGAATCATCACCAAGTATTGTGAAGTTTACAATGAAGATTCCAGTGAAGTCTATAAAACTTCTGTTACTTACATGTTACTTACATAAAAGTAATTCCAGTTAAGTCTACAAGACTTTTATGTAAGTAACATGTAAGTAACAGAAGTTTTATAGACTTCACTGGAATCTTCACTGTAAACTTCCCCATACTTGGTGAAGATTTTCACTGGACTTGGACTTCACTGTACTTCTATGTAAGTAACGTACTGAAAGAAGAAAAAACATATTGATCTCTATTTATTGACATATTTTTACTATATTTAAAATATAGTTATTTTTCAATTGATAAGATTTAGGTGGATTCTGATTCTGATCTCGCTCATAAATGTTTAGAATCTCTAGTAAATTGGTTTATAGTACATAATGTAATTAAATTAAGGATGTGAATTCTCCTATCTCACACTTTGAAAAACCTCCAGTCTACAGAATTAAAATACAATGTGAATGAATTTGGGGTTACACCAGGGGATTTTTTTCCCCCAAAAAAGACCAGATTCAAAAGGTAGCTGTGTGTGCTTCTTTTACAGGATACAGCGAAAGAAGAGGTACTCTCCTTAGTGACAGTTGAGGTGTTGACTTGTGTCAACGAAGATGCTCAGCAGCAAGGCCTAAACACAGTGCACCTCCAGCCTACCTCCACTGCCATCATACTTGAGGGAAGTACTGTCATGGACAATGTAAGAGACTTTCTGCAGCCTGTCTGCCTCATATTTGGGCTTATGTATCCCTTCACTTAGATTACCCAAAATGCATGACAAACACACTAAAATTCATTCAAGCAGTCATGCTTGGATTGGGAAACAAAACCCTCCCTCCACAACTGCTTACTTAACTATACTACTTACTAACTACTGAGGTAGGCAAGTTGATACAGTGCAAAAACTCAAAGTCACAGTAAGAATATTTTTCTTATTTCTAATCAAAATGTCTAATGTCTAAACAAAAATCTATCTGTACACTTTAAAAAAGAATACATCACCTCTAAAAGTAACTCATTTTTTTCCACTTGTTCCAAGCAAAATCTAATTTTCTCAAATTTTTTGCTTGAAATACGTAATAAAATCTGTCCATGGAACATTTTGTTTGTGCTTGTAACAAGTAAAAAAAAACACCCTGTTCCATGGACAAGTGCAACTACTTATTACAAGTGAAAATTATTTTGAAAAAAAGTTAAATTGCCCTAGAATCAAGTGGAAAAACAAGATACGCTTTAGGTAACGTGTCTTGTTTTCAGACCAATAACATAGTTTTTGACTAAAAAGGTGACATTTTGACCAGAAATAAGACAAATGTTCTAGGTAAGATCTTGGGTTTTTGCAGTGTATAGTACATAGTACACATTTTGCAAGTACTCTTTATGTGATGTGAGAAAAACAAGGTGACTTGTTTACTGTTCTACATATAATGTCCAAGTGAAATGTGAATTTGAACTGAATTTCAAATGTATTTGTAGTGTTTGATAAAGACTTATTTTTATGTTTATTTTATGATTGTTGCACGGTTTAGACAATGAAACCATGTTGATTGTAGTTCCAGTTTTGATCACTATTGTTGTCGGACAAATCTAACCCGTTACCTCTACCAGAGCTCAAGCTCATGGTGTTTGTTTAAAGAGAGGATGAACAGGAAATGCTTGTTGTTAATATGCATTTGTCATTATGTTTCAGGTTGTTACTGTTTATATTGTGCATTTTTGTAGAGAAACGTTATTACTAATAATAATTACTAGTAATAACGTTTCTCACGTTTCTCACGACCGTCTGTCAGTCTGTCAGTCTGTCTGTCTGTCTGTCTTTCTGTTTGTGGGTGGGTGGCTATGTCTGCACCAAAACTTGAGAAAAAATAGAGATAGGATAAGCAAACTTGGCACAGGTGTTGATATTGACCTACCCTGGACACCAATTAATTTTGGGGGTCAAAGATCAAGGTCTCAGGGCTACTTAGTGCAAAATTCCCTTTTATTCTATGCTTGCAATAATGAACTTTGGTATATCTAAAGGTTTGCCATATTTAGGCAAGCACCTGGCGTGGCTCTCGCTTGAGTGCATCCTAGTTTCTTTGATATTTTTTTCTTGTCCAAAACTGGAACATTTTCCCAGGTCAGTAACAGTTTTAGTTCACTTGTTTGAGCTAAAGTTTTATTAAAAAAATGTAGTAGAGACTTGTTCAACTGAAAGATTGTCATTTTCTGTCCTACGTTACAGGACAAACTAAAATTTCTAAGTCTGTCTCATCTTTGATGTTCTGACTGTTGCAGCAAGACACACCTGGATTGAATAGTTTGACAAATAATGTAAGACAGAAAATGAAGGAGCTGGTTTGATTTCAGGAGGCAGTGAAGCTGGACATAAATGTTTTTGCCATAGCTTGTAAATGTATAATAAAAATGTAATACCACTAGAATTTATAACAGAATGCTAGGTAGGTTTGTAAGAAAATTCTGATTGTTCACTTCATACCAAGCATTAACAAAACACTCTTCAGCCTGTCAAGAGCCAATATCTCCCATTAAATGCATTGTTGAGCATTTTAAAATAAATTTTAATTCCACTGTGTTACCCTATTGAGTGTTCTCCATTTATTGTGTTTCTGCGGATCATTGCTGTTAGATAATGTGTTTTGTTGAAATTAGCATGTCCTGCTGTAATTTTCTATTGTAGAATTCTTTCAGGTAAAGAAAATGAATTGACCTGAATATGATGGATGAGCTAAACTAAAGAGAATTAAGTTATCACTTGAGAACTGGAAGCTCACAGTAAATAAGTTGCTGTACTCTAATTTATTCACGATAATTTGAGTACTGCAAACTCATCATCCTGTTTCGAAATTGATAATATGATCCTGTCTGTTTTACAAACCCACAGTGTCACTCTGAATCGGGGATGGGCATAGGTGAGGTGGGGACCGCACATGTCAGGAAAAGTGTGTAGGTTCAACACTGTTAACTGCATCACTGAACTGGCTGGAATGAGATGTTTTAAATATTTCACACCATTATCCCTCAGTCTAAAGTCATTTAAGCTATGCTGATGTTATTAAAATTATTTTGTGTATTGTAACCATGTATATGTATGTATTTTTATCATTGCACAACTTACCTTATATACAACGATTGCTCCAAATTTCCAGCCTCCTTCTGTCAACGTTGCAACCAGAATCATCCTCTTGCGTCAGCCGGATGTAGGTCCGAAACCAACCGGTCTTACTAGAAACAAGTGCTTGTCAAAGGTTCCTAGGTCTGTACTGCATATGCACGAACCGGCATTTGGGGAATGCAGACGCTATCTCGGCGGATTGCGTAATAGAAACGATATGTCGCATATTTGCGACAGTCGGCGTTAAGGGTTGAGTTAATTAGTTTAACAATGATTATATCAAGCCACGACAAACTGTATCAACCCCTAGAATGTTCACATTAGGCTATTGCTAATGTACTGGCCTCAGATTGTCTGTATCAAACTACAATTAACTGTTCTTGCCTCAGATTGTTTATATGAGGCCACAACTGAAATGTATCAGCCTCAGATTGTTTATATCAGAACACAAATAACTGAACTAGCCTCATATTGTTCATATCGGGCTACAATTGTCTGTACTTGCCTCAGACTGTTCACATCAGGCCACAACTAAAAGGTATTAGTCTCAGATTGTTTATGCGAGGTTACTGCTAACTGTTTTAGTTTCAAATTGTTTGTATTAAGCTGCAAGTGACATGTGTTAGCCTCAGATTGTTCATATCAGGCCACTGCTAACTGTATTAGTCTCAGATTGTTCATGTCAAGCTATAATTAACTGAACTAACCTCGGATTGTTTATATCAGGCTACTGCTAACTGTATTAATCTCAGATTGTTCATATCAGGCTACAATTAACTGAACTAGCCTCAGATTGTTCATATAAGGCCACAACAAAACAGTGATAGCCTTAGATTATTCATACCAGGCCACTGCAGACTGAACTGGACTCAAATTCATCATGCCAGGCTGCAACTAACTGAACTAGCCTCGGATTGTTTATATCAGGCCACAATTACAAGGTATTAGTCTCAGATTGTTTATGTCAGGTTAAACTAACTGTACTAGTCTCAGATTGTTCATATCAGGCCACTGATAACTGAACTGGACTCAGATTAATTATGTCAGGCTACAGTTATCTGTACAACCTCAGATTATTTATATCAGGAGACTGCTAACTGTATTAGTCTCAGATTGTTCATGTCAGGCTACAGTTAACTGAACTAGCCCCAGACTGTTCATATCAGACCACTGCTAACTGAACTAGCCTCTGATTGTTTGTATTAAGCTACAATTAAATAACTATTTTGTGTCTTAGATTGTTCATATCAGGCAACTGCTAACTGTACTAGCCTTGTTTTTTATAATAACCGACAACAGTTTGTCTTATATTCATTTTTTTAACTCGACACACTGCTATGGCCTTATGTGAGTTGTTGTCACTCATTGTTGTAGGTACAGTTTGTTCTGGGAGGCACACTGTGTATCATAAAAGTGTTAAATACAACACAAGCAATAATTAATTCAGTCACTTGTTTACTTATTGTTATACTTAGTATTGTTCAATGGTACCAGTATGAGCACTGTATCTCAATTTGTTGCCAAGTTACAGGGAAAATGTAGTTTTTTGTATTTTTTGTGATGTCATGAACTTTGATCCGTACCAGTCTTCTTATTGGTTGGTTGTACAGCTTTGGTCCAATTACATAAAAACCTCCCCTTAAGATGAGCTATTCAAAAATGTAAGCGTTGAAATTCTACAATAATTATTTGTGGAGATACAGCAAAATTTAGTTTTTGACACTTGATGCAACCTTGACCTCGACCTTGACCTTTGAGCTCCAAAAAAGGTTGACTGCACACCTGTGGCATTGCCCCTATAACATGGCATAACTGTCATTAGTTCTGCATGAATTGCCTAGAAGGAGTTTCAGGACAAAGGAGTTCTGGAATAAATAAATAGACAAACAAACAAACAAATTAATTAAAATAAAATAAAATAAAATGAAAAGAATTTCGATGGATACAATGCCTTTGGCAATTTTTGCAACATTGCCAAATACAAGAATTCAATAACATAAAAGTCTGATCACATTAAGATGGAAAGACTGTAATACTATCAGTAAAATACTGGTTTATTTAGTATACACACTTACACACTTTCTCAGGAAAAGGTCCCCACCTATGCAAATTCACACACTGCAATACCATGTGTGTCCACTAGGGTACACACAAAGTTGTGAAATTGAACCCTAAGGGGTCCATTTTTTTTTTTGCAAAAAAACTGCACCAGGCATATCAGCAAGCTATTTCCTATTCATTCCAATGCTTGTGCCTGTGGGGACCGGCTGTCGGTCCCCACGAGGAAAATTGGTCCCCACAGCGTGAGTGGTATTTCAGGTTGTGGACCCCACCAGGGTAGAATTACAAACACACACACACACACACACACACACACACACACACACACACACACACACACACACACACACACACACACACACACACACACACACACACACACATGCTGTGTTCTTACAAAGGCTGATATACTGTATGATGAAAGATGAATGATCCTGAAACTGGGTCACTGCAGCAACAAATTCTTAAAGCAATGTCAGCTGCAGAACTTGGTGAGATAAAGGAATGAAAGAAAATAAAAACTAGTAGAATAAAGGAAGGTATATAAATATATAAAATTTTTTAAAGAGTAAAGGACAAAAGAATGTGCAGTTTGAAGGTGGCTGTGTCCATATGAACAGTTGTGTGAATACATTTTTGTATGCACAATAACTGTCACATGGTGTGAGCTCACCCCCCCTCACTCACACACACACACACTCACACTCACACACACACACACACACACACACACACACACACACACACACACACACACACACACACACACACACACACACACACACACACACACAGGATCATATTTGACATAAAATGCTCAATGGTGAAACTCAGAACAACACAGTCGTTTAATCCATCCTTCTCCTCGTCTTATGTTGCAGTAAACAGGCCCTGGTGTACAACTGTGTCGGCTGTGGCTCTTTCCATTTGCAGAGAATGGGCAGGAGAACAAGTCATGGAAAACAGTAAGACAGTACAAAATATACTGCTGGCTTTTGTGACTATCAGTAAACTCTTATGCAGCAGACTCTGCTTGAAATAGAAGTCTTCACACTCTAAACAACATGATTTGAGATGTCACCTCTGAGATGTAATTGGAGGAAATAGCAGGATTTGGAAGCAGAAAGAAAGAAAGGGAGGGTTTTCAACTGCGCTGCTGTTTTTTTAAAAAGCTTAAATGATAATGGTGGCCTGTAGCGGAGCAGAAAGTAGAAAGGCTCGTCGCTACCAAGTTGTTTGAACAAATGGAATTAAAGTGTATCTGTGGATACTTCACTGTAAAATGTGAAAGAATTTCTCAATAGTGTTGTGACATCTCCAGTTTTAACGACTCATCTGATATGCTTCTGGCTCGATGTGTGTTAGGGCTGAAACTAACCTTTATTTTCCCAAAACCCAAGATGACAAATGTCTTGTTTCGTCCACAACTCAGTGGTGGTTTCTGGTCCAAAGAGGAGGAAAGAAACCAGGAAATATTAACATTTAAGAAGCTGCAATCAGAAATTTTGGATTTTTTCCCCCTAAAAATGACTCGGACCAATTAATTGATTCTAGTTGACAACCAGCCTATTGATGATTGCAGCTCTACTGTGTGTGGTGAAGTTGAGTGTTATCTGATTTCAGTATGAAGTATTCTGCTGCCACTGGACCCCCAGTTGGACCAGAGTGTGAACACTGTGGGCAGAGACATCAGGTGACAAACACATGGACACATCTCTTCAGCTGTGTGTTGTATTCAGAGGCATACGTGTACAATGAGCCTTCTTTTATTGATTTTACTGTTTTTTTCAAGCTTGTCTTAGTGTCTAACGTCATTTGTGACAGCAGGTTTTTCTGTTTTTGCTCAGTGAGAATAAGATTTTCGTTATTGCCTGATGTGTGCTGTGTGAAACGTTCTCTTCTTGCGTGTGGTTGTTACTGTGTAAACACTGCAGCCTGTGTCTGTCCTCTGTGTAGCTGGGTGGTCCTATCTGGGCAGAGCCTATCCACGACTTGGCGTTTGTCCAGAAGGTTTTGTCTGGCGTGTCAGGGAACCCTTCCAGATTCGGGACATCCAAACGTATCGAGGGCATGCTCAGCATGGTGACAGAGGTATTTCTTTACCTTTTATATGTTCTCATCTTACAGATTTGTATCATCTTGAGGTATTGTCAAGTGGGTGCGGTTCAGTTCATCAGGTGACTGGTACATTGTGTGAGATATATCCTGTTTTTAAAATACTTTGATAGTACTCTTCTTGACTAGCAGTTGTTTCCTCTTCGACTGATGAATTATTACATTTGATGTGTTGTTTGTTTCAGGAGCTGGAAGATGTGCCTCTTTATTACACTGTGGACAGTCTGAGCAGTACAGTACACTGTAATACTCCACCCCTGCTCCAGTTTAGGTACACACACACACACACACACACACACAGTTTCCATCACTTCTGAGGACAATACACTGACTTACATTCATTTCCTTGAGACTCACTCTAACCATAACTCCTACTTGCCTAACCTGACCCTTAAAATAAACCGAGCTTTAAACATAGTCTTCATACTGAAATGTAATGATTTACGCTATGAGGGTTTGCTTTTTGGCCTCAAAAGGAAAGTGGCTCCCTGCAATAAGACTGTGTAAACAGATTTATGTCCCCACAGCATGTGCAAGAAGAACACACACACAGACACATACCAAACACACACGCACACACACACACACACACACACACACACACACACACACACACACACACACACACACACACACACACACACACACACACATATCTATACTTCTACATTTGTTTTTGGTTTAACTCTCATTGACAGGATGCCACTAATCCTAACTTTAACCAGCACAATTAATTGCTAACCCTGATCCTACCTTTAACCTGAACTTTATTTAGTGTGTAATCAAATTCACTTCTTCGCCCTCAAACAGCCTTTTAAAGAAGTGTCAGAAACCGAGGAGCAGCCAAAGCATCCTCATTTTCCCAAAATATCATAAATAATGTGGTCTCGATCTCAAACTGATCTTCACAAAGACATATACGTACACACACACACACACACACACACACACAGACACACATACAAACACTCAGAAATAAGTATATCATGTTGTATAGAACTAGAAAGTTACTACTCTTCACAAGAGGTCCAAAAAAGGTTAAGAACATAAGTTCCACTACCATCCACTAGAAAGTACAATGACATAATGCCACTTTAAACTAATCAGCTAGGCTAATGTGCTATCCCAAGTTCTTGTGACTGGATTAATCTGTTTCAGTATGTGTCAAGTGTGTCAATAGCGTAGTCCATGTTAAAATTCTAAAACGTAGTGTTTAGTTTTTAATTTTTAATTTACTCCGAGGAGGTTTGCCGATGAGGAATATTTGTGAAACTGACTTGAGCTGTACCTACACCTTTCAGCATGCATGTCAAAGTTCGTTCTGTGTTCCTACCCTACATTTGTCACAACCTGAATGAACTTGTCGTGCCTTTCTCTGCCTGCAGATCGGCCCTCCTTCATGCTGGTCACAGGGTTTCCCTCTCTCACGCTTGCAAGAACGCCATCAAGACAGACGCTCCTCCTGCAGCCATCTGGGACATCATGCGATGCTGGGTAAACTTTGAAAACAACAAAATACTAGAGTTATTTTTAAAAATCCTGAATGTTTTGTCTGCTGTTGTTACAAAATTAAGACAAACTACTTTCCAGAATTGTGTAATGTATCATTTAAGCTATCATTTAAACTCACTCGTGTATGTTTGATTGGTCCTTTGCTGTAGGAGCAGGCCAACCCTGTGAAGAGGGAGAAATTGTCACCTACTAGTCCTGCATTCAAGATCCTCTCCACTAAACCCAGGTGAGACTAGTCACACCAGTTTATCAGTGACCATTCAGTAGCTCCACGTTATCAATTTAATGATATTTAAAGATGTGATATGCAATTTTCTAGCGTAAATATAGCATTAATATAGCAACAAATGGCTGTGTAAAGATTCAGTGGAATGGAGAATGAAGTCAGACTTCCTCTGTGTGTAGTAATCTGAGCTTATTCTGTTCTATGATTTTGGTCTGGCCATGTGTGCATGTGAGTCCCTTCATTTGAAACTACTGGCCCTCCCCATTCTTATTCTTATAAACAGCCCAAAAGTGACCTCACCTCCATATTTTTTTTTACCTAGTTTACATGCACATTCTTTTCAGTTCAGTGTGAGAGTTTCTGCTGCTGTTTTGAGGCCGTCCTTTGCCACTCTGTTTTCACATGTGTGTCTTCCTATCCATTCTTTATGTGTCTGTTTTCACACATGGGTTCACATCGTGTTCCTCTCTGTCTGACAGACGGCTGTAACGAAGTTGATAACAACTCACTGCAGCAATTCAGTGTATATAACAAGGCTAATGGTTGTGGCTGGATTGTTTTTTGTTGGCTCTTGTGTAAGCAGTCTTTTTGGTTGTACATGAAAGTGAAGGGAGGAGGAAGATGTGCCAGTCTGTTTTGAGATGCTGAAGCTCTAGAGACTTCCAGTGGTTATGAAAGGTTGCACATACAGCCTTTTGGAAGATGATTGATTCTTCTGTTTTTGAACAACCTGCAAATCTGTAATACTGAACCAGCCGGCTCCAGGATTCTCTTTGTCGAAAAGTTTATTTGTCACAGTTTGTCATTAAAACACATTTAGTATAACCTTAATGTATGGTTATCCTGATTGTGTGTGTGTGTGTGTCTTTGTGTACATGTAGCCTAGAGGCCTGCTTCACTGTGAGGGAAGATGCCAACCCTCAGTCCCGTAAACGGCACCTGACTCGGTTCCAGGAGAATCCTCAGGCCTTCTGGGGTCCCAAAGCTCGTGCTAAAGCTGGGTAAGTAATACGACCTCCACAGAACACACAGTTAGATGTTAACTTATAGTTAAGATGCAATTTTTAATGTTTCCTTCAATCATCAGCAAGCTTTGTTTGAACATGAATAATAGTTGCAGGATGAACATTTGAGAAAAAGGTTTGAAAATTTGTGAAAGCAGAAAAAATCTAATTCATACTACTAAAGTATTTCAAGATAGAGACTTGTACCCCAAACATTTTGTGATTGTCATTTTGGAGATCAAAGCTGTGTATTCAGATTCATCCTGGCCTTCTTCTTCTACTAATCTCTGACCGATGCTTCATAATCCTCAGTCTTTTGCAAAAATGTTTCTTTTCTCCTCCAGTGGTGGTATCTCCACTGATCTGCAAGACAAGAGGAAGAAGTGCCAGAACAAGAGAAAGAACCCGATCACAGACTCTTCGCAGCTCAAGAGCTTTCCATGCAAGAAGTTCAGACAGGTCAGATTTATCACGCACAAAGCAGTCTCATTGAGTTAGGACATGCAACTCTATAAAAATCTAAGTCAAACAAGTTCCCATTGCTGCACATTCACACAGATCACAAAACCAACTGCAGTGTGTTTACAGTTAAGTGCGAAAACCAAGGAACATCTTTTACAGGCAGCATCCCACAGCCATCTTTTCAGACGTGGGAACAGTACATTAAAGCAAACTGCTAATTACTATGATGGTGCTGATCATGTGTTTCTGTAGGTGTAACTGTTAATTATTGGGCCTCTCTGGAAAAGGTTGTTTTCTTGTTAAAAAAAAAAAAAAAACAACAACTTGACTTTACTTTTTCATTTTTCTTTTCTAACCTTTTCTTCGAAAGGCTTTTCTTTTTCTTCCTCGAACACACCCACCTGACTCATTTCTTTTCCGAGAACAGCGGTGAAAGCCACATGAATTATTTGCCTGTGGCTTTATACCTGGAATGATTACTTTTGTGTTGGGAGATAAAACTACCCTGCTGCCTGGAGACATCTTCACACAGACCCTAATGACACAAGTTCATTAATGATTTATGAATTATTCAGCAGTTCTCACTACTATCCTCAGGGAAAATAACATCTGCATACCTGGTGTATTGTTGAGAGCCATTCTCATGAATTGGCTGTAGGATGAATCAGCATTGCTTTTCTACATCAGTGTTAAAACACAAGAGTGGTTCAATTTGTAGCAATGAGAGGAGCGAAATTGTGCATGCTTTTCCACAGACTATATAAAAGATGGATGCTGTTCAGGAAACCCATGGGTGACATCTCGAAAGATTTGTCCACTTTCACATGAAGTCTGTGGTCAAGTGTGATACTTTGGACGCTAATTTGGGCTAGAAAAGAAGCTCAAGGCAAATTGTACTTACTGCAAAAATTGGACTGTGTACAACCAAATGATGAGCAAGACATTTTTAGGTGACCAGAATGTTACAGTTGACCTAAAGCACATTGTGAAACAGACAAAAACGCAGACAATACCCGAAGCCAAGTTCACAGCTCTTTAAATGTACACACTGCTGTGGATTCACATTGCTGTGCCTCCATCCATGGTGGCTGCCTTGTGAGTCACAAGGCTGCTTTACTTTTGCTTGTAAGTATATGTTTCATTAAAAAGCCTAAAATGACACAAGACATCACCACGAATTAAATTAATTAAATAATATTAAATTAAATTATAATGATCAGTGTTATTTTCATTTTGTTTTTATATTTTCATATATAGCCTAACTGCTTGCAAAATTAGAATTTGTAGTTAAAAAAAAGCTAAGGACAAAGGTTTTTTAAAAGATAATACAATCACAATTTCAATCATCCAAAAAGGCAATAAAAAAACAAGAAGGGTAAATTTCTAAGTCTATCTTTTTCCCTCAGTTTCAGTCCTCAGTACTGGCTAATGCAGGCGTCCTCCACAGTGGGTGGATGTTACAGTCAAGGCACACTGTTGGTGTGTTCAGGGTAAACGAAGCTTTTGCAAAATGATGACATAATCTGTTCAGATCTGGGTCGAGGCTTGTGTGCGAGTACAGTTAAGAAGACTAACTTTTGTTGTCTCTGACTGTCCCAGTTGTCACATCAGTGTAGCTGAATTCACAGCAGGCTTTGGTTATTAATCTGGATTTATGTTTATTTCGTCATCATTATAGTTAAAAAATTACCTTGTTACTGCACCGCGGTCCTGTGGCTGTTTTTAGGGTTTATGGTCTGTAAATGAGTCACTGTTTCCTACTTGTTCAGTTGTCTGACAAAATAAGCAGAACAATATGTAAATGAGAACAACTGTATTGTGAATTACACAATAGAGGTGACCACAGACAGCAGAAGGAGACTGAACAGAGATGTAGTGGTCTGTCACTCTCTGTGACAAAGAAGACAGCGCTTTGTTTCTGTAACTCTTCCTGTGATCATGCATTTCTAGCCTCAGTATAGCGACTTTTTCAGCACAGCTGTCAATAACATGTATTCATGTGGAGTTGGTCTGACGGCATCACAACCATGAAATAATGATTTGGTTAGCTTGGGCTGTCTGTCTCGCCATGTGTTTTCAGTTTTTTCGCGGTTTGCCAACTGGGGAGAGGGTGAAGGAAAAGACATGTAGCTGTTTTCATGTTGTTCAAGCAAAACCTGGAAATGCTGTTGTGGAAGCAAATAGTTTTAACACAAACGCATGGAAAAAGTAAGTGAACCCCTGGAATTGATAACTGGTTGAATCTCCTTTGGCAGCCAAAACCCTTAACATTTCCTATGGCTGTGGTTGAGACCTGCACAGCATTAAGAAGGAATTCTGGACCGTTCTTTCTCACAGAACTGCTTCAGCTCAGCCACATTATTAGGATTTCTCTCTTGAGGTCGTTCCACAGCATCTCTATTGATTGGGCTCCCTCCAAAGGCTGTTTTTTCTTATCCTGTAGCCACTGTAGTAGATTTACTCTGATGTTTAGGGTCATTGTCCTGCTGGATTACTCAAACCCCCTGACATGATCCTATAAGATAACCTTGACAAACTTGGACATTCATTTTTCCCCTTGATGCTGGTGAGCTGTCCAGGCCGGGATTCTGCAAAGCAGCCTCAAATCCTGTTGCTGCCTCCATCATACTTGACTGTTGGGATGATGAATTGTAGCCTAAAGGTGCCAGATGCTAGACATTGAATACATCTGTAGCATTAATATAGCAGCAAACAAGGATCTGCTAAGTAAAGATGTATTGGAGTAATGAAGTCCTTAGCAGAGAATGAAGTCACACTCCCTCTGTACTGTTGTAGTCCAAGCTTCTGCAAGTTTTGGCAGCCAGTCCAGCCACCCATGCATGTGAGTCCCTCCCGTTGAAACCGTTTGCCCTTCCTGTACTTATAAACAGTCAGAGAGTGACCTCCCATACTCTCACATTTATGTTACTTAATTTATGTGCACACGCTTCATTTCAGCTTATTGTAAGAGTATCTGCTGCTGTTTGGAGGTTCTCCTCTGCTCCTCCTTCTTGTGTTTGTTTTGCTCTGGTCTGTGTGTGAGTCTGTTTCCACGCGTAGGTCTGTTTCAAATCATTGGACTATGGAAACACACAGATCTGACTTTATTTGTGCACAAATTCATCTGTTACTGCAGATAATTCCAAAGGGTTCTTGGTTGAGTCTTAGTCTTTTTAGATCCAGAGCAGTGGACAGCTGATTTCAGCCAAAAAATAAAAATAAACTCACTATATTCTACCTATCCAACATAAAACTGAAGGCAAAGTTCAGGGCTAGCTGTTGAACATCGTGGAGCATTCTGTTAATGAGCTGGTGGAGACCAAAACAGTGCTAAAAGGTAGACTTCCATCTGCACTTGTAGTTAGTTCTTAATTCTGTTCAGCCAGATATTAGCTGACTAGTAGTGTTTTCTATCACACGGGGATTGTGATAAATCAAGCATTTTGAATTGTCTTGACATAAGAGTAGAACACAGTAACAGCAGCGCAGTGTAGTGCCTGAGTAGAAACCAGCTTTCTGTTCAAGCCGTTTCTTACAGCTGATTACATTTTTCCAGGTGAGGATCATTTCAGCACACCAGGTTGTTTATGATCATGTTGGCTCACACTAGTCTCGGAGAATTAAAGAGGAGACAATTACCTAAATACTGATTACACTTGTAAGTTGTTAATGTCCTGGGTGGGAGTTGAGACATCAGACTCATGCTGGTGAATCAGTTTTCTCCATCAGCTGCTTTGGCAGGTTTCCACTCACTACTGGTTTCTGGCCAGAGAATGATGTAAAAATGTTCCTTTGGCTGTTTTGTCTGAGTGTTGTTACTTATGTTATTACTATGTCTGTTTTTTTTTTCAGGGAACATGTACAAATGGAGACAAATGCTGTTACTCCCACGACCTGGAGGAGCCAAATGAAGAGAAGATGGAATGATTCTACATTATTATGTTCCGTTTTTATTTTTCGATAATTTTATTTCTGGAGTTTCGATGGCCCAGTGCAGCCTGGAGTTAGTGAGAACGTTAAAAGGATGCACTGCAATCAGATTGTATTCTGCTGAGGACAACAACCTAAAAACCTGTTAATGTGCTAAATGTTTCCATTACTCATTTTTATTTCAGAGGTTTTTGATATTGTTTAAAAACTACAGTGAACACATATTACACACCAATAAAGTCCTCAACATGGTTTAAAATACTTTTTGTCTGATTTATTTTTCTTTTTTTCATGAATTTACAGCAGGTCATTATTTTTAAACACCTTAGGATGGTAGCATATAACAGTGTGTTCGCACGCTGTGAGTGTCAGGTGGGTTAATGTTTCCAGATATGTGCTTTTCATAAAATCTGAGTCACGTCTTTTGTTTAGCATCTTAACCTCCTTCCTTTTAATGGAATTCTTTTAGGTGACCTAACCAAATGGAAATGCAAAGAACAGAACAGCACGTACCGTACAGTTAAGCCCACAATTATTCATTTTGCTGTGATCTCCAGGTCCCTCAAGTTTAAAGGCTTCCTTTCATAACTCAGGTCTTCGGTTATCTCCAGAGATTTTCGATAGAATTCATGTCTGGACTCGGGTTGGGCTGCTCTACAAATGTTGATATCATTTTCTGTTAACCATTTCTTTACCACTTTGGCTGTTTGTTTCAGATCTATGTCTTTTTGCAAGTCTAATACTGTCCAAGGACTGAAGTTTTCCTGCAGACTGGCAGATGTTTTCCTTCAGAATCTTAATGTGTTTCTCTTTTTTTTAATGATGCTGTTTATTTTGATAAGGCTGCTGTGTTAGTATGCGGGGATGCTGTTCGCTTCTCCTTTTTCATCTCAGCTGACCAGAGCCGTTGACCAAAAGCTTTCTTCTTTGTCCAGGTGAGTTTTTGCGTATTTGTCTTGAAGACGTGGAGTCCTGCTTGATTGGTTTCCATGGAGACCAGCCTTAAGCATCTGCTCAGATTCATCAGGTTGGTCTTGCTGGTCATCTATGGATTCCTCTACTGTTCTTGAGCGTTACGGTTGTCTACCAGAACTTTTAATTTTTTCCAGAGTAGAACACCTTGTTCCTTTTGATTATGCTCTACACTGTGTCTGCTGGCACCAGAAGGCACTTAGTTATAGCCTTTCCTTGTCTTATGAGCAGCCACAATGTGGACCCTAGTTGCCAACTTAGCTTTGGTTTTACCCATGACGTGTAACGGACTTATAACTACTGCATCAGCTGTTCTCATTCTAAAGTGTCTTAGAACGCTCTAAAACATGGCAGAAATTAGCCTGACCATTTGGAATAGCACAGAATCTGCATTTTCTCAACAGTTTGCAACAATTTCAAGGTGTGTAAATAATTTTGGACGTAACAAAAATGTTTAAAAAAAGCACTTAAAATTTATCATCATCCCAAATACAGAGTTTTACTGTCTTTTGTTTGTCATTTCCAAGTAGAAGAAAAATATTGGCCATAAAAATTCACTGTAAATCAAAAGTTGATTCGTGGGTATGAATATTTTTGAGCTTAACTGTATGTATTTACGAGACTGCATTTGAAAGGTGATATGTTATTACTTCTGCTTTCACCAATTTCTTGTTTAGCACATGGCTAAAACTAGAAGGGCGTCTTAAGAGCTTTAATTAATATGTTATAAACTATAAATTACCCAAACTAATTCATATTCAACCTAGCATGACTTCCAAATTACACATCAATAACCTCGTCAAAGTGAGCTTGTCAACAAAACTTCCCTTTCCTAGGCCCCCGGTAGGAATTTAACTATAAAATTCTTTTTATCATCTGAGACTTTTGACGCACATCAAAATGTCGCATTCCTGATTTGAGACATGCTGTGGAGATAACAGTCACAGATGACTGTCACTGTGTTTGAAAAAGGTCTCTGGCAACAACAGCACAACATCTGCCTTGATGTCAGACTATCAGAAAGGAAAACCTGCCTCGCTGTGAAGATGAAGAGGATTTGTGACACCAACATGCAAGCAGCAAAGTAAGAATGATAGATTTTTATTATCAGCTGCGTGATGATCAGTATAAAATCATTTTCAAAGTATGTACACATTCTGGCAGAAATGCTAAGGTCACGCTTATTGCACATCTGGCAGTAAGAGTTGGCACAGGCTTGTAAAAGATATAAAATATTAAAAAGGAGTTTCTGTGTATTAAAAGTGAATGTCCTAAAAAAGACATGATACATTTCTAAAAACATTTTCCAGGGTCTGTTT
This sequence comes from Dascyllus trimaculatus, assembly GCA_024666655.1. NCBI lineage: Eukaryota > Metazoa > Chordata > Actinopteri > Pomacentridae > Dascyllus > Dascyllus trimaculatus. Next base: position 11,313,333 of record CM045447.1, on the reverse strand, counting down.
TCTGGGATGATGAGTTCTTTACAAAAGGCAGCTTCAGCAGTTCAGTATTTTGTACATACTGTACGTCTCAGAGGAGGATCATGTGCAGACACCGTGCCTCGAACTGGCAAAGTTTCCAAAAGCATCTTAGTCAAAATAACATTCTCCTGACATGTTGTTGGAATCCTTGCTCAGGTATGTCTGTGCTGCCGCTCTGATCCAATTCAGCGTCGGCCATCCCTGCATTCATACTAAAAAATCTGCAGTATGAATGCAGCCTCTTACTTTTTATACACAGAACCCTTTTCATCCGTTTTTAAGTGTCTGCACAGTTTTTAACAGTCCTTGCTTGGTCAGATCAACTCAAGCAAGACGCCATACAAACTTCATTAGACTGATAATTCCATCAGTAATTCATCTGTTTCTTCTTGTAAAATCTGAAGCGTGTGATTGGCTATCGAAGGCTGACTCTGAGTAGGAAAGTTCGGATCTCCATGGGCCTCAAGGTCACCTCCCATGTGGAGGGGTCTTCAGATGTTTTCAGCAGGGGCTTTTCATCTGAAAAAATATGTACAGTGAGTAAAAATAACACTTTCTTTCTGCTAAAACCAAAACTGTGGTTTGTTAGAAAGTCAAAGGTCAGAAGCAAAGACACACAAGCAGATATAAGCAGCAAGAGAAATGAATAAACTGATGAATTGAACCTCGTAGCAAAAGAAGTCCTCTTAAGGCGCTAAACGACTTGTAGTTTATGATAAATCTATGGACCATAACAATGCATTTATGACTCATTACATTACACTGCCTGCTAAATTAGGTGCCTGCAGGGAAATGGTCTTAACAGTTAGGCTGACTGTAATGGAGCAGTGATTACCACCATTGTAGAATTAAAGGCATCAGTGGATTTCTGTATTCACCCCCTCCTTTAAATCTACCGTTCAGGCTGAACACAAGCGTACAACTTCCAGCCAAGTGGTCCATCAGTGACTGGCAGGCAGCCGGTAGCTGGTGAGCTGCCAGGTGAGAGAAAATCTCCAACATATGGCTGTCTGGTGGTCATTTGTGGTGATTGTCAACTAAATTCATAGAACGGATTCTCTTCTGACCTCCTTTAACGGGAGGTTAAAGATCAGAGCTGGAACTCGCTTCGGGATCTCAGCTGGTCTTTGAAACATAGCCAGGTAATGTATCTGGACAATCTGCAGCAATGCAGAGTTTTGGAATTAAAATACTAAAACTACCTCAGAAAATATAAAGAGGAATATTTCACAGGATCCTCAAGTGTGGATTCTGAGAGACCTGAACCCAGTGAAAACAAATAAAATTGAAACACTTGCCAATGCCACTGGAGAACATGCATTTTTTTGTAAACTGGAAGTCTTACACCCCTCCCTCACAAAGACAATCCGTTTATTTTACACTCTCAAAAACTTCCAAATCTTTTATGTACACTTAAACACTTTGTGGTTTAACACACTGTTGTATTTTCCACCTATATTGTTAAAATGTTTAATGAGTTCTTCCTGCTGTACTTCCACCAATAAAAAAAGTCATTATGAAGACGAAACAACAACAACTTTGCCCACAAGACACTGCATTTGGAACCTGAGCTTCTTAAATTTCTTTTAGCTTTCTATTGGCATTTATTCTACTCTAGCGCCACGCTAGCAAATATATGTCATGAATCTGATCATACAGTCAACTGCAGCCTTTGCCTACTTGTTTTAGATACTCAGCTGAGCATGAATGGACACATTTCTGTCCACATCAAAACAGAATAGATGATACTCGGCTCTAATTTAGTGGTGCTCTATACCTACACTACACTTCGTTCAGGGACACTTCACCTGGGAGCTTTGAATCTGGGTTGGCCTGCACTCATTGCATTGTTAGATGTTCCTGCAGCCCAAATACAACATCAGCATGTTCAGAGCTACTGTAGGGAAGTTAATGACATCATTTACCTTTCTGAGGTGTCCAGTTGAAACGCTTCATCTCGTCTTTCCACTGATTGGCCGACAGGTTGAGCTCAGACACACCCAGAACATCCATAGTGGAAAACAGCTTCTGCACCCACAGAAAAGATACGGTGACAGAATTAGCGATAGTGAAAATATTATTTGCATTTGAATGTATTTTACCTGTCACTGTGCAATTATTCACAACAGAGAAGCGCTTTTTAAGCTCATACCTAAAAATGATTGGATAATGTAATCATTTCAGCAGAAGTCTTCATCATACATCTATACATCGTACTTGACAAGGTGTAATGTGTATCTGAATGTCTGACCTGCAGGTTGACAGTGACGGGTTGTGAGTTCACTTTGCTCTCCCAGCTCTGGAACTGATGCTCCAGTCTCAGCAGCACGGAGTCTTTGTCCCACTGACTGAGTGTCAGGAGGTGGACAGCAGGGGGCAGCGCAGCCTGAAGCCCTGAGAACTACAGACAAGAGAGACCACCAATTTACTGCAGGCCCAGTCAAACAGGCCAGTTGGTCCACTCAGCTGGATGAAGAGTGCCTGTTCAGTTTTGATTGATGTGTTTGAGGAGTGTTACATGAATTACACGTTATATTTTGATCACATTCTCTATGTAATTACTACGAAGAGGTTAATATTATGTTCAGTTAATTACTGGCTCTGAAAACATGTCAGTGCAGCTGGAGCTAAAGGCAACACAGCACAGCTCCGCTCCCCCGAGATTCAGTGAAATGATGTCTGAATATGCAAATATATACACAACAGGAGAGAACCAGCAGCTGAAAAGGAGTTCATACACAGGACAGTTGGGAGACAATGACTCAAACAGGCAGCAGACTGTCACAAAAACTGCCTTTAGTATCTATAATCCAGGTCATGGCAACAAACCAAACCTTTCTTTAACCTTAAACCGTTTAAAGATGCCCTGTGGTGTCTTTACACTCAGTGTTACTCTGATGAATGCAATTGTAAAGCTGACTTTCACTAAAAACTAAAAACGTGCATTCACATCCATGTTTGCCAGCAGTCGCTTATCTTCTTTTCTGTGTCTTCTGGCACAATGTTGAATTTCTTGTTGTTTAACAACCAAATGTTGATCAGTGTGACACCACTGACAGGAGTGAATATTGCTTCACCCACGTATGCGTGCATGTGTCCTTGCACACAAGCACGAAACAAACAGAACAGGTGCCCACTCACAGAAAAACAGCTCCATAGCGCTTCTACACATCAAAGACTCCACAAAATATCCCTAAGTTACCTGAACTTTATGTTACCCAGTACAGCTTTTTAAGTGATTAAACACGACAGTTTAAAGCTAGTATATAAAGATTTTCTTGGCTTTCAAATAGGTGTTTTGTTTTTTTGTGGTCTTCTCTGAATACTTAATTGAATAATCACTGAAATTCTACAATGGTACAGGTCAGAAAAAGGTCTTTTAAAAAAAAAATGTAATTAAATTCTCTTTTAAAGCTTTCTCTTTAAAGGCAGCGCTTTGGTCTAAAAGATCAAACTAATATAGTTAAAAATTTCGTCTAGCAACTTGAATTTGTTTGTTTGGATGTGCTCACATTTGTGACCCATCTCTACTATTTTTAGTATTTTATACTTTCATTAACTTATGAGCTTTTCTAGACTCCATTTGCAAAACAAATATAAACCATGAGAAAACTGACCCTAGCAGAATTTACATTATTACCTCTATTTTTTAAAAAAACTGACTTGTACTAACACCACTTATGTGTATCTTTTTTCCTGGTTGTTTAGACATTTGCATAAAGCCAATGCTGCACATAACCTCCAAGGTGACACCCAGCTCAGTTGCTTGGCACTCTGTACTGCAGCTACAATGCCTGTCTATCAATCTCCTCCTCATCACTCACCTCCAGTCGAGTGTTTGGGTTCAGATATCCGTCAGTAAATGTCAGAAGTGGCTGTAGTACAACCTCCTGGGCCAGGGGGCGGTGTGCGTCAGCGGCACTAGGTGGGCGATCGAGGGAAAGCAGCAGGCGGCCGCGGACTACCAGCCCCTCTGGGAAAATGTGAGAGGTCTCGTTAAGAGGCTCAGCAACACCACGGACGTCATCGTATAGCAGCCGGCGGTGGAGCTGAGGGCAAGTAGAGCAATAATGTTAAAGTGAGCAGTGACAGTGTGTGTGAGTTGTGTAGTTTGGTCTGATCCAGGTTAAGTACTTGAAAACAGAGGATTAGCCAACAGTGTGAAGGACTTTGTTATGGACTGTATGTGTTTGTGTTCTAAAACAGTTTACATAGTGACAGAGAGCGTCTACAGGTGTATTTATGTGTCTCACCATGATCTCCAGAGAACCATTGTGGATGCTGCCTCCTCCTTGGGAGCGATCTGTCACCACGGTCAGCTGGTCCACATCATCCTGAAGACACACACAAACACAAAATGAACCAGGAGGAGTTAAAGGTCCTCTGCGGTCATTGGTTAGCACCTATCAACTCATCTCTGTGTATCAAAGTTACATATTATGTTGCTTCCTCTAGAATACGCACACAAAGTCTCTGCCTCTCTCTCCCCTCATCCCTCCTGCTTCCTCAAACTCACAAGATAACTTATGGCTCTACTCAAACACTGAAACTACTGTGTGCTAGTTGGCAAGTTGTAATATTGGACTCATTCAGCCACGCGTGTTAGAACCAGAAATCAATCTAAAAGTAGAGTAACGACAATGAAGAGACACGAAAACAAAGGAACACACAAATGAAAAAACAAAATAGCGCCGAAGAAAACTTTTCACTCTCATCTTTCCAGAGAGAAAAGCAAAAAATATATACTCTGAATAATCCACAGAACTGAACAGACTTTATTTTGTAGAGATCAGTAACTACTTCCTCCAAATGGACGCTCATTTTAGCGACAAGCACGCACCTTAATAAAAGCGCGAGAGTTGATGGGGTAGTAGTTTCCAGCGATGGGCTCAGACTGTTTCAGCTGCCAAGTGGGCCGGAAGTCCTTCCTGTTGGAGGGAAGAAAAAAGCACACTTAGTTACCTGAGTTTCATTATGACAGTGAGCACAGGTAAATAATCTGAGTCAACACCAGCTTGACTGTGTTTATTAATTAAACACAAAACCTACAACGTTTTACTGACAGTTATGTTTTTAAATGGGTACACATGTCTTGCTTACTTCCTCTGCAGCACTTCTCGGCCGTTGGAATCGGTGTAGAAATATTCAGCGGTATTGATACTGGTGTCTAAACGAGTGATCACTTCCTTGCCCTGGCTGTCACTGAGGAGACGAGAGCAAGAGTGGGAAGAAATGATGAATTTAGGCCATGATTTCTCATGTTTGAGTTTTCGTTCGTAGCTGTAACAATCCAAGTTAAAAAAAAAAAGATGGTCAAAATCCATAAAATGATTTCATGTGCTCCAGTATGTGATAAGAACACGCTCACTCTATCGGCACAGGTCCGACTGTCCACTCCAGTTCCAGAGCTCTGCTGTCAGCATAGAGACGAACCACCTGAGACACCCAGGGAGAAAACCACTGCCTGACCTCCTGCACCACCGAGGTCTGGGGTTGAAGGGAGCAGAAAAGAAAATTATTATCAAAATATGGACACATTTTAATAGTTTAATTATTCAAACAATATTAGGGTGTCTAAAAAGCAACTTAAAATATTTGTGTGCATGTGTTTCAAGCCCTCAAACACAGGCGCCAATTAAAGGATCTGAAATTGAATTAGCCTGTCATTCTCAGTGTCATATCTGACACGAACAGTTGTGACACAGCAGCCTGTTAGTCATTTATAAGCTTGTCAAAATAATGCTATATAATTAGCTAATTGTAATGTTTTAATTAAACGTTTAAAGACGTCAGGGTTGTAAGTTTAAGAGCGACATGAAGAAGTTAGTGTGCCATTATCTAGCTGAGTGTGAACATAGTTTGGATGCTGCTCTCTCTCTCTCTACCTGAATGCTCTCTGTCTTGGCCGTCCTGCTGATGACGAACGGTGTGGAAGAGTTGGGTCTGAAGATGTAGGCTCCAGAGGGCTGGTTACTCAGTGAGTTGTTACCGTCACTGGCATTGTACCTGGAATATGTAATATGCACAAACACACATTAAGAACAGTTAAAAAAAATAGCTTTTAGTGTGTTTACTTTCTGTAATTTAGTGTTGTAAGTTTGTAGTTTTTTTTTTCTGAGAAACACTAACCAATAGAAATTCTGTGACAGTTTAATGCTCTGTTTGGTCTCCAGGTTGCTGAGGCTGCTTAAGAGGCCTGTGTCGGGGTCAAAGGTCACTTTTAGGAACTGGAACACAAGGACACACAAACATTCAGTTTTCAAAAGGGACTACAAATGCCCTTTGTGATTTGAAACAAACACTATCTGCCTTTTTGTTTCTAGCTTTTTACATTTAATTTTTTTTCATTTTCTTGTCAATAAAGCATTGTCTAACATTTTCCCAAGATACAACGTAAAGCAATCATAGGTTAATGATGTGTTAAAACCTTATTCTGGATCACTGTAGGGGTGCGATGCTGTGTGGAGGCAGGAGGAGGTCCACCCTGAAGCAGGGACACAGAGTAGGTACTGTAGCCCAGAGGAGGAGCTTGAACCTGGAACACCAGCTCATTGACAGCAAAGCCTCGGTTCCTCCTCACCTCCTGTGTGGCTTTGGAAATTGGAACCACCTTCAACACAGACACAGAGAAGCTGGTATCTGGTTCTGTCTTTTTAGATTTGCATTACTACATCGAAAGTGTGAGAAAATGATCATAGTCCTTAAAAGAAATAAAACACAACAACTTCAACATGGTGGACAGAGGATACTTGAATTCTCTGGAAAATCTGTTTAAAAACTGCATATTGTAAAGCATGTTGTCACAGATAATCCACTGCAGCTCATTATCAAATGAAATAATCAGAAAGGAAGTGACATTTGTATGGTCTGTATCATGTGTCACCATCTGACTACTGCAAAGCTTCTTGTACACACATACTGACCTGGCAGTCCACAGATTTGCCGTTAGCATCTGATACGGTGTATGCTGTCCCATTAACTGGCAGCCTGACAGGCCAAGTGACGGGCCGAGCAAGAGGGTTGTACACGTTGACTGAGAACTGAATGAGAGAAATAAAGACAGAGAGAGACAGGGAGACTAATGTGGGGCTGAGCATCACTCAAGTGTAAAACAATCCTAATTAACATTAATAGGTTTATCTGCATTTACACAGCATGTACTGTAATGTAGCTATGGCACATTTTTTTTTAACATCATCGTATTTTAAGAAACCTGCAAGCCTGCTCACACTGCAGAGGCCAATAAAAACAAAAAACACAAACAAGCAAACTGCGTACTCTGGGGATGAGACCTGCTTTTAAGGTTGAAGTGTTCAGAATTAGATTCATGTATATTTTGTGTGAGAGTGTGTTCTTTGTTTCACCTTTTTGCTGGACTCGGTGAGAGAACACACACTGATGTTGAGGTTGTCACAGTAGATGCGCTTAGCGGACGAGCCGCTGAGAGCAGCCAGACTGTTACTGACCAAAACCTGGCAGAGAAATGAAAGAGAAGAATGGTCGTTGATTTTCCAAGTCTCTGAAACTCTACTGGAAGGATGGAACATTATTTTTCCAAAAGACATTCTCTCATTTGGAATTCGGATGATGGATTAAGGTAACCCATCCCTCTAATGGGGAAAAGTGGCACATTTGATTGGCACCCAAATGGTGCCAGTAAATTGTCATCGACAGCATAACGGGGCCATCAGATCCCCACACTGTAGGGGTAAATGGTTCAGGTTTTTTCCCTTCATTTGTCACTTGTCTATACATTTAGGAGAGAATCAGAAACTGACATAAAGAGGACAATTAAAATAACATGCCATGTTGTGTCAGATATTTGAAAACATTACAGCCATTGTGCATATTTACAACTGTTTATAGAGTTCCACTGAAAAACACTTTCTACCAAACACAAACAACACATAAATAGTTCACAATGAATTAAAACTGTGTCTGAAGTATTACGTTCCTATATAGAAAATATAAAGACCTAAAATATTAGTCTATAAATTTATAAGGTAATGAAGCTGAAACATGAAGCTTGAAATACCTGACAATGTTTCCAGCCATTAGCCAGCTTCCTGGCGTAGTCATTTGCGACATGTTGCTTCTCTGTGCCCGACACTGCGTCGTGGTGCTGAGCCACAGCCATGGCTTTCTCTGCCAAAACATGCACAAACAAGGAGTCAGTCATCTGTCTGCTTTTCCAACGGGACTGATCAACAGGAGTAGAACTCTGACATAGTAATTATGTTAAAACTGGGGGTCTTTTTTTTAGGCAGCCTTCTAAATTTTACGAAGGTGGGAGAAATTCTTATATAGAATCTGGCAGCAATGTTTGCTGACTGAGACGTACAATATGACCTCTAAGAGGTGGCACAGTTGTTTCCATCCCAACTAACTAGGTAGCTTCAGAGAAGAGGTAAAAATCAAATCTCACTCATGGTCTGGCTGTCACCATCCCCAAAGGGTCCCTTCCTGGAAACTGAACCTCCTAGTACCTCCAGCTGGTTACACGTCTGTAAAAAAGACAAAGCAACACAGTTAGAACAGTCTACAGATCTCAACTATACCACAGTGAAATGCCACCATTGAATCAGTGTTTCCACTTTGTCCAGGTAGCTCTGATCTTGTGATAAAATCCTATCACACTAGAGTGTACTTTTGAGATTAATACTATCATAGGATGATACCAGTGACAGTGTAATGATATAGCATGATATAACGTTACCATGCATAGACAGAAGTTATGTTGCATTTATGTCTAATAAAGTTTATCAACACCGTTACAAAAAAACCCACATTATTTTAAAAGCATTTACTGTTACAAAAGAGCCTAAAAACCAAACAAACATGGACGTGGCTCATCAGCCCAAGACTGCTGTTCAATTTAACTAAACCCAGTTAATCTGACATTTTGTCATATTATCAAAACAAAGAACAATGCTCACACGACAAACTATGGAAAATTACTTCGCATACGTCAAACAAGATGTGAATGCTGAAAAAGTAACTTGCGATATGTGATGTGAGATTTTGGCTTTAACTTTGTCCCCCAAAATCCACCAATGGGTTTGAAGTGAATGTTGTGTGTTTAAAAGAAAATTGTTATAACTATACCATTTATCAGAGCCAGATGGTCTTTAAACATATCATGTATGACGTAATGTTCCATCTGGAAAATTTTAAACTCTGAGTTTTAAATATATCTTATATTCTACACGTCTCATTCAAATTTTGCCAAAAGATGGAGTTAGAAAGCCCCAGATTCTGTAATAAACCACAAATTCTGCACTTCTCAATTCAACTAACAGTCAAGTGACAGAAATTTAAGTAGTAAAATATCAACACTGTGTAAAGTGACCATTTTTTCCAGTATTTGCCACTTGGGAAAATGTTACACAAAAATGTTACACAAGTCGATTCCATGCTGATCTTTTTTTCCGTTCTTATGAATAAAAGAAGAAATTAAACTTTCATTTTTTAAATTTTTTATCATATCTATGGCATTATAACAGTGTCATACTGCAAAGAGGATATTTTTGAGTCCTCCGTCTACTTCTGGCCTTGGTTGTGTTGTTTCCAAAGAGGCATGGGACTTTATGTTGCAGTGAAAAATGGCCCCACAGTGAGTGAAAATATGACAGGAGCAAAAAACACAAAGAAATTACTCAGGGTTTCGAGCCCACCTGCAGGTTGCTGTTGCTGATTCTCTCATAACGTTTCAGTGCTGGTCGACTAGTGAAGTAGCCGGTCCAGAAATCATGAGCGCTGTCTGCATAAGGGAAGAAATCATCCGTCTTCAAAGCCCTGGGCAGAGAAGAGGATAAGATTAACATCGAATTACTTAAGACACAGTAATTCTGTATCCCACTTACATGAAACTATTGGCCCAACAAACCAGTTTCCCTGTAATTCAAAGTTCACACTACCAGGTGAGGTTGGCTCGGTGCAGCTCCTGGAGGTAACAGGACGGAGTAGAGTAGAGCACATTGACGTTGCTGCCGTTTGACTGCAGACCATTGACGTAGCGGATCAGCTTGTCCAGGTTCTTGTACCACAGGTTGGCATTCTCATACTGGAAGTCTGATCCCATGGTCATGATGATGTGATTGGTCTTATACACCAAAGCCTGAGAGAGGCAGAAGAATGAATGCTTACCAAACAGAGAAAGGTCTGTTTGAGAGTCTGTTTTTGAATAAGTGAATGTAAATACAAGATGTCAGCTTCACTGGAAAAAAAAAAACAAGTCCCTAGTTAAGAACACTGACATTTTGGCAGATTGTGTGAATCACCCTTAATTTTGTATTTGTTTTTGTTTTCCTCTCAGTAAAACAGTGGTAAAATGGGTGGTTTTTCTTAAACGAGTGACATTATGTCAATGGACACTCCCTCTGGATAGCTTTGTGTGCGTCATTGTGAGATACTTGTGCACACAAGGGCAATATAACACATAAGAATGACTGAGAGCTTACAGGGAGATCAATATGAGGAGCTGTTTTGTGCCATAAACTGCCCAGATATATGCTAACATGAGCAGGGCTCCAGACTGTAACAAAATGGTTGCAAATGCTATGAATTTCTGAGAGTGTGTGAGTTTCAAGCAGTCATATATATACTAGTGCATGATGATCAATAGGCTGTTTTGGTTCCCCTCCAGCCAGCAAAGGCAGCTCCTGTGTTAGCAATTGTGGTTGAAAGGAGTGCTTTTCTTCTTCACTGGCTCAGTCAGTCTGCCCCTACCTGCACTCGCACTGCCTAAAATGCAAAACAATCTAATTACCTGTCCCTGTATTCCTGAGAAGAAGCACCCTATAGCTGATTATTTCAGAAAAAAATGAGAAAAGAGAGCAAGAGGCTGAAGGATAGGGAGAGCTAACGAGAGGTCGTGACTCAGGACGCCGCTGCTGATGACAGACGGGTGCAGGCAGGCAGGCAGATACTGACTGAGCCAGTGAAGAAGAAAAACTACTACTTTCAATCACAATAGCCAACTCAGGACCCATGGTTGTGTTACAAGTTGAACGCTTTGCTGTGTGTTTGTTGTAAGCAACTCTAAACTTGTTATCTGGTCAACATGGTTTTAGCTTGAAATTCTGAATTTGCACAACAACAGTAAGAAACACAAAATCTGCGGGGAACGATGCATCATCTATAACACTGAGCCCCTCCTCACTTCGTTTCAGCAGTTAAATGAGAGTAATTGCTCACCAGAGGAGAACAAATCGGTCATTAAGTTCAACACTGCTTACAACATAACAGGGATTCCCTTTAATAAAGCTCAAATCCCGCAGCACACTGATGAAGAATGGGTTGAATGTGAATTCAGTCTATGCCAACAGCAAAGCCTGAGCCCGCTTTATGTGATTAATGTCAGACAATCCCTGAGAAAAGGTTGCCGAGAAAAAACTGAAATATTTTGCAAACAGTCTGAGTCTCTGTCAGTCCTCAAATTGGTGCAAAACAATCGTTAATCATGCAAAGTTGAATCATACCTAAAAGTATCAGTAGGCAGTGATTTGGGTCTGGCCAGATCAAGTGCTGGTGCGATCAACTGAGAAATTTAAAAACAGCAGTGGAAAATTTTGTCTGAAGCTGAATCTTGGTATTTAATTTTATTTGTGATTAATAGCTTCTTTTTATATTATGTCTGTTTAAGATGCTGGTTTATGGAAAGTGAGCAGTTCATTGATACTCATTTTGCACATTGGATTTCTGCCAGTATGCGTATTGCTGACATACTGCATAGAACATCAGATCTCTCCTGTAGTGGAATTAATATAATGTGCCTGCTTTTATTGTGATGTCCCACTGGCAGCTGCCGTGATTAAATCTAATGCTTTTTAAAAGTACACATTCACTTGACAAAGCAACACAACTACTTCAACTGAAATGTAAAATATTTAATATTTATTTGCATGTAACATTTTTAAACAAACCTGTAAATGATATTCTGATAGGTGTCCTCTGTCTGTCAGTGTTCACTCTGGGTCAGTGTTGATATTTAATTTAAACCCTTTATTGGCTCATGCTTATGATGATGCTGATATTATCATGCGTTCCTAGCTTATAAATAGATGAGTGAGGTGTGTGTGTGTGTGTGTGTGTGTCAAACCTGATTGTCGGCGATGGCAATGAAGCGCCTAACCACGTCATCAACATTATAGTCTTCAAGATCAGGGTCGTCTCTGATCGGAGGGTCATCGCAGGACTGGTCCCAGCAGAAGCCCTCCGGAGGGTTATACCCATTGGGAAGAATTCCTGTTGAGGAAGGGGGTTACGTTTAAAAAATACAGTCATACAGTTTACCCAAAGTATGGTTTGGTCCTGGAGGGTCCCAGCACACAAAGATATAACAGAAGTAGTAGCAGTAAAAAAGAAGTAGTAAAAGGTAGTACAGAAGGACAGTTAATGACTTTGTGGTCTGGAGTGACGACGATCCTTTCCAGCTCGATACATCAAAAACAAAGGAGATGGTGGTGGATTTTAGGAAGGGGAGGAGGATTCAACCAGCACCAAATATCATCCAGAGCACTGAGGTGGAAACGGTCTCCAACCACAGATATCTTGGTGTGCAGCTGGACAGTAGGCTGGACTGGAAGGGCCACATGGAAGCGGAGTATAAGAAGGGGCAAAACCAACTTTATTTCCTAAGGAGACTCGGATCACTTAACGTCTGCCAACCCCTGCACAGTGTCTACCGTACTATTGTGGTTTTGTTCTTTGAAGTTGCCTGCTGGGGAGGAGGTGTATGTCTAGCTGATGAGAACAGACTTAAAAAGCTCATTAAGTGGCTAGGCTCTGTTGTTTGCTAGCGGAGAGGAGAATGCTGGCTAAACTGCGGTCAGTAATGAACAACCCTGCACATCCACTCCATGCTCTGGGGGTGATAAACAGCAGCACTTTCAGCTTCAGACTGTTGGCACCAAGATGCAAGACTGAATGCAGCAGGAAGTCTTTCCTGCCAGCTGCTATAAGACTTTTTAAATAAGCAATAGCTGTGGTTAAATCAGTTATACACATTTACTTATTTTTTATTTTTTGATTGCTAACTTTGTAGTTTGGTGGTGGCTACAGAGTTGTTGTTGTTATTGTTCTGTGCTGTCGTGTGTTATGTCGTTGGTGTTAAAGTTGCCGTGACATTTATTTTAATTTTCTGTGAAGGACCATTAAAGTTTCTATTCTAACAAAAAGCATTTTTTGTTACCAGTAAAGAGATCGGCCACTGGCGGTGTGAGGCTGTCAGAGGCTCTCCACAGAAGCTCCTGTTCCTTTGCCATCATCCTGTGAGCCCGGTCCTGGTAGTCCAGACGGCCAAAGAAGAAGCCGTCATATCCCATCTGGAGCGATACACACAACAAACGATTAGAGGAAACATGCTGAGGGCATGTTTGACTGGAAAATTGCATTTGTGTCTCACACCTTGTGTCCTAGAATAATACAGCATCATGGAAAATGTGCTATGAATATGATATATATAATTATTTGCTGCTTATTGAAGAAGTAATGTATCTGTACAGTGAATATAAAATTGCAGACAGCAGCTGGTTAGCTTAGTGTATCACAAATATTGCAAATGAGTGGAAGCAGCTTGCCTTTCTCAGCAGGATTATATTTCACATTATATGATAAAGGTTTTTAGAAACCTTTTCCTGGGTTATATCAAAAACACTTAAGCAAAAGAAAATAAAACTAAACAAACAACTCCTACAAACAACTACAATTTCAAAGAGACGTCTGAGTTCTTTCTTCAATATTGAGCCTCAGTGATAAATAGGACCTGCTCACAGGAAACCTACCTGTGCAAACATGGAGGCGTGTTCACGAGCATGGCCAAAGGGGTCGATGTGCCAGGCGACGCGAGGACGACCACAAGCTCCGAATGTCTCGTTCAGGAACCTCAGGCCAATGGTCATCTGGTCAATGACGGCACTGTAGTGGGTGGTGGCCTCGTCACTCATGCACCAGCCACCATTTACAAACTCCAGACGCCCTGGAGGAAGAAGTGTTTAGTCAGGAGGCAGTGAAGCCCTTCCAGTGTCACTGCAGCTGCACAGTATTAGTTCATATACCTTCATTAACCAGCTGTTTGACCGTCTGCTGCATGCTGGAGCTCTGCTGCTTCCACCAGCGGTAGAAGAAAGCCGTCTCCACGTAGATAAACCTCCTATCTGGATTCTTCAACAGCTGATCCACCACCGAATCCAGGATGTACTGGACCCCAGCATGCTGGATGTCATTACGATCTATACACAGACACACAAAATGCACAAACTGATGTGATTACATAAAATGTTTGAATCAGAACTTCAAGAAGTTAAAAGGATTTAGTTGCTGCACCAGAAAATAAAAGCTCTGTCACTGTTGTTCACTGTTGTTATTGTACATATATTTAATGGCATTTATTTGACATAAATGTGCTTTGATCACCCCAATTTTGCTTGTTGCAGCGTTGTTTCTCTGATCGATAGAGTGCTCTCTTACATCAGCTCTTGAGCTGTTTGAGTTTGGGGTTTTATGTGTTTCTCATGTGAAGAGGTTTTCATGGAAACAAAACCAATGAAGTATTTTCAAAATGTTTAAATGTTAAAATTGTACTCCCTGTGGATTCATGTATTAAGTACATATTACCAAACCACAAGCAGCACAGATGATGTCTGCTTACATTATCTCATATTGATCACGAACAGATGACAGTCACCTGCACGCCCACACTCAGAATAAAAAAACATGTGATGCCGAGATGTGCAAGCTAGTTACTCAGCAGCACTAAAGCTATAAAACGGTGACTGTGTTTGCTAGTGAAGACCACTGACAGAAAACACAGGAAGAGACATATGAAGGCAAAAGAGATTATTTCCAACATGAAGTTTTGTTCATTTAATAAGACAAACTGCTGATCTGCAAGTCTTTATGCAACATCTTGTAAATTTTGCATATCGAGTTAGGATAAAACTGGGATGGCGGCATTTTCTATTAAGACTGAAATGTTCCCCAGCTCTCTCCCTCTAATGTTCCTGTCTATCTTTTTTGACACTATCTACTGAAGGCAAAAACAGGAAATACATCTATCATTATTAAGCAATGGACACTAATAAATATCCACTTCTCATAGAGAGTCTGTTCTTTTTTTGTCTAGATTATACTTCCTCAAACCGGGACACATCTAACAACAAGTAGAAGTCACATCACAAGCGAAATAAGCAGACAGTGGCATGACTCAGCCTTTCCCCAATGAAACTGCAGCCTACTTGGAATTCAGAACAAGAATTCCGACTTTCCTACGTAACAAACTTAAGAAACCGGTCCTGTCAACTTGCAGACTGGGACTTCCTCTATCAGTCTTTTTTCTACAGACTCTGTTTGTGGTTTGAACATGTGAATTACTCCAGAGATGAGTTCTTGGAGGTTTAATCAATGACCTGCAAGATACCTTAACAATCACAAAATCACTTTATGAGACCTTTAGGAAGCAGCATGACAACATTGTTGTTTACAGAAGCTGCTATCACCTGTACTGTTATCAGGGGGATGCCTGGCAGTAAACACGTAAACAGAAAAAAAATATAAGCGCATACAGTGCATTTTCTTTACGTGCAAGACAGAGAAAATGGAATGGATGAAAATAGGTGATAAGTAAATTCACAATGTGATTGTGTGTGTGTGTGTGTGTGTGTGTGTGTGTGTGTGTGTGTGTGACTGACCTCCATAGAAGTACTGGTCCACAGTCTTGAGCCAGCCAACGTCGTCATGTGTGTGAGGGACCAGGTGGACATTCAACATGTTGGGTTTGGTGGCATGACAAGACTGTACACACAAATGCATTGTAAGAACACATCTATAACACTGGGCTACTACACTGCTCTATTGTGAAACGACACAAAACCACTAAAAAAAATAACAAGTATATGCAGAAATAATTCCCCCTTCAGGTTACAGTACAGTAACGTCCTCATACATACACACTCAAGCAGGCAGCGCTCAAAGGCAGATGAATAAAAGTGAAAGTAACTGTAGCAGCTTTGGCTAGCTGCTGCTGCCTCTGCTGCTGGTTTACACGGAAAACAAACCACAGAACAGTAAAACTGTGAAGGCAGCTAACCTCGTATCCGCAGGTGACAGTATCTTTCGTTTCCTGGCCGAGAGGAAAACTTAAAACCCCACTGAGGAGAAACAGGAGAGCAACAGCCAGCTGCTGCGACCTGGCCGCCATGTTGGAAAATTACCCGCAAATCATATGACATGTGTTTATATCAGCTGGGGTCACGTGACAATAATTCCACTGGGTGGAAACCACATGGATATAGAGACCAAGTGAGGTAAAAGCCCTCAGCTCAGACTGTCAGGCACCACTGAATAGGCAACAAAGAGTATCTGTGAAGGAAGATGAGTCACTCTGTAGGCAGGAACAGAAAACCAGTGTGAAAAATATATTTTACATTTTTGAGTTATGCATTTGTATATTATGTAATCTGTTCTGCTGTAAATCCTATGCTATTGTTGACAGGACATGCTTTACTTTTTTGGGGGCAAAAATATTACCAAAGGCTATACACTCAGTGGAAGTGAGTACACCCTATGTGCAGTATTACTTAAATTTCAAAAGATTCGAAATTGTATCATCCCCAAATAATTACATTGATTTTGAACTGAACAGTAAAGTAAAGAGTCAAGAGAAAAGTAGGAAACTTAATGCAACTGAAGTGCCACACAAGTTAGAGAACCTGTGATCACTGAAACAAATCTGAGTACACTTGTGATTTACAATCAGCCCTAATTACATGCAGAGAGTTATGAATGACTTGTTAACACCGGAATTTCCTCAGTTTTTGACCTATGAGCTGTGTCTATCTGCATGTCCGCATCAAGGCTCCACATGAAAAACAGTCACCAGATAAACTGAAAAATCTGAGTCTTCACAAAGACAGAAAAGGATACAGAAAGATTGGCCACCAACTACAAATCCACCGAAACACAGTGGCAGCAGTAATCAGGAGGCACAGAAAGAAACACGACTCTATGGATGACATCCAAGGAAAAAAACCTTGCTTGTTCTTCAGCACAAAAGCCAGATTAAACTTTGGAAAGAACATGAAAAGCAGCCTTATAAATATTGGGAGCACATTCTTTGGTCAGATGAGAACAACTAAAGTTTGTTTACTTCAGATGGCCAGGATTGCCACAGTGAAAGCACAGACATGGGAGTGTGATGATATGGGGCTGCAAGAGTACAAAAGGTGTTGGGGAGATGACATTTATAGATGACACTATGAACACCTGTGGATATACTAAAATACTTACTGAGAAGAAGACTCCCAGTCTGCAGAAACGTCTCAGAGGAGGAATATCCAGCATGACACCAATCCACAGCACACTGACAAATCACACAAGAGTTTTTAGAGAAGAAAGAAGTGAAAACGATAAGCTGGCAATGTATGTCACCTGACTGGAATCCAGCTGTTTGACAATTTACCATCATTCTAGGAAATGATAAAACAAAGAACGTTAAGGTTGACCCTGGTGGCATCTTCATATTCCCACTTGCACAAAATCCAAGTGTAAAATAAACAAAAACATACACCCAGCAAATCCTTACATGTGACGACACTTCAGCATTTATTCATGATAACATACTTCATAAATCATTGATAGTGTTTTTCATGTCGGAGATCTCTTTTTTAACCCTGGTATCCTGGAAAATTTCACTAAGCAGAAATCTCTCTTTTACAGGAACACTTTGATACATTTACACAACCACAGTCTGGCCAGCACTGAGCAGTTAGGTGCTGGGGTTTAGAAATTGATGAGAAAGGAGGGAAACCATTACTGATGGTCCAGGGTTTGGACCCACAAGCTTCCGCTCACAAGCTTCCAACCTTTAGGCTACTATTACTCATGATTTAGCAACCAACTTAGGCTCGAGCACTGGTATGAAGGATGTAAGTAGACTCTTGGAGCAGCCCCAGATCTAATGCTGTGTAATGTATATAGATAAAGAGACAGATGGAGCTGGTAAGATACGCAAGAGTATTGGATTTCTCAAAGCTAGGGCATAAGCTTATGCTTTCTTCACAAAGAGGCTCTTGGATGGTTGTCTGGTACAAATTGATCTTTCTGTTCTGTCTGCACAGAACTACAGAGAGGAAGTGGAGGGGGAAAAACAAGGCCATAGATATACTGCAGTCCACTCTTACCTTTGTGTGTAAAAACAGTTCCACATTTGGGTTGAGGTTTCCTGTGCCCCCAGATACGACAACAGTTACATCTAGTGAGTAACTTATCTCTGATAAGCTTCGATTCCTCAGGCTACTTCTATCCCTCTTCACTATAATCCCATTTTTGTACAAGGCACAAGCAGTTAAGTCATAACTGTCCAGCGAGGGATAAACTACACATAATGTGTGTATGGAGAAAACCAAG
Organism: Dascyllus trimaculatus; assembly: GCA_024666655.1. Classification (NCBI taxonomy): domain Eukaryota; kingdom Metazoa; phylum Chordata; class Actinopteri; family Pomacentridae; genus Dascyllus; species Dascyllus trimaculatus. Next base: position 11,294,910 of record CM045447.1, on the reverse strand, counting down.
GAGCCTAAAATACAGTAGGTCCCTGTGGAGTTGTGTATTCAGAGGAGGATGCACTAGCCGAGACAGTCAGTGCTGCATCTTAAACATCATTCAAATGCTTTGAGCAGCTGAGAAGCATTTGAGCAGTGCATTTCCAAGAAGTAAGCATCACTTGTGTGAAGTGCTGCGCCAGCCTCTATAAATAGGTCTGCATCCATTGAGCAGGCACATCTATTAGAACTCAGTATCCCAGTCTTTTAAATGTGGACTGTAAATATCACTAAAGATAAAAAAAAGGAGTGGAAATAGGTTAAGTCATTTATTATTAGCTAATGGGAGCTGATTTTCCTTAAATAGAGGCTGAATTACTGTACTGGTAATATTAATAGACAAACACAGACATGAGAATGCTTTTGTCAATGGATACAATGTGAACAACTGCATAAAACATTGCTAAGAAATATGGTAAAATATCTCATTTGGGTGCAGGTCAGGACATTTTAGAAGAAGAGACATCAAAAAATGCGAATTTATTGCACCAAAACAAACTGTGCCAGGAACAAAAAGCAACTGCAATCAATCACTGCATAAACGCCCCCCTGAATAAATCATTTTTCACAAGTACTAATGTTCCCAGGCATTAAAAAAAAAAGCCTCAGACTGCCAATTCAGACCTCCACGGATCACTTTATTGCGAGTCAACGTGAAATAAACTCATCTTTGAAAAAGCAACACTCAGACAAATACAACACAGTTTACAATGACACAAACAAGAACAAAAACAGAAGCACAGTGAGTAAAAATAATACAAGGATACTATATTTTACAGAGAGCAGAGAGTTCACTTCATGTTGGAGTCCTACAGTTTGTGAAATAATGCACTTAATGGTAAAAAATAAACCTTTTTTCTGTTAGGAGTACATGTAGTATGGTTTCTGTTACGTCTTTGAAAGATGTTAATAATTTGATGTACCTGTGTGATCTTTTTTTGTGTGTCTTTGGAGTTGAAACTGTTGATACATTGGTTTAAAGGCCTCGCACAGTGCTTGGTCAAGTGATCATTATCCTCTGGAAAAGCACCTTTTAGAAAAGAAAACAATGACATAATGCAAGAAAGGCAGTTGCTACAATGGCATCCATTCATAAAGGAAGGCAAGGTCACTCTCACACTTAAAATGACATTACAATTAACATTCCAAGTGGATCCTTGTCCCTTGTCATGCTACAGTCAAACTGCTTCCAGGACACAGGAGTCGAGAGTTGACGGTGGCAGACTCAGTGGCACTTAAAATGTAACATTTAACCCCCGTCTCTCACCCAACTTAGTAAAACTGCAGAAAGCCCAATCTACCTTGACTGAATGGATATGAAGTATTGACAGGACTAGACATGAGTAGATATGACTGGATATACCAATAGACTTGATCTGGAAGCATGCAGAGTACATTTATCCGATATTTTCCTGCTCAGTGTTGCAACGATAGAACGCATGGTACTGTGCAAACATTTAGGCACTTAGATGTTCAGACTTTATCCATCACACAGCACCGTTAGTAAAGGCATCTGATCGGTCCCGAATTCACTCTGCAGCAAGACAGAGATATTCAGCCGGAGTCACAAAGAACTATTTTCAGCAACAAGAAAAACAAGGAGTCCTGCTACAGATGGTGTGGCCCTCACAGAGCGCTGATATCAACATCATGGTGACGAAACAGAGACACTGGGACAGACTAAGTCCACAACTATCAAGTCAAGTACCAATACCTAGTGTCGGCAATGGATGATAACACAAAATATTTACTTAATGGGATTGTTGATTGCATTATTGTTGAAAAGTATCTTCACATTTAATGCCTAATCAAATTGTGTAGCTTGTCTGATGCACACAGGAGCCGCCCATGGAAATAATGGTGGACTTCACAATATATGATCATATATTGTTAATGAACAGGGCTGTATCTGATAGATATGATTGTCCTTAGACAAGAGTTGAGAATTGAGACCTTAAAGGAGCAGCTCGACCGTTCTGGCTTATTTGCTTCCCAGTGCGGCAAATATGGAGCCACCGTGAGCAGCAGTTAGCTTAGCTTAAGAAAGGGACTGGAAAAGGGGGAAACAGCAAATCTGGCTCTATTTAAAGGCAACATATCAGCTACCAAAGCCCCTAAAGCTCAGTGATTTCTCTAAAAACCACAACGTTAAGAATATCACTTTTTTTTGGTAACACATCTGAACCTGCTGGTTACCCCCTGCTCCAGTTTTATGCTAAGCTAAGCTAACAGGCAGCAATTTATTCATCATAAAAACACAAGAACTGTGACAAGAAAGCAAAAAAGCATGTGTCCTATATATCAGACTGCTCATTTCATTGCGTGATACTGGACTTTTAAGGTAAATCTGCAATGTGAGGTACACACACTCATCCACATAGAAGACAATGATGTCAAACAGCCTAAAAGCACATGAGAAGCATCACCTAGAGAAAAATGCTTACTACGAAGCTACAATATGGCATTTTGTTTGTCTGACTCTGCAGCTGAGGTCACTTTTGCAGGTTCATTATGAAAATTTGCGAGAGGTTTGACGTGTCACGACAGAGTGGCAGTTAAAAAAGAAATAAATAAATGACCCTCTTTCGCATAAATGTACAGCTATTTTTAGCACAAAGAAGACAGTATAAATACTGATTAGTGTCATTGTATTGTTGGTTCAGACTAAAGAAATATGTGCGACACATTGGCCCACACATACCCCAAAAACATGATATATATGAAGCCCCCCTGCACAAATCAGAAACCTGTCTCAAGGGGCTTTACAGTCTGGGCAGCGAGCCTCACTGTCTTTTCCTCAGTGGCTGTGTTGAATGGGCCTTTTTCACAGTGGACACTTTGACATGGCACAGTTGGAAAAGCATAGGTGTCAATATTTAAATAATAATAAGATCAGCATACTGATATGTTGCATGTTGGCTCTTTGTCACACTGCCATGTCTGACTGGGACACGTGCAGAACTGACCCAGTGCTCATGTTAGTAACACCAATGTTTTTCCTGTGATGACGAGTCATAATGTACACTGTGAAAAATAGGAAGTGTTGAAAACTCAGCTGTTGTACTTTTTGTGCGGCTCAGCTTGACAGTGATCCCAAAAGAGTATTTTTGCAATCAAAGGAAATTAACAAAGAAAAGACGCGTACACTCACAGAAGAAGAAACTAAACAAAAAGGAAAGCATGTGATTCCTGACTGTGATGTTTCTTCCTGATGTTCTGCACAATCATCCTCCTCAGTTGTATTTTTAGAGTTCATATCCATTATCAGAGAGAACAGCCCTTTCCTGCAGCTGATAAATGAAGAGCCCTGGCTGAGGAGGGGGACATACTTAGGTTGGATTCCCATTGGCTCCGTCATGGGGGCAGATGAGCAGGGTGGAGTCCAGGTCCAGACGGAAGGCCGGGTACAGCGGCTGAGAGAACGGGCAACGAAAAGTGTGCAGGAGCATCATCGTGTCCGACACGCTGTAGAAGGACAACGCTCCTTTCTGGCGCTCTAGGAACACGCCGATCCTGGGGCAGGGCGGTGCAGCCACCGTGGTCTTACGGTTATCGTGCCATGCGGCATATCCGGCATGTGTACACCTCAGCCGCCAAGAGTTCTCATTGCGCCCGAGCAGGCAGGGCTTTCCACCACCTTTGCGCCCGATACCTCGGTAGGTGACGCCTATGTCGACCCATCCTCCGCCCCTCCACTCCACCTCCCAGTAGCTGGCACCACCAAACTGGCCTTCCCTGCACAGGACTTGTGCCACTGAATCAAAGCGCTGGGGATGAGGGGGGTAGGACTGCGGCTCCTCACCACAATGGGCACCTTGGGGACCCTCCAGGAGAACCAGTGTGGGGTGGGCTGTATCCAGGTCCAAAGACAGACGACATGAAACTGGGGGGAACACAGAGAAAAGAAAGTGGACAGGAATAAGGATGTTTACAGCCCCAAATAAAACAGCTATGATGTTCTGCAATAGACTGATGGAGTTGTTGATTTGTAGTCTGGGAGTTCCCCTACGTTCAGAGTGGAGCAGCCAGACTGGATTGCAGCCACGTCCCAGGAGGGAAATCTGTTTTGAGCAGGCAGCTGTTTAGCTGGCAACCGGCTCCAGGGCAACCACATGCTATGTCTGAAGTGATAAGTTGTCTGATTGATTAGTACATAGACTAAAAGTTAATTGGGGTCAACTTTGATAATCAGTTCATTTTTTTCCTTACACACCAAACTAAATATTCACTGGTCCTTATTTCTCAAATTTTTAAATTGGCGTCTTTTTACAGTTACTTTTATTATGTGAATTATGTTTAGGCTGCTATGAAATAACTATTTAAAGCTCCAGCCTTGGGCTTTGGGAATTTGTAAACACTACTTTTCAGTTTATTCTCCTAATACTTGTAGCAAACACATGCAAACCTCAGAAGTGTTTCATGTTTAATGTAAATTGTAAATGTTACACAAACATGGAAAACATTACACCTGCATTACATCAGCATGTTAGCACTCTAATGTTTACTCTGAGCTCAAATAACTGCTGTGCCTAACTGCAGCCTCATATAACTGCTGATGTAGCTGTAGCCTCTTCTGCCTCTTTACTCCACCACAATGGATTTGAAATGAAGAAGTCAAGATGTTATGTGAGTTCACTGGAACTATATGCAGTCTAAAGATGTGTTTATGTAAGTGAGGGAAGCCATCAATAGGCTGTAAAAGCAAAATAGACCCATCAGAGAGATGGTATAAACATCAGAAGTGGCCACATCAACAGTTTAAAGCATGCCTGAAAAGAAGAAATGCACTGCTGAGCTAAGCAGCAACACAACACCTGGAAGACAACTAAAACGGATGATAAAACGATTGTAGAATTATTTCCTTGGTGAAGATAAACCCCTTCACAACATCTAGCCAAGCCAAGAACACTGTCAAGGAGGTCAGTGTCTAACTGCAAAGTCTAAAATCATAAGACACTTGTGAATACAGATGGTTTACATCAAGACACTAACCAGTGGAAACACTCAAGAACAGAGTGGACAGATTAAGACTTCACTAGGAAACCTGTTCTGGTTCTGGAACAAAATTCTTTGGACAGATGAGACCAGGATGAACTTGAAGAGAATGATGTGAAGAGACAAGTATGGAAAAGGATAAGAAGAGCTTGTGATCCAAAGCAGACCACATCATCTGTCAGACATGGTGGAGGCAGTGTTATGGTATGGGCATGTACGTCTGCCAGTGGAACAGTCTCACTGCTGTTTACTGATGAAGTGACTGTTTATAGAAGCAGCAGGAGAAAATCTTAGAGCTCGACTTTCTGCTCTGATTCAGTCACATGCTGCTAAACTCTTCGGACAGCACTTCTCATGATGGATGGATAATGACCCAAAACACGCTGCAAAGTAACCCAACAGCTTCTTAAGGCAAAGAAATAGAATGGTCTTAAATGGGAAGCTGACTTAAACCCAACGTTGTTGCTTTTCGCTTGCTGAAAACAAAACCAAATGTAGAAAGATACTAACAAGCAGCACCGGAAATCAGCTGCAGTGAGGACGTCGCAGAGCATCTCAAGGAAGGTGCAAGAATGTGAAAATGTAAAAAGGCCTGTAATTCCTAAACAGTTAATGCAGCATTTTGTTAATCCCCTGGAAGCAAACTTGAAAGTCTACGCCTCAATTACATCATTATTACTTCATTTCCAATGAATTGTTGTGCTGTACAAATGCAAAACCACAAAAAAACTTCACAGTCCCAATACTTACAGATCTAAATGTAACTACTGTATACTTTACATACTTCTACAAACACTCAATTTAAGGAATGGACTCACTATCAGGAGTAAAGATGTTAGATCACTTATTTCCTTATGGTGTCCCAGAACTGGCTGAAAATTAGCCTGGCTCCTCTCTGCTCTGCCACTTTGTCAGGTGTTTCAGTTTCCCCCCCAAGTTTCAGAGTTAAGTAGGACGCAGACTGAGCAACAGATGTAAAGACATCCAGTAATTCAGTTGACATTTTGGCAGAAAGGAGACAACTGACACATAGAGCCGTTATCTCCCTCCGACCACATGAATTATTAACACCTAACAAGGTGCTGGTGCGCTGTCATCCTGTCAGCTGGCCTCTTTGTGTTGAGACAAGGTTCTGTTCTTAATGACGGACCAGGATGTCATAAATACAGTATGATTGCCATCCATCATTGATGAGGACTGGGCTCTCAGATTTCCCAGCAAGATTCTCATTATCTGTCAAACTAGAGGCAAGAAGACAACAAAGAGAAAAGGGTGAGGGAGGAAAAAGAGGGTCAAAGGAAGAGAGGAGAATAAGGGAGCAGGGTGAGCAATGACATGCAGGACGATCACAGTGAATGGGCGCACCGGAGAGTGAGGAGAAGCGATGTAGTGTGAAGGAAAATTAAATTAAGTGGTAGAGAGTGGAAGAAGTTGAGGCGATGTAGGGCAGGCTGCACATGAAGAAGCCTCTAGAAGGAATACGCATGCTTGTGAGCCAAACTCGTTGGAAGAAGGATGAAGCACTTACACCTGAGAAAAGCTGCCCTCATCCTCTGATCGGCCAGTTGCAGAGACAAAGAGGACAGAGGGAACGACGCCGGCACCGCTGTAAGGGGACAAATGAAAAAGAGAGAAGGTGGTGCTGAAAACATTTGTCTGCATTATGAATGAAAAAAAGCCAATATCTTTTTATGCAGTGAAGGGGAAGTGTAAAGAGTTGAAACATAGTAAAAGGGGAATTAAAAAGAATGTTAAAGTTTTTATTGCACCATAAAACTTTCCAAGGTAATAAAAAAATATATTGGAGCTTTTAATCGAATGTTCTGAACCAGTGATTAGCCAACCAGCTCCCAGGAAGAGTCCATCTGTGAGTCTAACAGCGGGTTCTTATTTCCCTTTGCATGCACAGAAGAAACCAGGTTACTGGATAGAAGGACATGGGAATCATATGACACATGCACTCTATTAACTCAGTGTAAAATTAGTAAGTAACAGACACAGACAGGGAACTTCAAATAAATCTTCTGCCCAGTTAATTGTCACCTTATTAGTGAGCAAATCCTTTCTAGAATGTGTATAAGTGTTAATCCTTCAGCCACTATGTGTAGAGGAAGACTCAGTGACATACAGTGTACAACAGAAAAGAGTAAGCCCCCAGGCAGCATCACTTGAATTGCATCGCTTCTCAGTTGAGCAATAGAGGATTTGTTTTTTATGTAAAATTATAAGCTAACAGTTCAGATTGACTATCAAAAAAAATACAGGCTCCACAGTGGGAAGTCTATGTAACAAAAGTCAGTACATTACTGAGACTCCAGTCTGTTAGATTCAAGTGAAACACATTTGGCCAAGCCATGCTTTTCACTTGTTTTCTGCATGAGAAATTCTTGTGGGATTTTGGCAGTGTGCTTTGGATTATTATGCTGAAATATTCCTGTTCTGTCAAGCTTCTGAGGACTGGAAGTCATCTTGTCACCCAGTATTTTGGTATATATCTACGGCCGTTCATGGTGTCATCTACAAGTGATGTCTGCCCCACATGTTTAGCACTCATGCAGCAATATATCATCACACGCCCACCTCTGTGCTTCACTGTCAGGACTATGCATTCACCGTGGTGGTTCTGACCTGGTTCAAGCCAAAAATGTTAAACCCCATCAGGGCCAAAAAATTTACCTTGGTCTCATCAAGCTAAATAATGTGCCTTTAAGATAAATCAGGCTTCTTTTAATGCATTTTGCCAAAGTTTAAAGTTCTTCCTGTATCTTTTTCGTTTTGTCACATTCAGATTTTTCAGATCTTCTGACAATTATTATCCACGAGGAGTTAACAAAAGCAGATGAACGTAACCCGTAGGTCTTTCAGGCTAATTGAAAATCACAGATATATTCAATTTTGTTCAATAAACATACATTTTCTAATTTGTGTATCAGTGATCACAGATGTGTTGACTTTTGTTGCATTGAGTTAGCGTTTCGGAGCCTATATTTTCAATATAGTCTTTTTAAAGTACATGTCTTGATACTTTATAAAAGGAAGTAGTCAACATTTCTTTAGAAACCACAAATGACATCATTAGAATTATCTGCAAACATTCCCAATCAGATGAAAATTACAAATCCTACACATAGTGGCTTTAATGCTGTTATTGCCCGACTTGCCAAATGTGCTTGTTGGTTAGCCATTGAGGTGACAAAACCAAAATCAACGGTTTGTGAAATTCAAAGGGTCAATCCACCAACAATTACCGATGCCCGTTTTATTTTTCCACTTACCCCTATTGGTAGGTTGCCCTGCAGATAGTGGTGGTTGCAGAGGTTTGGAATTCTCCACACTGTGACTTTGGCCACCTCCCCGATACAACAGATATGAATATTACATTCAATATATATGTATAGTTTTAAAGCAATAATGAACACCAATAACATCACAATAATCAATTTGCCATTTGACCTGTTGATGGCAGACTTGGGAAAAACTCTATGAGGCCATGAAGAGAGAAATCCTAGTTGTGGACAACTACAACTAATGAATCTGCAGCTTTGCTAAACATTGGAGTTCTACAGACGGTGTTTCGACTCCCCAAATTCAGCTGGAAGACAAGACCAGTAGAGGCCGAAGCCAAAGCTTGGCTCTTCATACTGTGAGTAAAAGCTAATGCAGTTGTTCCAGACAACTAATATCTGTTTACTTTTGGTCAGACTGGACAACAAATGGTTCATATAAACATTTGCTTTTTTGTGCATGCTAAATTGCCCCACTAAATGCTGCTCACTATCTCTGATGTACTGCTCTTCATTTCTATTTATTTATGTGACATTACCAGTTTTATACAGCAATTCATTACATTTATCCTCAACAACTCAGCCAAAACCAAAAACATCCACCTCATGGTGTCTCTAAATGTGAATGTCCGTGAAAACCATCCAGTATTGTTGAGGTATTTCAGTCCAAACCAAAGTTTAGGACAAATGAATAAACACTGCCAACTCTAAACAGAGCTGCAATGGTCAATCAGTGAACTGATTATTTGTCATCTATAAATGAAGGTATTAAAACTATTTTGATAATCGATTTCTTAATTAAATAAAAGAAAAAAAAACTCAACATTTATTCCAGCTTCTTATATTTCCATTTTTCTGGCTTCATTCCTTCTCTATGACTATAAACTGCATATGTTTGGGTTGTGGGACAAAACAAGACAACTGCTCTGCTTCATCATGGGCTTTGGGAAGCACTGATTGACCATTTCACCATTGACTGACATATTACAGACCAAACAACTAACTGCTCAAACAAGAAAATATTCAACAGATTATTCAACAGCAAAACCAATTTCTACTTGCAGCCCCCCCGCTGCTAACTGTGGAAATGAGAAAACAAACCTACTTCAACATAATGTGCTACACAGCTAACACCTCTCCAAATTAGATCCCGTGACTGTCACTGATTAACCTCCATAAAACTAAGGCGATTTGCACTGAGTTTGATTGCTTCCAATTAAACTAAACTGAACAGATTAGGACACAGCAGAACTGGAGACGAGCCAGAATGTGTTGTATCAGACATCGCCCTGTCCTCCTCAGCATCAATTATTAACACGCCCACTGTCCGTCGCAGTGTTAAATGTCATGTCAAAACCTGCAGCCTGGTAAAAATGGGTCACCTCAGGCCTGACTCTGTCACAGAGGGTGTGTGTGTTTGTGTGTGCGCTTGTGTATCGTGTTTCTTATGCTTACCTTTTACACACTCTCCACCAGCCACGTAGTTCTCATTAACTGGAAGAGAAACATAACCATAGTGTGAAACTGAGCGCACATACAGCCTGTGTGAGGGGGGATGCATTTGGAATACATAAATCTACTTTATCCAGCTTCCAACATTGTCGTGGTCTTTGCTCAGGCTTGAAATCTACTCTGTGAGATAGTGATTAAGTGAATCAGAACACTTCCTGTGGGTAGGTCATCTGGTGTACCTGCACGACTGATCTTGTCCACCTCCTCTCTGCAGACCTCCTCCATGTGGCTGCGGAGGTGACACAGTGCTCTTCTGGCGCCACTAAAGGCCTCTGTGGGCAGGCTGAGGGCTCTAGAGTGCCGACCAGTGGTGAGAGGGACGCAGAGCAGTGGAGCCGCCTGAGCCGATAAAGACAAGACAGTGGAAAATACAACCCAGCACGGCAGCTCCAGCCCTCCCTCCCTCCTTAATTCCTTGTACAATTGAATTTGAAAATAGCGCTTAGGCCAACGCCGTCTTTTTCCACGAGTCACTGCTGACTCATTCTCTCCTTTCATCCACTCTTCCTCCTCCATCCTTCATCTACAGACTAATATCTCTGAGTCTTTCGGAGCATGCACTCAAGAGATTTCTGACGGCCTTCAGGAGGCATTAACCCTAATGGGCAAATATCAAATGGAAAAGCTGCTAACGTGTTGCCTGTCTTGTGATGGCAATCTTCTAAATAGAGGCTCGAAGTGTTTGATACTCAGGTATCTGTTTACGTAGGACTTAAATAATTAGCTGTTTTAATTGATCAGTTGATCAAATGAAAATCAATCTACAATGATTTCAATTTTTTAAAAGTGTTTTTGTCATGAAAAAATATTAATTTTCTCATGACAATATTTTAGGAACGCTGATGGCTCAGGGCTCTCAAATGTCAGAAACGGAACAAGTAATAACTGAAATCATTTTAACTTGTTCTCCTACTTTTCAGAAGTGCAAATCAGCTTTAAAGAGTTTTTTTAAAGCTTGCTAACATGTCTGTATGTTGTTTTTATATACTGGAACGCACATCATGAGCAAAACAAGCAATAACGGCGGACTATTTCCTCCTTCAAATTGCAAAAACATGGATTCAGGCTTTCAGGGTTTCCTATGTCACAAACCTAACTTAGTTCTAACATGATTTACTCCAGCATTATAACTTGCCATTGCATAAAGTACAGTAGTTTTACACTGTTTGAGTAAAGTCACAGGTGAGATTCTATTTGAAATTTAAAACCCACATACTCGCCCTCTTTTCCTTCCTCACCTGTAAGAAATGGGTGTTATCCTCAGACTGCAGCAGCTGACTGATCTCCTCGTCCCTCCTCCTCAGCTCCTCCAGGTCCTTCTCCAGCATCTCTATGTCTCGTTCGGCTCTCCCCACCACCGCTCGCTCCTTCGCCTCCAGCCTCGCTCGGACCTACGACACACGAGCAGGAGATCTAACTAAAAAGTCCTGACCTATAGAAATCATACCGAAGAATGTGAAAAGAACAGTGCAAGGGTGCACACAACTGTGTAAGTGGTGCTTGTGCAGAATGCAGCTGTACTGATCCTTTCACAATAAAGTTTTTGTATTTGATGTTAAAATTGATACTTTTAACAAAGATATGAAACTTATTGTTTTAACTTTGCCAGCATTTAACAACTACAATTCTCTTAAACCTCCTTCTGGATGCTAATGTTGCCAATATTGCTCACATTACATCTGACACTTCTGGCTCCTGCTCCTCACCTCTGCCTTGGTTTTCTCCAGGCGGAGAGCCATGTCAGCAAACAGAGCTTCACTGTCCTCCAGAACAGCCGACGCTGACACCTGCAACGCACAGACAGAACAACAACACAAGAGAGTAAATACAAAGACTCCATGGAGCAGAGAGTTGAAATCATTAATGTCCCACTGCAATGTCCTTTTCCTATAGGAATCACTGTATGTTACATGAAGTCAGTAAAGTTGTCGTTTCATGAAGACTTAACATGCCTTATTTGGTTCCACCTAGTCAAACATCATGTGTTATTATACACATGATTGCACGAGTAAGAATGCAAAAAACAGAAACATGAAATTCAGCGTTCACACAAGCAGACAGACTGAGGTTTGCTGAGATTTTGTAGCACAATAACATTTTGTTCCAGTGTTCCACATCCACCGTCATGAAAACAATCGCAGTGGCCCAGAATATGCTGCCAATTTATATTTTTAGCAGGTCTTAAAACTCAAAAAGACTTTGCGGCGTACAACAAAAAAAGCAATCCGGATTCACACAGTCAGGAATGAACCTCCACAGTATAATGAGAACACACGCAAAAATCTGATGGTTTAGTGAGCTGATAGAGTGAGTTTCCAAGAGACTCGAGCAGCTGCATGCCGGATGGAAGAAGACGACGCTCCAGGGAGGGAGGAGGAGAGGCTTTCCTGGAAGATGTATTGAGCAGCAGAGAAAGTGGAGCATAAATTAGTTTTGTATTGGAAACTGACGCAATGGCTCCTCTGAGGCAGGATGTTTGTGTGCGTAAGAGGCGAGTGCGTGAGCTTTGTGTGTGCTGTGTGTGAACGGGTGTCTCTCCCTCTCATACTTTACTTAATGAATCTACTGTTCATTTCACAGTAACCAAAAATAACGCACAAGTTCATTCTGATAACTTGATTCAAATACACAGATCTTTAAATTAATTTTCCGATAACCCGTCCAGTTCAGTGGCGTCAAAGATTACATTTCTAACAACAGAATATTACAGATTAAATGTGTTACCTGATATCAAAGACAGATTTTAAAATGAATTACTGGTGCTGATTTTAAAAAGCACTCAGACTCAGTGGCATCATAGACAAAGAACCTGATCTATGCTTTTGTCTGGACCACAGCACAAACAGAATGTAGAGGTTTACCAAAACCTTCAGACACCCTGTCGGTCGGCATCTTTACAGTGGCGTCCTGTCTCCTTCTGAAGAGGCTGACTGACTCTTAATGGTTTACCACCTCCGCACTCAGTCTCCCTCTATTCGCCTCCTGCTGCTGCTCTAACACTGCAGCACTAAATGAATTACCAATTTAGACAAAGAAGTATGGACAGGCTGCCTCCTCATATTATAGAACTCAGTCTGACTATAAATATCTGCCATGCAACCTCTGTTTAAACTCATTAAAAACATCTTAAGGCCCACCTTTTAATCTAGGTTATAGTGCAACTTTTAATGTTATCTTATTTAATCTGATATAAAGCACTTACATTAATGCATTACATCTGTGAAGGATTCTATACAAATAAAAAGTATTATTATTATTATGAATCTAGTTTAATTAGTTGCAACTATGAAAGGTCCACATCTGATTTTTATTAGAGGTCAGACATCCAGAACTACTGGTGATAACACAACAACTCACAGCGCTCTCTCCAGCAGTGAACATGACAGCAAAAAGGGAACTAAGACACATTAAAAGCACATTTATCTGAGGACAGGGTTGCTGTGAATTCCTTGACAAATGAGAAATCCATCCATCCATTATCGCTACACCGCTTAGTCCTCAGTAGGGTTGCGGCCCTCTGTAGCCTATCCCAGCCGACTCGGGCGAAGGCAGGGTTAAACCTGGACAGGTCGCCAGTCTACACATGGAGACAGACAACCAAGCACACTCTCATCCACACCTAGAGACAATTTAGAATAATCAATTGACCTCAGCATGTTTTTGGACTGTGGGAGGAAGTCTGAGAACCTGGTGAAAACCCACGCATGCACAGGGAGAACATGCAAACTCCACAAAGAAAGATCCCAGGCGTCCTAACCGGGACGCGAACCAGGGATCTTCTAGCTGTGAGGCGACAGTGCTGACAACCGAGCCAGAAAATGTTACCCTTCACAACGCATCATATTCATAGCATGAGCTGCAGGCTGGGTCTGCATTGACTCGTTGCTATTTCAAACAGTGATGGAGCCATGTTTATGGTTTCATGCCTTCTTTAAGAGATGTTGGGGTGAAAATAACGACAGCTAATATATTCCAGGTAAATTCCAGGTGGACTCTCAGCTTTATGTAAATGATGAGTTAGTTCCCTGAGACTCTTGGCCCATGATGACATTCAGATAAACAGAGTCTGACTGTGTGTGTGTGTCTGTGTGTGTGTGTGTGTGTGTGTGTGTGTGTGTGTGTGTGTGTGTGTGTGTGTGTGTGTGTGAGTGTGTGTCACCTTGAGAGACTCCAAGCTTTGTTGAAACTCCTCCAGCTCTCTCTCTCCGGTTCGTATCCTCCCCTGGACCATCTTCTGAGACTCCTGGAGCTGGAGCTGACAGATGGACAGACAGACAGACCCAAGACATGTACAGACGGAGGGACAGATAATAAGAAAATAGGACACAGACAGACATTCAGATATCTGGAAGGAGCATTTCTACTACACTCTCTTGAATGAAACCTATGATGACTACATTCTGCAATATTGGTGTTTTATCTATAAAGACTTTACTGTGGTTGATACTGCCATTAAAAACACTAAAAGCATCATCTAGAATTAAACATCTGACTTCCTTATTGTAGATTTTGTCTGAAGCATGGCTGCTGTTTGATTTAATTTGTATTTGAGAGTATGTGCAGGACAAATCAGGCAATAAGACACTATTTTGTATGATTTAACTCCTTCTACAACACCACCTCTTCTTGACAGTGTCACATTTATTCACTATAAGTGGGTTAACAGGCTCTGTCTTCTGGCATGGGTCCGCCAGGGTGGAATTAAAGAATTCTTCAAGTATTTTTACTTCAATCTGGTTAACAAACGCTGCAAACTTGCCATAAGTTATCTGTAGGGCTTGTAAACAAAAGTCACAGAAGCAACACACTAGGTGCAGTGGATTTTCTGTGACCCAAACAAGCTTTCCTAACTTTAGTTGGGCACTGTCAAGTAAAAAAAAACATAATGTTAAAGACTTAAATTCCAGCTGATGAATCAAATGCTTTTTTTTATTTGCAAGAGGACAGAGATGTGTGTATTTTTGGAGTCAGCCTCCTCCTGATATAAAATTATGTGAGGGTCAGAATTTGGATGATTCCCTCCAGAGTCAGGAGCCAGCAGTAACTTTGTGCGTCCTAACTTTGCCTCTCCACTGAGTCTCCGTACCTGTCTCCTGGCTCTCTGCGCGTCCATGTTGTGCACTTCTTCCTGGTCGGCTTCGCACAGCAGGCAGTCTCCGCTCCACTCCACCGCGGCCTCCGCCTCCGAGCCGCTCCCCGCCGGCTCCAGCCCCAGCCGGTGCTGCGCGCACAGCCGCTCCGCCAGACTCTCCACCGCCGCCACCAGCTTGTGCCGCCGCAGAGTGCCGACCTCCCGGTGCGGCAGGACGTGGACCTCGCAGAAGGACGCCAGGCACACCAGGCACGACTTCTCCGCCCTTAGCTTGCTCTCCGCCGGGCAGAAGTCGCACGGCACCTCCCCGACTCCCCCCAGGTAGAGCTCCGGCGCCGCGACCATCTCGCTCAGCTTGAGCTTGTCGACGACCTCGGCGAGCACCGTGTTCCTCCGCAGCACCGGCCGAGGGCTGAACGTCTCCCGGCACTGGGGGCAGCTGAAGTGGCCCGACTCCGCCTGGTCCCAGTAGTCGTTGATGCACGCCATGCAGTAGGTGTGTCCGCAGGGGATGGACACCGGGTCCTTGAGGATGTCCAGGCAGATGGGACACCTGAACTGGCTCTCCGTCACCGAGATGTTCGCCTGAGCCATCTCGGGGTGTCCGCTGTCCTCGGGTGGCTTCCGATGCGCCTGTTGCCTCCGCTCCTGTTGATAAGAAGCTATTCCTGACTCCAGTGTTTGTTGTGAGGGGGAGGGTTAAGAAGGATACAGGAATAGCCCTTCCGCAATGTCATACAGCCCATTATGATGGTGAGCATTGGACGCCCTCAGCGCTGTCTGGCAGGCAGCTGTTGCCTCTAAAGGACCAATTCACCCAAACAGCACATCAGCACAGTTTCTCTCTTTTTTTTTAACCAACATATATGTGCATAAAATAAAACAACAAAAAGAAGAACACATTTACAACCAAAAAACTACTCCTTCCAACCAACATATGGCAATCCACACTACGGCTCATTATAAAATCAACAAAATGTCCCCAAACCTCCTCATATTTCCTTTGTTTGACCCTTAATATACACCGATCAGGCATAACTTTATGACCACCTGCCTAATATTGTGCTGGTCCCCCTTATGTGCTCAAAAATGCTCTGAACCATTGGGCATGGACAAGAGGACCTCCAAGGGTGTCCTATGGGGTCTGGAACCAGGACGTTGGCACTGGATCCTTTGGGTGCTCTAGGTTGTGCAGTGGGGCCTCTGTCAATCAAACTTGTTCCACTGCATCCTGTTGAAGCTTAGTCAGTCTGTGTGGGGTTTTCCCTCCTAAACAGAGCGGTTACTTTGTTAGCGTTTAGGAAATTGAGGTTCATCAATATTTGTTCATGTTAAAAATAGTTACGTTCCTTTGGATACAGACCAAGTAGAAACAGTTAAGGGTCCAATGAAATTCTTTTTGAAATAATCTTCTCACATGTAGCTCTAACCTCTTCCCAAAATGTTTTAATCTCCCTGCCCTGCCAGACACAGTGAAACAGTGTACCTTTGACCTCTTTGCATTTTTATTGAACTGATTTAGTTTTGCAGGAGTTAGGTATGTTCCAGTGTTATACCAGTTATAATGAATTAGTCTGAGCTGTGCGTTTGCATTCTGAGCTGCAGCATAGGCGGATTTCCACTCCTCTGCTGAAATTTCAGTGTCTAGATCTTCCTTCCAAGCACGTAGCTTATTCTATGAGCTCTCTAATGAGTAAGACTTAAGCATTTAAATAGAATTCAGATATGATGCCTCTTTTTTATACTCTCCTTTGTTATCAAGTGACCGTGGGGGGTTAGTAGGTATATTCTTTTGATTTGCTTTTACAAAGCTTCTAAGCTGTAAGGATTTAAAAATAGTGTTTTCTGTTCAGATTAAATTTATGCTTCAGTTGTTCAAAAGACATCACAATACCAGAATTTTTTTGGATGCAGATCTCGGATCCTTTCAAGACCTTTAGAAGCCCAGATTTTAAACATTTTCTCCTCCATTATAATGATCTCACTTTGAACAGACAGTGACTGCAGACATACAGCAAACTTTTACTAAGTTCTCAGTGACATTTATCCACCTGTGCCAGATAGATAATTACACTCTGTTCTCTCTCTGTGCACTGTCACCGAAGGTAAAGTTATTAAATTCTTATTATTCTGACACTGACAGCAACACCGTTTAGTGAAGCTTCAGTATATTGCCAGAGACATAAGAGGGGAAACTCTCAGTTAAAGTCCCTTTATAGTCACTGATTACACCTCTACAAACTCATCTCTGTGCATCAAAGTTAAATATTTAGTCGTTTTCCCTTCCTACCTCAAAATGGCTTGGATAAAACTCTACACCTTTGCTTCCTCCCACCTCTCTCTCCACCCGCCCCTCCACCACTCACTGCTGCTCGAGCATCCCAGCTCACCTACCACTCTGCTCAAACAATGTGAACGTCCTCTGCGCTACACAATGGCACGTTGCATTGTTAGAGTAAGTCAAGAACACTTGTTGGAAGGTGAAACTGATTCTGAAGGACAACGATAGCCCACCGTGCCAGCTGACAGGACTGGTTCCCTTGGTTCAATAAAACTCGGGAGCCAAAATCTGTGTTTCTGACAAGTTAAAAAACTACATTTTCCTCAGAAGGGATCTTTAAATGCATACGTAAGTGTGTAACACTGAATGATAACTTGAATATATTGAATTTGTAAGCTACACTAGTGCATCCTGTGAAGACTTTTTAACAGAGCAGCTTTAACTAAAGCACGAAGCATCCGGTGTGGTTCAGGAAAGTTCACCTAAGAATGGCACATCGACATCACTGAGCATCATTAAAGTCAATTCAGTTCAATTCAGTTTTGACATTTGTTATAGAATTCAGTTTAAGATTCTGTTGATTACCTTTAAGGCTCTACATGGTCTTTCTCTGCTCTACATCTCAGTGATCTTAACCCCCTTTTTTGCACCTATAGACCCATAATGTCAGAGAATTTGTCAACTTCAAACAAAGGGGGAGCCATGTTTTCACTGTTGTGACTCCAACCTTGTTGAATAATCTCCACCTTATAGTCAGAACCACTCAGTCAATCCCTTAATTTAATAAGCTTTTAAAACCTTACATGTACAGACTGCCGTTTGTGTAATAGTTTATAGTCACAAAACGGCTGACACTGACATGTAGTGGCAACATGCTGTAACTCCCCCAAGCATATGAAAAGACAACTGATGACAGTTTTCACAAAGTTTAGGTGACATCCCTTAAATTCATTTTGAATGAGACTTTCTCCTGCATCATCAGTCCAGTACAGATGGATGTAGGTGTTTTCTTACTGATCACTTTTATCTTCTACTGAAAACACTCTTCAGCATAAATAATCATGAAGTAATTAAAGAAAAACAGAAAAATGCTGAAACTGATTTCTGTTGTTGCTTCTTTGAGGCCTGTAGCAGGACAGAGAGGATACAGAAAGTTGACAGCGACCTCTGCTGACCAGTTGATAAGGTTGCAACCACATCGCCTGTCACATATGCACTGACATAAACAATCTGTAATGTCTGTGAGCCTTATTTTAATCCACAATTATAATCAAAGCATTAAAAAAATACTCATCTTAATATATTTATGACATTTTTATTTTACATTCTGGTTGTTTTGAATCACAAATCCAATTTAAAGGCTCTAAGTCAATCGATAAACATGATGATTTTACCAAAAGTATATTTTTACGTCTTAAATCCAGTGTCAATGAATTTAATAAAGCTATTTAACATGTTATAGTGGATTCCTGTTTTAGCTGGACTGGTTATAACTGAGGTTGCATGGTGGCTCGGTGGCTAGCAGCGTCGCCTCACAGCTAGAAGATCCCCAGTTCGCCTCCCAGTTAGGACGCCTGGGATCTTTCTGTGTGGGGTTTGAATGTTCTCCCTGTGCACATGTGGGTTTTCACCAGGTACTCCGGCTTCCTTCCACAGTCCAAAAACAAGCTATGATGATTAATGTGATGTGTGTCTCTATGTGTAGCCCTGCGATAGACTGGTGACCGACCTGTCCAGGATGAACCCTGTCGTCGGCTGGGATAGGGTCCAGTTCCCCCGCAACCCCACAGATGTCATGTATAGATGATGGATGGATGGATGGGTATAGCTGATGCCTTTTTGATGTGAAAGTGAGCATGACCCCCTGACTGACTTAGAACTACTCATAAACCCTCTTAAGAATATTCTACTTTGTAGTTTTCAGTCATGAAGCTTAGTTATTGTCCTGCATCATAACAGCTGCACCCTAACATTAGATCAGCCTGCATGGAGCAATCTGGTTTAGAAGAGTGTGATTAATTAAAGGTTGAAATATCCTATCATTTTTAATATTTTGCTGTTTTAACATCCTTAGCTTGCACAATTTAAATCACTTTCCACTGTTGCCGTCTCTGATGTGTTCTGTCATTCTGCACTGGGTCTGCGAATTGAATTTCAGCAGCAGTTCAGCAGGAGATTGAAGGTTAAGAGGGGGATTTTCAGGTACTTAAGCTTTGCTCCGACTGAGCCGTATCACACACACACACACACACACACACACACACACACACACACACACACACACACACACACACACACACACACACACACACACAGGTCATTTTACCTGCCCACGGAGTTAAGTGGTTTCCTCTTCGGGGTTTACTTTGTCGCTGGGACCCAAGATTCATGCTCCATGTCTCCTTAAATGCACTGACACAAGGTGAGTGAAATGAGGACAGGAACGTCTGTCCCAATGAGCCCTGCTTTTTGATTTGCTAGAAAAACGACACACAGGCATCTTCACAGGAATTTCACAAAACTTTTATTGAAATATTTTTAGATGTGTCACTAAAAAGCCATTAAAATGTTGCTGAAGAATTGGTTGCATCTAAAAACAAATAAATAAAAATAACATGCATTTTCAAGTAATTTCTGTCAAGTTTTAAATGTAAATCAAAGCTTATTTTAACCTCAGAGACTTATTTGTATTAAGGTTACACACTGTTTCTCAAAGTTTGCAGACCTTGATCTCATGACTTCCTCACTTACATCTGTGATGTTTCTCCAATCCCAGTTCTTGAGTGCGGTCCAAGTCCATGTCTGACTCAGAGAGGCAGGCAGACAAAGCCCTGAAAGGGGGTCTGGTCCCTCGACTCCCTTGGCCCTTTGTTCAAAGTGGGGCTGGGATGTACTTGCTGTTTTAGAAAGAGGACTTTTCAGCTAGGCCGTAAGGCGATCCTGGGCCTTTCCTAGCCAGGGTGTGCCCCGGGCGTCTCTGGTTTACCTGCGGGACCAGGAGGGGCGGGGTGGGGGTGGGCTGGTCCTCTCCGGGCTGGGGGAGCAGTGGGGAAGAGGAAAGCAGCTGGTCAGTGGAAGAAGGAGAGAGAGAGAGATGCAGAGGGAGAGAGAGGGGGAGGAGGGGGGGATGGAGGGATGGATGTAAGGCGAGAACGCTGAGAAAGGACAAATAAACAAAGGTGGCGATGAGGGTCTGAGGTGAATTAATTGTATCAAGCTCTTGCTCTCTTTGTGACAGTCTCCAGAGACAGCAGCACAGGGAACAGTAGACAGTAGATACAGCAATGGGCTACTATCAGCTTAGAGAGACCTACAAGCTTTATGAAAGAACATATTTCACGGTTCCTCCCTTAAAGTTCAAGTCCAATATACAGTTTATTGTTGAGTTTTTTACTCAGCAAACACAGAAGATGTCATGTCAGGATGATGCCATTCCCAGAGGAGATGAAATTAAATTTGACTGAACAGATTTATGCAGAATTCTCAAACAGGCTGCACATTGGAGTAGATTAGACAAAATGAACAGATGTTTTTCACTTTATTATCAACTGTAACAACTTACCATGTCCTGTCTTCTGTGTTCCCTTTGGTAAAGACTGAGATTTCTCAACAACTTGTAATGGATTGCCATAATTTCTTTTACAGACATTCGTGCTCCCCTGAGGATGAAACCTGATGATTTTCTTTATTTCCTGGCTTTTCCTTTAGCGCCATCAGTAGGACATTTTTTGCCTTTACAGCGGATTCCAGAAAGTATTCAGACCCCTTCGACTTTTTGTTTTGTCGTAAAGCCGTTTGTGCCTATCAAGCTGCACCCAGAAACCCATCTACGCAGGTTCAAGGCACATCTCAGTAATAATTTCAGCAAACACAGTGGTCAGCGTTGTAACAAAATTTCCTTTTGACCTGAATGAAGTGAATTTATCATGCAACAACCACAAACCCTTGGTCTCGCTAATATCATAGCATACAATAACAGTGAAACCAACAGACTGCTCTGATGATATCTGAGCTCATGTACATTTATTGAAGTGCGTCTCCAACAGAGGCCTGACTCTAATTACGTGTTGTCCAATATCGAGGTCTGATAATAATGAGACCATGTTATCTTCATGATGAAGGTGAAGCTGCACTGTTTGAAGGACTGTAAGTCTGCACTGCCTTAGTTAAATCTTGGTCAAACCTCTGCCCTCCAGCTGAAATGTTAACTCTTATTCATTGTTACTCCTTTTATTCTTCAGCAAAACACAAGAGACCAATACTGTTGCACTTTGATCGCTTTTGCTACGGCTCATCCAGATTTCCACAACAGGCAACACTAAATCTACAACAATGTAAAGAAGGCAAATAGTAAAGACAAGTAAACACTTTCTAAATGCACCATATACAGTGAACTACAGGCAGGTGACAAATTAAAGGAAAAACACTCTATACTGTTTTAGGTATTTGGTCACTATGTGTAGCCAGAACAGCTGCAGCGCTCCTTGATGTTGACTCTCAACTCTACTGAAGGAATGAAACAACATTTTGCTTAAAGATATGAGAGGTTTTTATGATAGTGGTGGAAAGCGCTGGCTAACATTCTGGTTAAAAATCTCCCATAGGTGTTGGATTAGGTTGAGTTCTGGTGACTGTGAAGGTCATAGCATATGATTCCCATCATTTTCATTTTCAAACCATTAAGTGACCCTTTATGTCCTACTGATGGTGGCCTTGTTATCCTGAAAGAGACCACTCCCATCAGGACAGACATGTTTAATCATAGGGTAAAGGTGATAACTCAGTAATACTTTTTATTGATCTGGAGTGAAGCTTTCCTCTGAGGGGACAAGTGGAGTCAAACCATGGTAGCAAATTGCCAGCACAGGATAACAGAGCCACTGGTTTCTTTTTCTAAAAGATTTACTTTTAATTCATCACCAATCTGTATCTTTACATGTTCAAGCTGGATTAGTACAGTATTTTGCACACACATTCATGGTCCCCAGGGGATTCAGCCCAGTTACTCTGGTGATTACCCGACTTTCACAGTAGTGGAACTTAAAACTAGTTTTCAATGAAATACCTACACAATTACAGGGATTATCATGAGATCTGATTAACACATTCATGTCCCCCTCAGGATCAAATCTCAGTGCAACCATCTTAGTGTTTTTTTACTTTTACTTATGGTGTTTCCATCATGAGGCACACTTTTTTCCTTTCAATTTATTCAGATTGTCTTTATCATTGCTTCTTATAAAACTCACATCAAGTCAGCGGTTCATACAAAAGGAAATTGAGCGTAATTTGAATATGCTTTCACCTCTGAGAATATACCCATGGCTCCACATTTCACATCAGTCTCAAAACTCTTCTGAAACTTTAGAGCACCATACATATGAGTCAGTCTACTGTCGGTTTGAATCCTGACAGACAGTTTCCTTTCAAAATGAGATGGCCATCATTAGGAAAAACAAACATAAAGCTAAGTGCACACTACAGTTATGAATCATCTTTGGTGTTTTACTTTCAAAATAGCTACGTTTTTAAGGACATTATCTGCTTAAAATATTTACCGATTGATTTCAGGAAGCTTCCTTGTTGCATAACAGAAGATGAAACTTTAATGATCCCCCAAATGAAGAAACCTGTACTTTTGTTTTGGAGTGAAACCCTATCATTGCAAAATCGTAATTTTAAAACTTCATATTTAGCAGCTTTGCAGCGTTCTTGGATACAGCGAACCTTGAGAAAACTGTGCAACAGCAACTGTGAGTGCTGAAGAGGAAGGAAGAAGGCGTAGAGTTTTGCTGTGGTTTGCTGTTTCTGGCTGAGTAAACAGATGACACCAGACTCACTGGGCTGTGATAAGTTGTCTGCTGTAAGGTTTGTGATTGATTCTTACTCTATGTGTTTTTGCCAGATCTTAACACACACACACGTACATGACACAATAAGATGAGATAATTAAGGGATAAGAAAAAATTGATGGAAATCCAGAAATTGAAAAAAATAAGAATATGTTGGACAGGTTTTAGAACTTTTGACCTGTTGGTGGCGCTAGATGTTGAGTCATTGTATTACCAAAGTCATTAGGATTCATCCTCTGGAGAACAGGAGTGACCAGTAGCTATTGGAGACATTATATTTTGACTTGCATAAACTACATAACACAAAACATGTGCAATCTATATTATAAATGCAGAGCTTCACAGCCTTAGAAACAATCAGCTGACATAACATGTATGGTCAAAGACTAGACAACATGTTGTACACAATAATCAATCAAATCAAAAGCTGGAGCTAGCAAAGGTAACTACTGATCCTTATTAAGTTTGAACAATCAAGATATAGCTACTTATCAGTATCAGTACGAAGTCAGGGAGGGGATGCTGCAGGGAGTATTGAGACCTTGTTACTTTTTGCACACTTCAAAGTCTTATCAAGTTAATTTTAAATTAATAAACTTGACATCGTCCCAAGGAGTTTACACTCAATTACCCACAATGCCAAAGTGAAAACTGATTTTTCGAAATTTTTACAAATGCAAAAGGTAACGTCTGTCCCATGCACCCTAATGGACTCTCGTGTACTGCAAAAAAGAACCTGAGGTTGTTGCTCCTCAGCTCATTTTTCTAAGCCAGTTCAACTTAAATGTTTTATGTAGCTGAAATATCAGGTTTTACTCCACCCAACTAACCACTTCAGTCAGAGTTGTTCAGACAACATAGACTTTCTAGTTAACTCAGCTATGTATTAGTAGTCTATGCAAAAATGCATAGAAAACCCCCCAAAAGAAAACCATTAGGACTTGTAGGACTTTTGCAGTTAATGGTAAGGATGTTAATAATTAACTGTTACCGATTACCTGCCATTAATTAAATGAACTGATTAAAAATATATAAACCAATAAATAAGGGAGACGTGCATGTCAGAGACTGAAATGCAGAATAGCTGTAGTACTTGATTGCACCATCAGGTGGAGCCTCTTACTGTGTAATGAGGTGGAAGACTGCAGCTCGTTTGTTGTGTCTAATAGTGTATTAATCAGAGGACTCAGTTGCTCAGATTACAGACAGTTCTGTGTTGACATCATGAAGAACCATGGGAATGTGAAAATTCAAAATCAAGCTGCTGAACGAGTAGTTTGATTTTTGTGGATGAGCAAGGTGGTTTTCAATGTTTGAGTGGCCGAGAGCATGACTGTGGGAGTTGTGCTGGTAAAGGGGCACCGTGACAGAGACCTCTATAGCTGTTAATGATTGCAGACGGTGAGAGAGCTCAACATGCTTTCCAAGTTGTGTGAGCAAATTACACAGTCCAAATATTTTTTGAATGAACTTAAAATTTGCATTAAGATGAACTATTCCTGATAATGTAACCTAGCTGCTTGAAAAAAAAGCTAATTCAATAAGTTGCTTAGTTGAGCTGACATTTAAAAAAAAAAGAAAAAAGTTTGCAATTAAATATTACAAAACTAATTCAGCATGGTGCTCAGTTCAAGCAATTTTTATTTTCATCATTTTACAGCTCAGGATATCTCTTATTTGTTTAAACAGTCATTTTAGGTTGTATTAGCTCAGAGTTGGGCTTGAAATATCAACAAAGAACTTGCTGATTAAAGTACTGAGCTGATGGGACTACTTTGCCAGTTTGACCTTGGTCACCCCAATTATGTATTCTAAGTTTAAGGAGCTTAGATGTATGTGCAAACCAGAGAAATGTCTTCACTTGCCCAACTCAGTTTTTTAGGGCAGCCAGGCCACACATTTTTGAATGTGAACATTTTTACAGTGTATCTGTGAATGCAAAAGTAGAACCTCAGACTTCTAAGTATTTAATTAAGGATCTGACAAACACTGAAAATTAAATCTCTAAAATGAATGTTTTCAAGTGTTTTTATCTGGTAATTTTAGATCACTGAGTGTAGATTGATGGGCAAATTTTCCAGGTTTATTAATTTAAAATGAAATCTCTGCACCACAAGAAAATAAAGGAGTCTTCTGAGCTGATTGTATATGTAGGCTATATATAATGTCCTGTCCAGTATCTTTGTTTGACTTTAAGGAAATTCATGTTTACCTTTAAAAAAAAAGATCAAAACCGGATGTGTGTTACAATTTCAGCTGCTATGGTTTATTTTGAAAGCGTCGGAAGGAACTTTAACTACTTGACTCCATGTACCTTGACAGTAGTGACAGCAGAGAGGGCAGAGCTGCGACTGTAAAGTCAAATATATCTTAGTGGCAGAGGGTTTTACTCAGAAAATGAGAGGAAACCAGCGTTGCTGTGCATTCACAACAGACAAAATTATAAAACAGATTAGGTTTTTAATTAAAATCACTCTGGTATCCGATAATCAATCATGAGTATTATGAGCTAATTAATAAGGAACTATGACGACAACGTTATAGGGAAGGAAGAAGAAGTGATGGAGGAAACGCTACGAAATTAGACCAAAGCTAATCAAAAACACGAGGATGATTTTAAATGAGGGGACCAAGAAGAGGATTTTGCTGCTCTGTGGGATTTAATTAACTTTTTGTGTTCTACCATGCATAAGAGATGGATACGCCGGAGGTTGCCAGTCTTGATTTTCACCTTCTTCATTATTCTCTACGTGGATTTTCAGTTGCGCACCAGCAGCCTTCCCAAAGTCGCTCACCATCCGTCAACCCGTGCGCCCCT
Organism: Dascyllus trimaculatus; assembly: GCA_024666655.1. NCBI lineage: Eukaryota > Metazoa > Chordata > Actinopteri > Pomacentridae > Dascyllus > Dascyllus trimaculatus. Next base: position 11,269,047 of record CM045447.1, on the reverse strand, counting down.
GCGCTCCATCCAGCAGGCTCCCTCCGGTGCCAAGGACGCACAGAACCCAGCTGGCAACGGCAGCAGCGGCGGTGGGAAATCACGTTTAGCCGACCTGACGGGAGGAAACTCTGAGAGCGCACATGTAACCGAGCCAAAGCTGGAGCTGGAGGACATCTACATCGCTGTGAAAACCACCGGGAGGTTCCACAAGACGCGTCTTGCGCTTCTCTTGGAGACCTGGATCTCCAGAACCAAGGCGCATGTAAGTGTCTGTGCTCTGAAAAAAAATCTCACTTCAGAGTTTGAGCTGCTCCTCTTATCCAAAGGCACCATCATTAGTAAAACAGTAGAATATTATTGTCTCATCCTCAATGACACACCATCAGACTCTTTTGCAAACTAAACTGCTGATATCCCTGTGGATGAAATAATGATTATAATAGAAAGGTTCTGAGAAAAGAAAAGACACTGACTTATATCGCAATCAAACTAGAGTGTCTCTTTTTATGTAGAATCATGTCCATATCACTTTATATATATAACAAACTGTGGGTTTATGGCAGTTAGAGGTTAAGCTAGAACACATGAACTCATTTAAAGTGAACATTTCATGCCTTTACTTCATTAAAAGGCATGAAATGCATCTGACTCATCGGGCCATGTGCTGCAGGCCTAATGATGAAATGAAAACACTGGCTTCCTTGTGGGTCTGATGAAGGACACAGCTGATTAGTTCCTGAGTTACTGCGCGGTTGGTCAATTTACCGCGGTGAAACAATTGCAAACAGCACGGAGATAAAAAACCTTTCCTTTATTTGAACATGTGGAGAGAAACATTAAAAATGGAGTCTGTTTGGATTCTGCAGTGTGTTCTACCAGATGTCTTAAGTACATCTGAAGTATTTAGTGTTTTAGTGAATGATTGAGGCTCAAGCACAAAGTAACAAACTCATTGGAAAGCCTTGTCTTTGGTGGTATCTGGTATTCAGTTCAAAAGGTTTTTACTACAGAGCATACAAGAGCTGTGGCATTGGATGCAGAATTTCAGATAGCGTTGGCCCATTATTTCTCCCCATCTTCGCTTCCATTGCAGGTATTTTTGTTGTTGTAGTGGAATGAAATATCAAGTCAGATACTTCCAAAACAAAACTGCAAATAACAGAGTCAAATGAGGTTTTTCTGTCTGTCAGGCTGCTCTCTCCCTGTCACACATAAACACACTCGTGATGGCATTTTACTCGTCCTCTCATTGTCCTCTCGGTGAGGCTTTGTCAGCTCCAGTCACATCTTTGAGTGGCATGTTAAAGCGCTTGAGCAGGAACATCTGTTTATCTCATAGCTGAACCTCTCTAATCTGCAGAGGGTCGATTTGGACAACCTGGCTCAAAATCAAACTTCAGCTAATCTCCGGAAACAATACGTGTAATTTTGAATTGGACCAGACTTTGTCATTGACCTACATGGTTGACTGATACACAGATACTGCATGGAGCTTCTTCAGGAAGGAATAGTGGAAGATTTTGCTAGAAAATACATACCAAGAAGCACTTCATGAAACAGTGTTCATTTCTTTTTATGAAACTGGTGAAACTGATGATGAAGCATTCATCTCTGAGCTTCCTGTTTTCTGTCTCACAGGGCAGACAGCCCTTTCCAAGAAACGCAGATTTAAAAAAGACATTTTATGAGTGAAAGAGAAAGATATCTACTGATAGATTCTTCCTCTTTCTCACTGCAAAGGCAGAATGCAAGATTTCTTCCTCTTTGGTTTAAAATTAATTTATTTGAGAGCATACACACAAAAACAGAGACCCTAATATATATATTTAGTCACATGAACACACAAAGATGGAAGCATAGAACCTGTAATACAAAATCGCACACACACAGACACAGGAAGCTGTGCAGGCAGGTTGTCTCGGCTGAGGGGAAGCAGCCGCCGTGTAGTGACTCTGTTAACAATACTGAAACGGAAGCCGGTCATAGAACAGGAAGTGGAGAGGCTGATTGCAGAACAGAACAAACCTCATCTCACTAATACTCATACACACACACACACACACACACACACACACACACACACACAAAGGCAAACACGGGGTGAAAAGTCATTTCTCACCAGCTTGTCAGCTTCTGTCACTAAATAGTGTCTCCAATCTGCGTAGAGCTGGAAACAAGAGTGCTGCAATAGAAACTGTTTCCTGACAACAACTTTTTTGAGGCCTTGAAGCAGTAAATATGTCGATGATCCCCGACATGGTCCGGACACCTGTCCAGCTCAGGGTCCCCTCAGTCATATTCAAACACATCCTGCAGCATCCAGATCAGAAATAATCTTATTGGTGGAGATATCTTTAAGTGGTCGGAGGCGACGATTCTATTTGATCTTTGGGGAAGACCTACTAGAGGAACAGTCTACAGCTATGTTATGCTACGAGGTTACTTCAGAAAGTTCTTGTCCTCACCAGAAAACTTCACAGGAGAAAGACCGTTCTTGCATTTTTGTAAACATTGTCTCCTTTAACTTCAATGCACTTGGTCCACTGGTGTTCAATCTTCGCTGTCCTTTCGCCGAAGAAGGTCACATCTTGAGACTAAAGATTCTCGTCAAGAGCGTGCATGGCCTCATCATCACTCTGAAAATGCTGGTAACGGAAGTGAGATTTCAGTTTGTAAAAAACAGATAGAAGTCAGATGGTATCAGGTCAGGGAAGTCAGGTTCATGGGGCAACAGTTCAAAGCCACATTTGTCTGCTTCTGCCACTGGTAATGACAGCAGCCAGCTCAGTGCTTTCCTCTCCTTTGTTCAGTGATGGTTTCAAACATTTGAGTTTTTATGGAGAGCAAAGCTGTATACCTTAAAATGGGAGTTGCATCACTTGTTTCCAGGCAAGGCTGAGAACATTTCAAAGTACCCTTACCAGTTTTTTTACAGTTGTTTACACACTGAAATGAAAATCTTCACACAATCAACAGATCTTTACACTCAAGAAGCAAAACACCAGTCTAGAGTTGCACAACAATAAGCACAGACTCAGCTTCACACTTTTTTGCAAAACATTACACACAGTGATTTGCAAAACATTTTCACACCTTAGGCATAGATAAGGATTGTGAGGTTACTTCCTTCTCATTACAAAGCCCCGGCTTGCCAATGAACACACTAATGAATGAATTGGATAATCACATCCGCCAGCTGTGTAAGCACACACGTGTGAAATTGAATATACAGAACTCATGTAGGTGCTATAAAAGGCAGCAGGTGAGCTCACCCGTCTTCAACAAAATGGAAGGAGTTAGAAGAAGAGTGAGAATGAGAGGGGGAGCTCAAACAGCAGAAGAAGGAGAGAGGGACCAGAAGAAGTGATAGAACACTTTACAGTAGTAAGAAAAACCACTATTTTGTTCTGGTTTTCATTGCTGATTGATATGTTACTGTAACCGAGTATGGTATAAATACATATTGTCAGTCTGCAGCATCAGCGTTATACAGTGCTTGGTAAGTTTATAGCATTTGTGTACTCTCTCTGTATACCTCAAAGTAATGATGAAGAATGTTGTGGGTTTGTCAATATCTTTTTGTCATCTAAATTATCCCTTACATAAAAATGTCTGGCAGAAAAGTCTGGCACACGCTACTTCCTAAAACATGGGTTTTTACAAATGTATTTTGTATTGATCACAGTAGCGTGTAACTGACTGCAGTATTGTCTGATCATTTGAAGACTGTGTTGATGAGTGAGATGAAAACGAAAAAAGCAGTGCAACCTCAGACTGAAGTCAGGCCACCTGTAACAACAAATAGGGAAGCCCGTTAGAATGCTATGGATTGACCTAGACTGTTGTGCAAACCCTGTCATTTAAATTATAATATTAACAATTTAGAAAGCATAACTTCAAATAGCCATTACAGTTTTTTTCAATCGATTGCTGATGTGAAAAGCTTATTATGTTTGAGTCTTCATGGTGCGCTTCATGAGTGAATGATAGAAGAAGGTGACCAAAACAAGTGACAGTTATATTGACCTTATAGTGATTTGCCACGTGGAAAAAAACCTAACCCACACCCCAGTGAGAGTAATGACCTTAACCACCCCTATAAAACATGGTCCTGCTCCGTCACTGTCAACAACATGCTTTCAATTGCAGTGCTAACATGATATTATAGATGTGTACAATGCTCCCCATGTTATTATGTTAGCACACTGAAATTTGATAACTTGATAATTGCACATATTTGTACTAAAACTAAGTATAGGACAAATCCAGAGGAACGCTGTAATCAATGAGATGTACTGTCTGTCAATTATGGATGTTTGTACCAACTTTTTTAGCTATTGTTGGGATATTTATGACCACAACCTATGTAATGACGAGCACAATCTTAATTGATCAAAGAAAGACATAACCATTGCTATTCCACCTCTAATTTTCTTGGAATCAAAACAAGTTTTAGAGCTTGTGCTGTGGTTTATCAGCTCTACTGACAGAGGTTTACCTCAGCTTTGGTGAACTGAGCTGAAGAACCGGAAGGAGATTATTTGTCACCGAGATAAAACGAGCTAAATTGCCAATCTAACAGAGCTGTGCTCACGGCAGATCTTATTAAGGCTTCTACTTTAGCCCACTTGTGAAAATCTTGTTTGGAATCAGCTTTTATTGCTTAAAGAAAGTTTGTTTCTAGTTTGGCTGCTTTCTGAAAACTTCCCTGACAGATTTAATAGACACGAACATCTTTTATTGGAATCTCTTGTGAACAGTCAGCTCTCCAGGTTGGGTTTGAGGAGTGCAGTGTCTGAGGAGCAACATGAGTGGGGCAGTTACTTAAATATGTGATCATGAACATGTACTTGAGTGCAATATCTGTCTCAGTTTTACAACAAATTATTACAAATGTAATGTAGATTCCGTGTATTCTTTGGTTATAAAACGGTTGCTTTTATTGATATAGTTGCCTTTTATGGAGTAACTTTAGTCATTCACTGTGATCTTAATTGATTAGATTGACTGAGTTATTGGGGATAAATGTGGAAGACAGCTATCTAAAAGAAATAAAACTAATACACTAATAATGGGTAAAAGAAGGTCATTAATTATACATCTAAAGCAAAATTCTCCACAGTTAAAACTCTGTTAAAACATACACGTTATTTGCAAAATAATGCTGAGTTGCTATCTTTTCTTTTCCAGTAATGAACATAGAAGACTTTCAAAAATAATAATAATAATTTGGTTTTATATAGCGCTTTTCAAGGTACTCAAAGATGCTGTACATTGCATTATTTATTCTCTCCATACTCAATGGTGGTAAGTTACGTATGTAGCCACAGCTGCCCTGGGGTAGACTGACAGAGGCGAGGCTGCACCATCGGCCCCTCCGACCACCACCAACCACTCACTCTAACACTGCATCCACCCAGGCTTCCTGGTGTTCCCTCATGGTCTCCCATACAGGTACTGACCAGGCCCAACCTTGCTTAGCTTCCGAGATCTGACGGGATCGGGCATCCACAAGGCGGTAGACTGCTCTTGTATCATGTGTATGTATTATGCACTGAGCTAGAGCCACTAGTCCAGCATAGAATAGACTAGAAGCAGGGGCTGGATGGAAATTCATAAAACTGATAACAGAGATTGGCACCTTGTTATCTGTTTGCCTTTTGTATATGCTAGAAGACACATCATGAACTAAATAAGCGGTCAAAACCATAGCTGAGCATTTCCATTCTAAAAAAAACACAGATTCAGACTTTTGAGGAAACACTTAATCCATCGTGTCTCACTGGGTTCATCTACACATAAATGAAAATGCAACACAAGAGGAAATATTGATTTCAGAAGAATCTACATGTTGTTCCTTTTTCTTCATGCACAACAGTGTATCCATCCACCTAGCACTCGAAAGCTGTGTCCTCACTGCCATGATATACTACTTATATTGGACTTCGGAGCCTTGCCGTTTCCACCATGTCTTTCTGCTCTCCTGTGCTATTTGTCTCCTGGCTAAAGCACCATAATATTTATAAAAAATAATGGAATGGTGTCTAACTCTTTAAGTAAATACAAATAGATTTAGTAGCTCAATAATATCTTGTGACTGTCAGGATTTATTGAATCCAGTGAGCAACAAGACAAATTAACATGGTTGAAATAAAGAAAATTATTAAATGATTTCTCTCAATACTCAGAAAATTTCCCTGAGGCACCTTCAAATTCCTCAGTGGAGCACAGTGAGGGTCCAAATGGCAGATTTGAAAGCCAGACTCCCCATCATGCTGCTACGGAATCACTGAAATATTGATCCTTATTGAGATATATTGCAGTCATTTTCTGTTACGGGGTAGAGCAAATCTTACTTAATGGCCCTTTAACAGTGTGAAAAACAAGTTGAGATTTATACGTTCCCACCTGACCTCAGTGAAACGTCCCTGCAAACTATGTTTACGAGCTGCTTCGAGCCCACGCTCTGCCATTTTTGTTCCTGAGCTCAGGTTGACTGATTTCAGTGCAGGTACTTTGGTTTGAGTTATGACCAGAGGAGAGGAAACTAATTGTGATGGCAGATTTTTCTCGAGGGGATTTCGTTTTCGTAGGTGTTGGTGGTTGTTGTGGTGATAGTGGAGAGCAGGATTGATTCAGGTATCTCATTACTCCTCCTGATTCAGTGATGGAGGGATGGAAAAAGGTTAAAAAACGGGGGGAGCTTTTGGGAGATCAAGTGAGGGAGGGAAGAGCTCCATCGTTACTGAAATGACCAAAGTGAAGATTTAGAGGCTGTTGGTGTCACTGCATGAGAGAGAGAGAGTCAAAACCTGATAGATGACCTGGACTGCTACAGTAAAATGATGTACTTAACAACTGGTACAGCCTCTGAATGCTGTAGAGAGAATATTATGGAGATTGGTCCCTTTAGCATAAAGACACACCCACATACTTATGCATATACAGGCAGTGAGTGACACTGTGATAAGGAGGACATATGATTCTTTAGTGAAGCACATGCAGGTCTTCACAGTCATCACACATGTACACACTTGCTGCCTGTTACTTCTAAAGGAAATTGTGTTTGTATACACCAAACAGGCATAACATTATGACCACCTGCCTAATATTGTGTTGGTCTCCCTTATGTACTCAGAAATGCTCTGAACCACTGGGCATGGACAAGAGGACCTCTCAGGGTGTCCTATGGGGTCTGGAACCAGGACACTGGCAGTGGATCCTTTGGGTGCTCTGCCTTGTGCAGTGGGGCCTCTGTCAATCAAACTTGTTCCACTGCATCCTGTTGATGCTTGATCACAATGGGGTGTAGGAAGTTTGGAGGTCTAATCAACATTTTGGGTCATTGTCATGTTCCTCAACATGTTCCTGATTGTTTGATATTTTTTCCATGTGGTTGGGTGCATTTTCCTGTGGGGGTAGTCCAGTGAAATTTGGGATTTCCATTTGCATGAGGGAGTGTGTTTGTTGCGGGACAGTGTTTATTTGGGTGTCTAAGTCTCATCAACATGGATGTCAAAATCCAAGGTTTTCCATCAGAACAGCACATAGTACCAATATGATCAATGTTAGTAACTTCACCTGTCAGTGGTCCTGACGTTGTGGCTGATTGGTGGATATATGTTCTGTCAGTTCTGTGGTCATAGGTGACCTTCTAATGTTCTGCATGTACCCAGCAGGACTAAACTAGCTGTTGGTGGTCAACAAATATCTCCAAAATGTAGCCTGTTTAATTTTGTGTGCGTGTGTGTGTGTGTAAAAGTACTCTAACAGGTAATTATGACAAGCCATTTTAACGTAATTAGCTGAATCTGTTTTGCAGATATCCCTAATTTAAATCTTCCTACTTAAAAACCACACTAACCGTTTTACTGTCCGGAATTAAAATATCAACAATATAATTTTGACTGATCGTACTTATACTGTGACTAGTCAGGATTTTTTATTCCAGATCTCTGTGTTGACATTTATGACCAGTTAAAACAATAGTTTGAGATATCTGTAATTCACTTTTGACTGATCTAAGGAAGAGTTGCATATATCTCAAACATCATTATGACTATCTTTATCAGATCTATCTATCATTATTAGATATTGGATATTGGTCCAGCAAAACATTTCAGCATTGTCAGCAAAAGTCTTTTTGTGTCCAATGAACCAAATAATAACATTTACGGTCATCTGTTACAACTAAGTAAATAAATTGTTTTCTGCTTTGGTGGGTGAGATTGTTAGAAAATGTCATTAAAATGAAAAAGCCTAACAGCCAGGAGTTTGTGAAGAACAAGAGCTTCATTCAGCAGAGACTTGTGGTCAAAATTTATAAGAACTTGGGCTGCAGAACATGGAGGTAAAACGGGTTGTGACTGGTGATTACAGTTGAACAATATGTTTAAAAGGAAGTTGCACTGACCCCCACTGCCTTCTGACATAACTCTAGTTCTAGATATCTGTAATACCTGCAATTAGAATTCCAGTCTATGTTATCTAGAACGCCGTTCTGACTGGTTACTCTTCTAAAAACATTTTGATTACATTTGAAATGACATTATGTCTGTGGTTCCATCAGGAGCCATGCCTTGTGGGAAATGGAGGCGAATGTTGCTTGAGTTTTGCTACATGAGAACAGCCTGAGTTTCGAATGAACAAAGCTGGTTCTCCTCAAATTTCTTTGTCATGTTTCACATCATTTTTCACTTCTGCAAACACTGTTCAAATGTTTTTGCTGGACCAATGTACAATTGGAAGCCTTGCATAACCAACATTATTTGGACTAGTCATAATGACTTTTAGATGTCTGCAACTATTCCTTTGACTAGTCAGACTCAGTTCCAGTTACCTTTAATTCTAGACAGTCAAACTCAGATACGAATAGTTTGCTGTAGGTAGTAGAACAAACTGCTCTGTTGAGTAAATAGTGAAGTAATGCCAATACTTTAAAAACCAACTCCAATCATGACCCAAAGATACACAAAGACTGAAGTAATAGAACACATCTGGTTCTCACAGTAGCTCTGTCGCCCTCTGCTGGACACTCCAAAGCACTTTAAAGTCACAAGTTAATTTCTCTTCTGATCTTTAACAGTCTAAGGTGTATTAAATCAGAAATATTTCAGTCTCACAGATAAAATAGCACATCATTAGCTTTTTTAAAAGGCATCCCTGGATTATACTTCTGTAATGTAATCTCATCATGTAATCCAGGGATTAGCTGGTATTGCCTGTCAGGCAGTCTGGGAAGCTTCTCTTTCACTGCACATCTCTGATTCATGCTCCACACACACACACACACACACTGACACGTGCTGACACACATCATATGCTTAATGTCTGTGGTGGGAAATTTAGTTTCACACCCTGATCGCTTCACACTCTAACCTGACTATCTCTGCTGTTACTATCTCTGTCTCTTATAAACACACTACACGCACACACACAAACACACACACACACTCTTCTGCCTGTTTAAAGTCACGTCTCTTGTTTTCCTATTCCCATAACCTTCATTTGTGTTATTCACTGTGCATAAGCACATTAGTTTCAATGTTAAACATATTTATGCTGCATTCATGTAATTTAGTGCCTCTAAATTATGCTGCTGTGGTTGTAAATGCACCAATAATGACAATTCCCTCCCCTCAACACTAGGCTTGGATTTTTTTCACACTCCGAAATCACGTTTTTGAATGTGCTTTTGATTGTAAGTATACCCCAGATATTATCCTCACATTTAAGAGTGAAAATGTAAAAAAGCTTCTTGTGAACAAAATGCTGTTTGTTTGTTCTATCTGAGCACTCATATTGAATTTGAAAATCTAGAATAAATTTCTTTTAGTATTCCTGTATTCCAGCCAAAACATGCATACATTTCCAGCATTTGGAAAAAAAAACATGACTAATGGTTTGTGTTTATCATATCTAACGAGTTAGCTGTCCCTCTCTGAGGTTATTTAGTGCCTTACTGGCAAAGAAAGCTGAACACGCTGCTTGGTTCAGCCCGAGGGGCTGTGGAGATGGAGTGTGCTGCTTGTTGATTGTTCAGGCCCCTTGGTGCAAAACCTCCCCAGTCTCAGTGACTCATGCAACACACAGATTTGAATCTTTCCAGCCAAGAGTCTGCTAGATGAGATTGGGGCAAAACTCCAGCTGGTTGTGGAATGTCAGAAATGTTCAATGAATTTGAAAGAAATCTTCAATGACGACATTTGAATTTTAAAAAAATCAAAAGAATATGTTGTTTTTTATTAAATAAATAAATAAATCAACAAATATGTGCTATTTATCCCCCAAGAGCCAAATAATGAGATGTATGCTCATCGGCTATGACGATGCAAATTCATTATTGACCCTGACTACAGGTTTTTCAAGACAAATCATGCTATGTATTGGCAACAGACTTTGATGTGCAAATGTAATGTTGTGACAGATTTATGCAGATTATAATTAACTGATTTAATGTTTCTTGAAGACGTGATACATGAATCTGACAATTATAGTTTTACACCACCAGATGTCAGCATCCATCTATCTATCTATCTATCTATCTATCTATCTATCTATCTATCTATCTATCTATCTATCTATCTATCTATCTATCTATCTATCTATCTATCTATCTATCTATCTATCTGTCTATCTGTCTATCTCTCTATCTGTCTGTCTGTCTGTCTGTCTGTCTGTCTACCGGCTGTGATAGCAGTAATATCAAGGTGTTGTGATCTGAGACTTACCTGACTCATATATCTGCCAGAGAGCAAATTGACTCAGCCATGCAGCGTTCAGTCTGACCACTATGGACCATAAATGCGTGTGTGTGTGTGTGTGTATGTGTGTTGGTGTGTGCGTTTCTCTCTGTATGTGTGTTTGTGTGTGTGCGTTGCCTCTGTGTGCAATGACTCATTGTTTTAGCTCACAGTGGGAAACCTTGTTTTTGTCACATCGAATTTGCTCCATCCAAAACGATATTGATCCTGCGACTGTATGACGCGTGTGTGTATCTTGCGCTTGTGTGTGTGTGTGTGTGTTTTCACTCTCTAATGAGAGCGCTTTCAGGACAATCTGTTACAAATGTGGAGAAGAAGAAGGAGAAAGGTGCCGCCTGATCAAAGAGTGTGTATAGAAATCCCAATGTTTGTCTTTGTTTTTCTGTGTTGTCTGTTTAGACGTTCATTTTCACAGACACAGAGGATGAGGACTTAAGGTCAGAAGGTAAGCAGCCAGCTTGAATCTAATTTGCATTCAAAGTCTGAAATTCAGATTTAGATTGAGATCCTTAATCTGTATGACCAAAAGTATGTGGACATATTCAGGCCTTTAGAAATTTGGAACAAATTCACTGGCATGTACAAACTGATGGGGTGAACTGACCCCTAAGCCTAACCAATAATAATAATAAATAAACAATAAATGCTGCTGCCTCAAATTTGCATGTGCACACTCTGCTTGCAATAATGCAGCAACAGATTTACGCCTGACATTCATAGTAATATCTGAAACTGTGGACAGTCGAAGCAGGTTTCTCATTTCTAGTCCATCTTGTGAGCTGAAAAGACAGCTGATGAATGGCAAATTTAAACGTAGACTGCAAGCCAGACCTTATCAGCCCATATCAGTGGCAGACTTCTCGAACGCTCTTGTGTGCAAATGGGAGCAAATTCCTGCAGTCAGAGTCCGACGGAAGAGTGAAATCAGTTATGGCGGCAAAATAATGTGCAGTTTGAGAATTCAGAAATCACATTTGGTTCGTGTCCACATACTTTTGGTCAAGTGGTTTTTTTCTGTTGCCTCGTCCATTTTTACCTTCAGTCCGTCTCATTCTTTGCTGCATTCATCTTCCTTTCCATTTTTTTCTGTTTTTACATCCTTTCCCTTCTCTTGTGTCCTTTAATTAGCTCTCTCTCATCGCTCCTCTGTTCTCTCTCTCTCCCTTTGTCACCCTGTTTCCATCATCACAAACAGCATTGCTCAGGAAATATAGAAAATGACAAAACAATTTATTATGCAAAAGTACCTGCAACAGTATGCAACACCTTGGATATTGAGGACAACCGGCTGTGTAAATAAATCAAAAACCTCTTTCCCTGCCTCTCTCTCTCTCCTTCTGTCCAGGTTACAACATGGTGGTAACGGGCTGCCAGTCAGATCACAGTCAGCAGGCTCTGTCCTGCAAGATGTCTGCCGAGTATGACGGTTTCATGGCCTCCAACAAGAGGTGAGACAGATTATGGTCCATCTATCACACTGCCCACACCGGATTTAAAGATCAGATTAAGATTACAAACTTCACTGGTCAGTAACAGTGGAATCGGACTGTTACAGCAGGAGGCAGTGCAGAAAGAACTCAAAGACTTAAATGATCTTTCAGGGTTTCATGAGCATGTGCACAGGTGAGAATTACTGCAGTCACACTTATTACAAGGGCAATCTCTGCAGAACACTTTCAGATTGGATTTATTGACTTTTACCCTGGCTGGAACTGGAATACATTCACATTTTGTTTCATTTTTGCAATAAACATATGCATGGTCAGCACTGTCGCCTCACAGCTAGTTTCCCTGTGCCTGCCTTGGTTCTCACTGGGTGCTCCGGCTTCCTCCCACAGTCCAAAGACATGCTGAGGTTAATTGGTGGTTCTAAACTGTCCGTAGGTGTGAATGTGAGTGTGCTTGGTTGTCTGTCTCTCTATGTGGCCCTGCGATAGACTGGTGACCTGTCCAGAAAGAACCCTGCCTTCACCCTAAGTCAGCTGGGATAGACTCCAGCCCCCCTGTGACCCTACTGAGGATTAAGTGGTGTATAGATAATGGATGGATGGCTGTAGTCTGTGATGAGTAACATAATTAACTGAGTATGCAAATCATTAGCTGCAAAAGTAATCGGAGCTTCTACATTTACCATCACTTCTCAGTCATGCAAATGAAGCATTTTCTGGGTTGCCTCAGTTTGAACCTTTCTTCTTTTACTGCAGACTGACATGTTAAGGCCTCCTACAATTTCTACAGTTTCATTTAGCAGTCTTTATGTAAACCGTACTGGTCTTTGACGGCTATTCATAACACCTTATAAATACCCTGAGAAAACTAGGTCGAGGATGATAAGGCAGCATTATAATGATGGGTTATCTTCTTTTGAAGAGCCCAAAATGAAGCCATTGCACACCCTTATCTACTCCATACCAGAAAACAGCATGTCTGCATTTTTAAAGTTGTATATAATAGCCTTTTTAACAAGTTAATGTGTGTGTCACATGTTGCCAGAATTTGCACTTCAAGTTTCAGGTCAAAATACTGCACAGATGAATAATGGTAAATGCCAGACCGACCAGCCCTGTTTCAGCTGGTTTCAGCCCTGTTGTTTTAGTGTCTGTAGCTTTAAATCCAGCTGTGCTGCTGCTTACACCTCCTTCAGGTAAAGGGCCACAGGTACACCTCTATCTGTATCGACTCTGCTCAGTGAGTGGCAAAGAGGAACCCAGAGGAGGCGTTAAAAACCAAACCAACTCATTCAAAGACACAAGGAGAAAGGAACGAAATGAGGGGATAAATTGTGAGTCTCTGGGCACATAGGGGATGAATAATTCTGTTCAAAAACAATGACAAACTGGATTTTGCACAGTACTCTCGCTTTAACTCTGCGTATGTCACACTGTGAAGCCTATGGAGTCTTGTGACAATGTTATATTCACCAGGTATTTGTGTTCATGCATTCGTGAGTTTTAGGTGAAGACATGATATCAACTAGGCCAAAGGAAGATACAACTGCGGGATGTAAATATTAAAAATCGAGGGCCGCCGTGTAGCTCACTGAGTTAAGGCGTTACCACGTGGGCGCCGGTCGTGAGTTCGAATCCGGCTCACGACCCTTTGCTACATGTCTCTCTTCTCTCTACCCCCTTTCACCCTGTCTATCAATAAAGCTTAAAAAAATCTCCCCCAGAAAAATTAATTAAAAAAAAATATATATTAAAAATCGGAGAGGGAGATTCAGTGTTTGCTAATGCTAACAGCCTGAATATGTTAAAGCCCCCCATAATGACAATCAAGTTTTGTACCTTAATGATGTACATATATGTGTAGAAGACATGTCATGAACAAAATAAGCCGTCAACACCAGGAAGGAGCTTTTCCATCTTTAAACTGCAGCTTACTGATGCCAGTCTCAAACGTAAGGATTCAGACTTCCAGGATTTCATCTGTAACAAGCCTCAGCAACCAATCCTGTCAGCTTGGTTAAGGCTTTCTGTGTCATAAATCTTCTTCAGAAATGAACATGTTTGGCTGAGTTACTCTGAGACTACAACTTGCCATTGTGTGATGTAGAGTAGTTTTATAGTATTTGAGCATTGAGAGAGAAGCAGGGATTTTGTAGATCTGCACATTCTAGAGGTAGAAACTCCACATAGTTACATCGAAGCCATTTTACAGTAAAGCAGGGAGAAATTATTTTCATTCACAAACTACATACTGTATGTTACTTTGATAAACAGAGATGAGTTTTTAGGTGTTAAAAGAGGGACTTTAAGGTTGTTGAATGGAGACGAAATAAAAAAAGGTTGAGTGTAAAGATTGAAGTGTCAAGTTAGGGTGAACACAAGCAGGTGGATCTGTTGGGCTGAAGAGCACTGAAGACCGAAGGAGGCCAGGGGCTGAGTGGGCAGAGTGTGGAGTGAGCTGCTGGCTGAGCAGCTTTGAATGGTTGTGGAGAGCGAGCAGGCAGGCACGGACCATGAGGACAAGTGTGGTCGGAAGATGGGTTAGTGGATTGGCTGGTGGCTGTTTGGTGCAGCAAGCAGGCTGGCACACAAGAGACGATCTGAGTACAAAGATAAGAGTGGTTAACACGAGGAGACGCACACAGAGAAACTAGTTGGCGAGGTAGGTTGGCCTGAGAGCGACTACTGCCACTGAGGGTGACAGAACACAATCTGGCGACATGCGGCGGAAAAGCCGGGGTAGATAGGCCACGCCCACACACACACACACACACGCACTCACACACAGATATATGAACATACAAGCACAGAGTGTCAGAGAGGACAGGACAAAACAAACAGGAACACAAAGTCCCATTCTTTCTCTGTTTCCTTTTACTACTGCAGCTGCCCTGAGAAACTATGTATTGTTGCATACAGAATGCATACTATGTGGACATACGACTATGTCTATATATGCACCTTCAGCCATGACTGTTGTGCTCATTTATTCATCACAGTATGCAGTGCGCTCTCGATGGCTCAAGCTTGTATGACGGATCTCCTGCTATGCAGGGGATTGTGGGTCAAATTGGTCAGAAAAACAAGCAGGCTTTCATACTGCAAAATCCAACCGCATGTTGTAGGACATGCTGGGATGTAGTAAATCTTTTTCTGGCATTGGAACAAACCCACAGGGAGCATGGTACTGGTCATGACAAAATATGCATTAGACAACATACTCACTATTTGAGGCTGCTGTAAAACATAGTGGACAATATGTTGTATATTTTAGATCTGTGCAAAATAAAGTGAAAATCAACAGCTTGTGTTTGGTGTGTGACTAAGGCGTTGACTACTATGGTGTTATTAAAATGGCAGAGTAATGTGTCTTCAGTTGGGTTCCAGTGCTCACTTGAAACCTCCCCAGAAGTCCCACTGAAGTCCCTCTGAAGAGGGAAGTGAGGCTGTTTGGTTTGGAAGGAAGCCTTTTGTGTTGTGAGGCAGCCACTGGGATAGATGAGCACTTCAGTTTGGTACCAGCAGCTTTGTAATTTGGACTCTGATGTTGTAGTAGAAGTCTTACTGGTTTGGAGAGAGGCTGGCATCATGTCCAGCAATTATAATGGCAGAAGAATTAAAACAGCTCCATCACTCACAGAGTGAAACAGCAAAAATCCTACTCTGAGGACAGAAGGAAATCCAAACCAAAAAGGCTACCTGGGAAAATGTCTTTGATAAAATATCCTCGATTCAAGGTTCATGTACTAGCCTCTTTTTTTAGAGCTTTTGTAACTCTTTTTAATGGAAACCAAAGTTGAACAGAGCCAGAGTTAAGACCTACACCCTTGTGAACGTTTGTTATTAGAGGTTTCCTACTTAATTCTAATTAATTAATTACCCTGTAAACTGTAGCAAGCAGACCTGTGTAACAGATGTGATTAAGATCTTTGTTTTGTACCATGTGTAAATGTATACATTATGAAAATCAAGGTTTTTAATCAGGCAGCAAAGTTTATTTCCTGTCTAAAAGTAACATACAGTAGATGATAGCTGACTCAATAGTGTCTTGAGTCACAAAATACCTGTAAACTGTGGTGTGAATTACTTCTGTACACCAATCAACCAGAACATTAAAATCATCAGTCTAATACTGTTTTGATCACCCTCATGTCACACAAAAAGCTCTGATCCATTGCGGCTCCACAGACCTCTGAAGGTGTCCTGTGATATCAGTCACAAAGACATCAGTAGGTTCTTCAAGTCCTGGAAGTAGCGAAGTGGGGCCATGGATTGGACTTGACTTTCCTGCATATCCCATAGACTCTCAGTCAAACTGAGATCTGGGAGTCTGGAGGCCTCACAACAGCTAGAACTCTTTGTCATGTTCCTTAAATGATTCCTGAACATTGTTTGCGGTATGGCAGGGGGCATTGTTCTGCTGAAAGAGACCACTGTAACCACGGAATACTGCTGTCATGAAGGGGTGTACGTGGTCTGCAACAATGTTTGGGTCGGTGGTGTCAAAGCAACATCCACATAAATGCAGGACCCAAGGTTTCCCAGTAGAACATTGCCCTCTGCCTTGTGTTTCCCTCTGAAATGTTCTAGTTTTTACTCTCATGTTCCCATTATAGATGATTTTGGCAGTTGACAGAGGTCAACTTGGTTGTCTTGACTGTTCTGTGGATATACTGCCCTATAAACAGTAGCACTCATGCACTGTGTGTTCCGACACCTTTCTGTCATAGCATAAGGTTGTCAGCAATTCGGGATACAGTAGTTGTTCTGTGGGATCGGACCACACGGTTTAGTTGTTGCTCCCCAGGCTGGTTGGTCACTGGTTGTCCTTCCTTGGACCACTTTTGGTAGGTACTAGGCACTGCATACAGGCATACTAGTCCATGTGAAAGTAGCTCAGATCCTTACACTTGCCTTTCTTTCCTGCTTCCAACACATCAACTTCAAGAACTGACTATTCACTTGCTGCCTAATTTCTCCACCCCTCACCAGGTGCCACTGTAACAAGATAATCAATGCTATTTACTTCACTTGTCAGTGGCTTTAATTTTTTGTCTGACTGGCGTATCTGCCTACGGTTTACAAGACTATTGTGGCTCCAGGTGTTTTCTCTCTCTGTTCTGTTCTGTTCTGCACATGTGATCTAAAGGTAATTCAGTGCTACAGAGTGGGCACAGTGGTGGAAAAATACAGGAACAATAATAAACCATTAACTTTGCAGCTACAAAAATGTTAATCTTGACATGATGCATCACTTAGTTAAGCCATTTTTTATGTTTCTGCAGGTTGAAGAATGAAACCAACAAAGAGGAAAATGAGCATTCAAATCTCTGATCTGCTTCTTTGCAAAAATCAGCAAGAGGAATGGAGTGGAGCATAGAAAACACCACAATTATATTTTTACCTTTTGCCCTTCAGGTGGTTTTGCCATGTGGACGATGATAACTACGTGAACCCGGAGGCCCTCCTCTCCCTGCTCTCGGCCTTCTCCCAGGATGCCGACATCTACGTGGGCAAACCGAGCCTGGACAAGCCCATCACCGCACATGAACTGCTGGAGGGCAACACAACGGTACCACACCACCGTGCTCATTTAACTTAACCCACTCACGAGCTGTTAGATTCCCTGGCATGCTGAGGTTATGATGTTAAATAAACATGGCCTGTGGATATTTTACCTCTCGTCTAATGAGAAAAAGTTGACCACACACTAAGAAAAAAACTACAGGAGGCTGTTCAGAAAAAGAGTCAGTTTGTAAAATGTGCTTAAGGTGAAAAATGTGAAAGAAACGGGACAAAAGCATGAGTGCTTTAGTTACAGTACAACCATCTAATACTGTGACCTCCATTCACCACCAGACAACAGCAGTTGTCATTTTGTACCTCAGTATGACTCCCCTGAAACCCACACAGAATTTTATTTATATGGGCTGATAACTTCTTACATCAGGGTGACCCCCCTGAGATACATTACTGTCTTTAATGTGACTTCACTGATTTATTGCTTCTAGCTGTGCTGCCTCCTGAGATTCTTAATCTTCATTTTCCATCTTGAATTCTTTCCTTCCTTCTTTGCATCTTTCCCCCCCCTCTACTTATTTGTTGCCACCTAAACAGACCTGACCTGCTGTGTCATTTGCTCACCGGTTGCTGATTGTATGAAATGTTCTGTTGCTACTTCTACTTATTTTTGCTCTCTTGTTCCTCACATTCTTCCCTTCTTTCTCCGCTTCATTCCTGCTCTGTTTTTTCTTTTACTTGCTGATGTTTTCTGGAAAACTAATTCTCTAACATCTTACTGTTCGACCCTGATCACGAATGGTTGTATTTTCAAAGTTTTTCCCACCACTGGAATGAGGTTTCAGGGTAAATCCAAGCAATCACACAGGTTTTAAACAAGTTTAATCCAGTGAGCCTTACTGCTGTTTGAAAACAAATGTACTTGAAATGTCCACTTAATAATTAATTGCATTTCAGAGAGATACAACCAAATTGCTGAAGTCACTGAGTCACTACACTGTTAAGACGTCCCATATCATCAAGAAGAACTGATTGAATATGAATAAAAACAGCACAAAGTGTGCTAGAACCGTTTGTTTCTAGAACATCATCTGTTTTAGTGAATTTCTGATATTCACTGATACTAGTGGACACTTAAGGCCACCTTGAGAATAGCTGGAGTCTGTGTGAATTGGTTTATGTTCTTCTACTGCGGATGGAATTTAATTTTAAAATAGGTGATTTACATAATTGTTTCATACTGTCTCTTAAGTAAAGGTGATCATGACTCTTAGGAATGTTGGCCAAAACTACAAAAGTGAGTCACATTGTGAAAAAAAAGATGGAATTTCTTCTTTTTTCTTCCTTTCTTACATCTTTCCCTCTTTTCCTCCTACTGTCTATCAGTCCATTGTTCATTCCTTCCTTTTTCCTTTCTCTTCTGTTTGGTCTTTCTGCTCTGCTAAGGACAATAAAAGAAGAGTAACAAACCTGAGGTCTGTTCCAATTGGTGTTATGCCAAAGTGCAGCCCGGGCCAGGTTAACTGCTGCCATTCAAAATCCATACGTTCTTTTTCATTTTCACCCTCATCACTGCTGAAGGGACGTTAGACGAGGATGCAATTAAGTATGAGTGGATGTGGGGATGGATGGAGGTGCATGAAGGCTGTCGCTCTGCGGCTTTTGTTCACATAGGAAAGATTTTTGGACAGCAAGTGGATCAATGAGTGATTAGTGTCTTGTTGGGATATTGATTGATTGATTGGTGTTAAAACACACACACACACACACACATGCATGCGTGCGCACACACATACACACACACACACACACACACACACACACACACACACACAATGAGGATGACTCCCTGAGGTCAATTGTTGATTTTTTGAATATACACATGTGTGTGTGAGTGCGTGTGTGTGCATTAGTGTGTGTGAATTATGCTCCTAGTTCATCCTGATTTCAGGAAGCTGTCTGAATAACACATCATCTTCTGTGTCTCTCTCCTTCCACTTTTCAATCTCTCCCGCTCATTTCTTGGAATGACTCCCTCCATCTCCCTTGTGTCACATTCTCCCCCCTGATTGCACCCATTTACAGTGGAAAATAGATCTTTGTTAATCTCGGCTTCCTTCTCCTCTCTCTTCCCTTTCTCCGTTCCTTCTGCTCCTGTTTTGTGGATGGAGAAAACACAAGTGAATGTCAGGCTCCTCTCTGTCTCCTCTCCTCATTTTCTTACATCTTGCTGCCTATCTTTTTCGATTTCCTGTCACTGTCGTGAGGCAGCAGGGGGAATGAGAGGAGGAGGGAGGGAAAAGAAAGCGAAGGAATGGAAAGAACGGGTAGAGAGAAAAGGAAAACACAAACAAAAATAAGGGAAAAAAGAGAAACAGGCAAAGCAAAAATGGTAAGAAAAGGAGGAATGATGGCAAGGAAAGGAAATGCAATTAAGACATTTAGAGGAAAGGGATAGCCATGTAAACAGAATGGAAGCAAATACAAGAAAACTATCTAAAGGAATGAAAAGAATAGGGGGGAAGAAAACAGTGGAGTCAGCAATAAGGCAAGGAAATGGGTAAAAAGTAAATTAAAAAGTTCTGCAAAAAAGAAGCAGACAGTGACGACAGAAAGGAAAAATGAAAAGGTGAAGAAAAGGAAACTTAGGCAAAGAAAAAATGACAAGTAAAATTCAATTAAATAAATACAATCCTCCAGCACATTCTACAGATGCTTAGTCAAATTGAGGTCTGGAGAATTTGAAGGCCAAGTCAGCACTTTAAATTCTTTGCCATGTTCCTCAAAACATTCCTGAACATTGGGCTGCCGTATAGCTCGCTGAGTTAGGGCATCACCATGTATGCACAGGCAGCCAGCAGCGGTCATGAGCTGGAGTCCGGCTCATGACCCTTGCTGCATGCCTCTCTCTACCCCCTTTCAACCTGTCTCTCCCCCATTATTAAAATGGAAAACTCCCAAAACAATATTTAAAAGAAAAAAAAAACATTCCTGAACAATTTCTGCAGTGTAGCAGTATTTGAGCTGAAGCTTAGTATTTGCAATGCCTCTAGTATCACACAATTTAAGCCTTTCGCTTCTCTCCTGCTCTCTGTGCTCACATATACTGTCATTTAAAACAGAAGAATTCTCAACAAAGCTGTTCTTATTTACATTTTTTTTTGTTCGTGCTGTCAGGCAATGGAACAAGTGGCTGAAACATAATCTCTACCAAGACATTTTATAAATGTGACAAGCTCATCACATACATGAGTTCAAAAACAAATTCAGCTATTTGCATACATGCAAACAATTACTCAGAGAGAACACAATGCCTTGTTGTGCTGTGTGGTCTGCTGTGACATGTGTATTTCTAGTCTTGACATTTGTCTTGTTTAATTAATTCCATTAACACCAAACCCTCTAAAGGTAAAAAGGCTGCAGATGAAAGGGTTTTTACTTCAAGACCAGCCAGGTCGAAAGTCAGTATGAAATTTGAAATTTTTCCATCTTTTAAAAGAACATTTAAGGAATTTTAGACTCAACCTAATTGTACACCCACTATCTGAGCTTCGAGCCTCTAAGTGGGAGTTTGACAGACATTTTAGAACCAGAGTTGTACCTTCTGTCGCCTTCTGTGGAGCATTATTAAACTACAGATGGTACTAAGCTACAGCAAACAACCACAACAAGTTACCACAGCAGGAATAATTTTGTGCTCCACTGACTGGTCCATGTAGTGCTTCTGCCGTATGAAAAACTTGAGCTAGGGCTTTTGTCTTTCCCTATTTTTCTCTTTTTTGTGTATTTTTTTTTTTTGCTGGAGCCTTCAAGCGTTTGTATCGAGGGCCCAATTTGTACCAACATGCTGCTGAGTGCATTTTGTATTTCTTTGTGTCTGCATGCGTCTGTCTGTTAATATCTGCATATGTGTGTGTTTTCTATCAGAGGGAGGTGCGCTTCTGGTTCGCTACAGGAGGAGCAGGTTTCTGTTTGAGTCAAAGGCTGGCAGAAAAGATGTCTCCATGGGCCAGGTAATCACAAAAAGTTAGTGACAGTTAGTGTTAAAGAATAAGCTACTTTGTATTATCAAAAAAAAAAAATTAATTAGTTTTAGAAGGTTTCAGCCCATTTACTACATAGTTGGATTTGGTTTCAAAATAAAGCGCTCAAAGTTTCCTTTGTATATAACATTTTTAACTGTCTGGAGAATAGGGACAGCTGCTTTTTAGTTCAAGCTATGAAAATATGACTTAAAATATAGTAGGCAATCAAACATATTTTGATTTGTTTTGGTAAACCTACATCATAGTTGCTCAGTAATACAGCCAAGCCTATAATTTGAGAGCCACAAAGGCCCAAAGCTTTGCATTCCTTTGCTTTGTTGTCTGATAAACAAGCCCAGAGAGAAAGCAATAAGCGCATCTCATACAAGAAATAATGGGAATTTCATAACTTCTTTCATTAAAGATTGTTGTCTCACTTGCTCGCAAACACAAGAACGCACAAACAGTGTACAAACAGAAACAACAATCACCTTCTCTTTTTTCAACTGCTTTAACCAGCAGCATGGCTTTGATCAAAACATAAAGCTGGCTAAATGTTCAAAGTGATGAGTCACCCGTCTAAAGTAAATTTCAGGTCTGCAAGTCTGCATTTATACTGCTCTCAAAAAACTGAGACTAATGGCTGCCCAGGGCTAAATGGTGGTGAATCAATCCAAAAAAATTGCGGTGCTCTTTCGAAAAGGTCAGCAGTAAAGTACATGCACTAAATAGTTAATGGGCCAAAACATGTAAAATTATCAATATCATCCCTTTAGGGTTAAAGTTGGGCAGTTTTAAGCTGTTTTGCAAGTATGATATGAGGTCTGTTATTCATAAAGACGTCAAGACAGCATGTTTTTGACAGCAAGAAAAGTTGACAGTGTTGAACTGTATTTGTAGGAACATATAAACAAATGTATGTCTACAGGTTTTGTTCTGTGTGTATCTCAGTGGCTCCCGGTTCGAGCAGACATCAGCAACCATCCGCCTCCCTGACGACTGCACGGTGGGCTTCATCGTGGAGAAAAGGCTGGGTATCTCCATGGTCCACTGTCCTTTATTCCACTCCCACCTGGAAAACCTGCTGCTCATCAGCCACAGAAGCATCCCACAGCAGGTAGTAACACACAGACATGCCCGGAAATCCACGCAGATGCAACCCAGTTTACTGTTGTGTGTGTTTTCTCCTCTGCAGGTGACACTGAGTTATGGGATATTTGAGAACAAGATGAACAGTATTGAAGTGAAAGGAAGCTTCTCTAAGGAGGACGACCCCTCCAGGTTTGTCTCTCACTTCAGTCATTAAGAAATGACAAGATGTGAGCAATGTATCCCTGCTCACCTCAGTGTGTTTAGTGATATCTACTGAAGCTTCAAGCAGCAGCTGGATGATGTGGTGCACACTGACTTACTGCCTTGTGCTCAGGCTGTGAATTAACCTCACATTCTCTTCTGTGTGGAATTCAAACATTTTTCTGTTGCTATAAAAGGTTATAAACCCTTTTGTTACAAAGTTTCAAAAATAAATATGCAACAAATGAACCTCGAGGCAAAACCTCCCCTCACCTTGACCCCTGAACAATTTAAATAAATCCTCTTCAGTCTCTAAGAGCAGCACTTTGTTGCTTCTAAAAGAAGAAACAGCTCTTCCACTCTGTCTTTTACAAATAAGAAGTTGAACTCAGCAATTAAAATGCACCCCTGTCTACTTTAAATACACTTGTGGGCTTTGCTGCAATAGACTAATATGACCAGTAGCCTTTGTCGGGCAATGCTGGCTACTGTTAGTAAAGTTGATACATGCCTGAATTAGTTTGCCGACTTAATGAATCTTCTTACTTGTGCTACTGACACAATGTATTTTAACATGAACCATTATCTTAATTGGCAATTGGAGCAACTTTGGCTGCGGTACAGCAGAAGTTTGAAGGGATGCTTAAAAAAGATCTCTTCATCTCTTCATTTTCTGTTTTAAGCAAGACTCGGTTCTGGTATTCAGATAATAAAAATGCCCTGCATTTAAAAAAATTAATGGGTGCATTGGTGAGGGCATGTTTCATATACCAAACAGACAGCGAAATACAGGCCTCGACTTCCTCCAGGTGAAGTTACACATAAATGGCTTCAGTGTTCTGCTCAGGGGCAACGAAGATGCTTTGTTTCTATTGGACACACGAGTATACATCGTAGCAGGGGTCAATATAGTTTAACATAGTTGCACTTCGAGCATTTTGCTGTTCTAGTGCGTTGCCTGGCACTGTTTCAAACCATTGTTGCGTGGTGCAAGCCATTGGATGGGGTTTCAGAGTGCATACGTGCGGCTGTAGTGCTCTGTATGAAAGGGCAATTGTTCATTTGGAATAAAAGTTGCTCAGTGTGCTAAAACAAAGTCTTCCAAACATTCTCCATGAGGCATCCAGATGTTCTTTTGCATCTCAAACTTTATGAAAGCACTACGTGTCACGTTTAGTAAAGTCCTTTTAATAAAATCCAATATTGCGGTTGCATTAATTTCAGTTGACATGTCTTGACCTTAGGACCTCCCACAGTTTTACAAGATATAGGAATTAATTGTTTAAATCAAACAAATTAACAAGTTATTACAAAACACAAAACACATTTGTGGTTTTTGCATCAATTCCTTGTGGCACAATGCGACAAAATGTTTTACGCTTCGTCACAATCCGGTTCAAATGTTCTTGGTTGGGATAAATCAAAACGTTTCTGAGATATGACCTCACCTGCTCTTTGGCCGACTCTGATTGGCTGTGACGGACAAACTCTTTTGAAATTCAAAATCCACGTGATGAGTTCTGTGAAGATCACCTGTGAACCTGTGGAGACTGGAAAAAAAGTTGTTGCCTGTGAAAAATGTTCAAACCCTTTCATAAGATCCAATGTGGTACACTGACATCACAGGATGCTTTGAACTCAGCTTGATCCAAGGAATCCAACTGTGCCTCATTTTTGAAAATTGAGCTTATGGTTCAAAAGTGGTCTGTTTACTGGCACTCTTAACCTCGACCCATTGGTGCAGCTAGAGTGCTTCTTTTGCAGAGGTGAACTTGGTGGAAAGAATCAGGGGACTGTTCCCAACCAGTGTGCCAAATTCCACAAGTTTGTACCACACAGTTCTTAGAGCTGCCAAAGACTGCAATGGCAGACAGAGAAAGAGGATGCATAAGACAAGGTGGGAACCCAATGGGTGCTTCACTGCTCGGCCCCGAAGAAATACAAGCAAAGGGTCAAGAATACAGAATATATTCAAGTCTTTAAAATGTCAAAATACAAGTTTTTTGCTCTTTGGGCCATTATCTACCTTCCACTACTTCTCATTTAAAAACTTCAAATATGTTTTTGAGGTTTCCTGTCAACCAATGACAGTCAAACAAATAGGTGCAAAATCATAATCTCCTTGCCAGAGGTAAAAAATCAAAAAGAAGCATAAACACTGTTTTAATGAGATTACTGTATGACATCTTCATTAGATGCTCCTGGTGGGCTATTTTTAGCTGCAGAAACTTTCTCCCTTTTTTGTGGTGGCAGTCACAACTGGCTGCTGATAGAGGACAGTACAAAGTCACAGATAACTTAATGTCCCTGTTAACATACTGCAAACCACCAGATGCCCCAAAGCACTGTGCACACTACATAATAAACAGACTTAAAGTGAACGACAGCGCTATTTTTCCCCCTGCTGTAATTTAGCTGTAGTTCCTGTTGTCAAGGCTACTGAGGATCTGGTTCACCGAGTTTCACCTCTGTAAACCAATTAATGCCAAGTAAAAGTTCTTTGAGGCTCCTTCAGTTGCCATGACTAAATCAAGTTACACTTACTTTGTTTAACAAATCCTTCAGGGTTTAAGACAATGTTATGGAACAATAAATGCATAAAGAGTAGACATGATTTTAAAAACAGCCACCATATTAGATGAGTGAAATTAGCAATGGCAAGATGTTATGGAAACATACCGATCCTCCTTCTGGATTTGAACAAATATGTCAGTTGTCTTTATGTGAGCCGGCTGAATTTGAATTTTTCATCTTTACTTTATTTATCCACTTTTATGAGTACTCTTGATTGGGTTACACACTCCTCTGTGTTCTTTGTTCTCATTGTAATGCTGCTCTTTGTGTCTTGAATTGCCCCTTGGGGACAAATAAAGTTTTTTGAGTTTGAATTTGAATTTGAATGTCGGCAAGTCCCACACTTCAGCTTTATCATCATCGTCATCGTGATCATCATCACTGTCATTACCAGTGATGAAGTGACGCCAATTAGATAATCCAGCTTTCTGAGATACTTTGATAGCCATAAGTTTGCTTTTTCCCCCGACATAAAACACATCGGTTGATCCCCAGCTGTGACTAAGGCTTAGCACAAAAAATTCATGCATGATGAAAGATTCAGGGTTTCGGTGAAAACACGCGGCCCCACAAGTCAGACTCCGGCTCTCAAAGCATCACTAACAACAGCTATCAAGAAAATCAAGCATGTCTCTGACTTATTATTATCCACTACTTCTGCAGGTTTAAGACCGTCCACTGCATGCTGTATCCTTTCACCAGCTGGTGTCCTTGAGTACCTCAGAGAAGACTGCAGCAACCCAGCACACGAGACAAGGCTGGTATCCTGCTGGATGGAATGCTTTTTATGGGTATTCTGCTCAAGTCTGAGGTGCAAAAAAGCAGAACAGGAAATAATAGGGCTGAAGAAGACTCAACAGGAAAAAACTAATGTTCCAAAACTTCTCACTCTTGTTCCTGCTTCCACAGCAATCACACGGACACTTTATCTCCTCAGAACAGAGAATATATATGGAACCTTGAACATGGAGTAAAGAAAGGCCTCGTCTTCTTTACCTCTGTTAAAATCTAACTGTTACATAAAGAGAACATTGGCATTTTTTTTTCTGTACTACTGAATGATTTTGTTTGGAGTATTTGGTCTGTGAGAACAAAAAGCACTTAAGAAAAAGGCTGAACTTTAGACGTTTTCAGTGCTTTATACTGAAAATTTGTTGTATTGTTGACAAATGTCTAAATGAAAGATGAAATGATATAGATTTTAAAAATTGTACATACATTTCTATGGTGTGATTAAAGCTCAGTTTTATCATTTTTGATCATTTCCTTAAAATCACTGGAAGTGAATGATTAAAACTGCAAAGAGACTGTACCCGCAACGCCTGATTTATCTCAGATGGTGCTGATGCTCTGTGTGTTTGTTGTTATGAAGGAGATAATGTCCTTGCACCTCTGAAGTCTGCACACAATGAGCCATCTTGACCCACATCTCCCTCCTTATCCAAACCTCCTGTCCTCCCTCCATCCTTTTCTCACTTCCTCTCTTCTTCCCTCCACCCCTCCATCTGTCTTCTTCCCTGCCTCCTCCTTCCTCGTCTCTTTGTTTGCTCAGTCCTGTCCACAATTGCCGTGCTCCTCAAAGGCCGTGGCTGGAAGAAAAAGCAACTTCCACTGATTCCCTTTGACGCAGTTGCATTTATTTATTTACTTATTTTTGCTTCAAATATATGAAACAACAACACGCCACTGAGAGAATGAAGAAGATGGCAGCTGACATGCCTGAAACCTGCTCTCCAGGCGGGAAAAGCCAGCTCACATTTGCAGGCAATTCCCATCAAGATGGACGGATCAGGTTCAGAATACAAATGTCGCAATGACATGCACACAATCAAATATTAGTGTCAGAATGAAAGGCACAGGCCATGAGCCGAGTACCTGCAGAGAGATGACACCGTGCTGCCGGCTGCCCAGAGGTTGCTTGTTTTCTGTGGATGGAGATGTGATGAATACAGATGTGCTGCTGAAAGCGTCTGGGACTGACCTTCTGTGAAGTGGATGGAAAGTGGCTGGGAAAAGTGCAGGAATGAGTGTGCAACTCTAACACATCTCCACGAAAATAACTGAGACCAATCTGTGTGGAGTAAATAATATGAGCGTTTCAAAGCCAACTGTAAATTCAGTTTCCAGTGGTTACAGAATGAAGTATACATGCTTACTTTTCAAAGTGATGCTGCTTTAATAAATGAAAAATCAAGGGATAAACCTTGTTTTATTGGGTGTGTGACTGATGAAGAGAACACAGAAAATATTAATATTCCTCCTGAGGATGGCATGAATAGCAGTCCATGATGGTGGCGCTACATGAAAAGAAAAGGGAATAATTGATCTGATTTGGATAAACAACACACATATCTACACAAAAATAATCACAATTTAGTCTTCTGATGTAGCTAAGAGGAAATAAGTTATTTAGTTATTTAGTAATTACTCACACATAAGCTATTTTATTTTGTAAGGTCTTATTTACTCCTTTAGTATTGTCCATTTGTCGATAAAGTTTCAGTATTTACAGTCCCTGAACTTCTGACAATACTAATCTTAGTCCAGGTCATGGTGGCAGCAAACTAAGCAGTGCATTCCCAGCATACCTGCTCTCCCCAGCAGCATCTTTACATTTCCTCCCAGGGGATCCTATGGCATCCCAGGCCAGGTGAGATATGTAATACCTCCAGCAAATTCTGGGGGGTCTAGTGTCAGTCTAGTGACTTCCGAATGAAGCCACCCAGGAGGTATCTGAATCAGATGCCTGAACCACCTCAGCAGGTTCATTTTAATTTGAAGAAGCAGCGGCTCGACCCTGAGCTCCATAATAAAGCGGAAACTTATTTTTGCTGTGATCTCATTCTTCCGGTCTCACTACCTACAGCTTCAGTACAGCGTTTCAGTTGCTTCAGTATAGCAAATATCCCTACTCAAGTGTTAGTAGCAATATAATTTTTTTTTCTTACTCTTACAAAATTGGCAAAAACTCATCACATGAATGCCACCAGCAGGGGGCGACTCCTCTGATTCCAGAAAGATGTCAGATTGTATTGAAGTCTATGAGACTCTACTTCAATCTTGACTTGTTACCTCAGTAAACATTTTTTCAATGAATTTATGGTCCCAATCACTAGTTTCAATACTTTGTGACTACAGCATGGTGCTCATATTTTAAATTATAGTTCCATTCAGAATAAAATAAAGCAGGGTATGTTTGAAGCAGGGCTGCCTTGCGACTGACAGATCGCCACCATACTGCTGTAAGTGGTGTCTTGACTTTCTCAGTCAGATCCCTCCTTCCTTCATTAAATCACCCAAGATGGTGAAGGTTAAATGCCAAACTGAAATCTTCAAAACAGCGGTTGACAAACCAATGGGTGATGTCACGGTGACAAAAATATGAAGTCTATGGTCCCATCGTCTACAAACGGCCTTTCAGGAAACTGTCATGTCATTGATGTAAAGGTCTCAGATATTCATGTATCAAATATGATGCAGCTGACATCACATGTTGCTGGGGCCATTGAGAATACAACTACTATGTTTTCAGGGTTATTGCTGTACCTATAGCATGAGCATGATCTTTCTCGAGACAGAGGAAACACAGGATATATCAGACATCAGCTCTAAGTATATGAATAATACTAAGTATTCTTTTCTTGTCAGTTGTGGCAAGATTTTTGACCTCCATCAGCCTACATGACTAAAGATTTAAAACATGTTACTTTGGTATTGTGAGCTAAGCGGCCACTAGGGACAGAAGAACTCCACCACATATGAAACTGACATATTATTGCTTTATAAAGTTAGCATAGAAATCCCCTGTTATAGCCTGCAGATATAGACTAACCTTATCCTTTGTTAGCATTGGTGACGATCACATGAATCTGAATATTTATACTCCTCACAGCTTTGTTTTGTTCTGAGGCTGTGAGTTTATCAGAGCCTGTATTTCTGCCTGATTGCCTCATCAAAGCCGAAGATGCAGATCCACAAGTCACCATGTGCATCTGTCAGATGTGAAATTTGTCAGGACAAAATTATGGCTCGAAGTAATATGTATCAAGGTTGTGTACGATGTTTTGATGATCTTTAAGCCCTTTACAATATATGGAAGAATTTTACATCTTTCTTAGCAGCTTTAAATGAGGTCCTGTTTTTAATTGATCTTATTACAATCACTTTAGTTGATATACTTAAATGGCAATTAAATTTGTGCATGCGGTGGAATTCGATTAGCTCAGTCTTAACATGGTTACAGCTCCCAGTAATGAGCAGAGAAACCATATGTGCACCAACATGTTTTCATTCTCCAGCTTCAGTAGACTCTCAGAACAGTGGTTCTTTGTGCTTCCCTCAGTGTTGCTGCTGAATATACAGATACATATTTGTATATATTTACCTTAGAAAGTGTATGTGACATTGAAGTCCCCTTTTAAAAGAGACCCAGCCAAGACAGAGGCTCGAAATTGTGCATAAAGAACACTAGAGGCTTAAGTTTTCTTAGGTTATCAACTTCTGCTGTTTAAATTCTATTTTAGAAATGTCAGTGAATATCACGGTTGTCAAAGTAACAGACCCCGCAGATCTACGCCAGTGAACACTTATCAGCAGTAAGTGTGTGGGGTTTGGAAATCAAGAATATGCATGGTGGCTAATCATTTTTTAGGCGTCTTATCTTGAGATCACAAGTTAATTAGCTCATTATCTTGTGACAACAAACCAATTCCTTGTAATTAATTAAATCATTTTCTTGATAGAAGACGTTGTTTTGTTTTATTTCATTGTCTTTCTCTGTTTCTTTATGTGTAATGGATGTTCCAGATAAATGTTTTGATGCAAATTAATTTAGTAGAACAAGTGGTAAAAGCTGTGGATAATGTTTTTAGCTGCAAACAGGCGTGCTGTTTTCCGCATAACCAAGAAAGCAGTGTTTTTAATTCCTGTTTTTTTGTTTGTCTGCTTGTAAGCAGGTTGTCAGTTGAAATGGAGACCAAATAATCTTAATGATTTACGGTTATTAACCAAGCAAAAGGTGCATCTTCCAAATTGCACCTTTAATGACTTGAATCTTTGATATATGCTGTATGTACATATTGCATATTTGCAGGCAGGGAGCTCGTCTTGTGTGAAAATCATAGTCTTATATCCTCCTCCGCTGTGTTTGACTGTGTTCCTTGTAGAGTAGATTTATTGCCTCCACTGTTCATAAACAGGACTAACTGTAGTAGCAGAGGACCAGGTCAATTGGAGGCAGAGTGTTACAGCTGTCAGAGGAACGCTGTGTCTCATCTCCTCTGTCCATCACATTAAATCGATGGGGCCTTGTAAAGGACAGCAGGGCAGAAACGATGCTGGGGAAGAATAAAATGATGGAGGAGGTGGTGGAGAGAAGAGAGTGACAGGCAGGTTGATTTCAGTCCAGAATAAAAACACCAGTGTACAGAATGATGAAACTTGCCGTGAATGCAACCAACAAAATCAACTAATTTAACAACAGAGCTACTTATTGCAAAATAGTCACATTTTTGTTAAAATAGTGAATTGTTGCTAAATCATGAAGTGACCGACACCAGTGTCATCAACCAGCAAGCATTTAAAGTTTTTACCACCTATTGTTCCACATGTGGGACACAGGCATTAAGTATTGCCAACTGTTAATTCTGAGATATGCAACCTATCCAGTCGGTGGGCCTCCCTTGGGGTCTTCTCCCAGTTGAACATGCCTGGAAAATCTTCAGAGGAAGGCGCCCAGGATGCATCACTTACCCTAACCTCCTCAAGGGCTCCGGATGTCTCCGAGCTCTTCCCTCTACCAGGTAGTCTAACTTCCAGTGTGAGGGTAGGAAGGTTGGCTGTCTCACACTCTATTTTACCAGAATATTGGGGAGGAATCCTTCCTGTTACAGCAAACCTAGATCCTTGGAGTTTTATGTGGGAGATCTTGACTTTGTTACACGCAGAACTGACCACAACCTCATTAAACACCTTTAAGAATCAACTAAAACATGTGGTTCTTGTGGCTGAATGGGAGTCTTCCATCAAGACTCAGCAACCTAATGTTGGTATAGTATCTGAATGCTCACATAGTTTTGGCCATGTAGTGTACCTCAATATCAATGTTTACTATATGCATCAAAAGATTAAGCAGGCCTTTCTTGTTTTTTGTGGTCAATTTCAAAAAGAACTCCCAGTTGGAAAAAATAATGATGCATAATGTCCTACAGAAATTAACCGTAAGAATTAGTTTTCTAAAAAAGAAAAAGTGGTTTAAATTGATTGCAAGACTCTAATGATTAAAAAAGTTGGCAGTGTTTTAAGGAGGGTAGTGGTTATTAATCTTAGACTCATACATAAAAGTTTCCCAAAAGCAAGCAAAAACGACCACAGCATCCACTGTACAAACCTTATTAAAGTAAAGAGAAAATTAACAAAGGCGGCAATCTATAACAAAAAGCAGCTGCAGAGTCCACACAGGGAGTTTACAAAAAAAAATGCCCAAAGAGGTAAAAAAATAAGCAACAAAAAAGGTAACATGCAAAAGTACGGTGGCCCAGAAGGGCACAATACAAATGCAAAGGCCGCAACGCAAAGGCCACAACGGAAGTTAACCCACAACAGAAGTGCGCAGTGGTCGGAAAAACAAGCTTTGTTTCTGGGGGACAATATTTTCTGACAGACTGTTTTGATTGCGGGAAAATTTAATGAGACGTCAGTAAAGCGCGGCTGCTCCATGATTGTGATTAATGTCATTATGTGTTTTCACAAATCAGCAATGTTGGTCACCATGTTGAAACTGTCATAACGTTATGTATGTGCTCTGCCGTCCATCGTTTGGTTATTGTGAAACAAGCTCTGCAGTAAGTAGTGGTAACTGTTAGCGTTACCTTGGTAATGTTTGTAAATCAGATGAACTTGACGTCAAAGCCATTGTTCCAGTTTAACTGGCGATATTCGCTGCTCCAGATGTTTCATTCGCAGATTCATGCCGACCAAATCTGCCTGCTGTGGGAAGATAAAGATACTAGATAAAGAAGACGTCACTGAAAAATGTCACTTGGTAATAAAGTCTATATCATGTCAGTATCATCTGCAAAATGAAACATGCTGACCAAAATGAACAACACATATTTTTCAGTATGGTGAGAGGATTTGAACCGATGTGATCCAGAGGCATAAATATGAGACAAGTGTCTAATTCATCGTGTCACCGATTGACATGACAAGCACCCCGCTTCACCTGCATAGATCTTTTTCATTCTGCCAGATGTTCAGCACCTGCTGATATTCCAGGAAACATGCCCATGTCAACTGGGGATAGTCACAAGTTACCATGGGCAGCCTGTTTAATAACGAGACACAAAACTGATTATAGTCTGACCAAACAAAACCTAAAACACAGAAGCTCGTCCTCTGCTGTGTTGTGTGTTAGTCTGTGGATTCACTGGAACAGATCCACAGCAGAATATTAAGCTTAACTTGGGTTTGTCCACTGAAACACACAGCACAAACAGCAGCCTCCCACCATAACAACACGCAGCATAGCATCAGTTTGATTTGATTAAATACATCGGGACAAACTGAGGTCACATCGTCAAAACTACTCACTGAGAAAACACTAAACACACCTTCAGTGTGTGCTGTATAGCAGCACAATCACTTTAAAAAGGCCTGCCACAATGATTCTGGTCACCTCTGTACTGACAGCTGTAAAGCATCATTCTGAGTGAGGAGTTTTGACAAGCTTGTTTCACAATAACCAAACGACGGACGGCAGAGCACATAAATAACGTTATGACAATTTCAACATGGTGACCAACATTGCTGATTTGTGAAAACACATAATGACATTAATCACAATCATGGAGCAGCAGCGCTTTACTGACGTCTCATTAAACTCTCCTGCAATCAAAACAATCCATCAGAAAATATTGTCCCCCGGAAACAAAGCCTGTTCTTCCAACCGCTGTGCACTTCCATTGTGGGTTAACTTCCATTGTGGCTTTTGTATTTGTGTTGTGGCTTTTGCACTTACCCTTCTGGGCCACCGTACAAAAGTGTAAACCACACAACTGACAAAACAGAAATAAAGGGAAATATATATGGAAATGATGCACGCAAGAAAACAGGGAGGCAAAAAAAGAATGTAACAGATTAACTGTGCAGCATCAGTAACCATGGCGACATAGCAGGTTAAAAAGAGCCACCTTCATGACATTGAAAACTGTGTCCTAAGGCTCAACATACCTCACAAGCCCATTAATCTTGCTTCAGAGTGCAGCTCTCTGGACAATAAATACACAGAGAACCAACTGAAAAACAAGACACAGGTGAAACTAACACACACAGGGAGGAAGCAAAGACGCTGAAGACTGGAGACACACAGAATGCACACATAGACAAACAGAAGGAGAGACAGACAGGGAGACACCGGGGAGAGGAAGACGCTAGAAACACAAGGACGGAACAACAGAAAAACAACAGGTTGATGGTTGTCAGTCGATGTTGTGTCTGTCATTGTACCAGACTGAGAAAATATATATGAAATGTTTTAAAAGAATAAAGAACCTTTTCGATCATCAGGATTTTCTTCCTTAATTCAACATCCCCATTATCTGATGTGGTGGTGGAGAAAATCTAAATCCAATGTGATTTTTTTTCTGCCATTGAAATGAAAACATCGAACCTTTAATGCCTTTTCAAGAGAGATTCTCCTCATCTGTCTGCCTGTTCTATTCAGTTTGTCAGTTGTTCTTTCTATCCTCCTCAATGAAGCTTTATTAATGCCAAATGTCAAATATTAACAAAATTGCACTGGTCAGTTTGTGTGCTGTATCTGCCTCTCTACATTTTGTTTGTATTCCACCCTCAGCCTCCTCTCTTTGGTGATTTCTCAATGTCACTCTTTTTTATTTCTCCATTTCAAGTTTCGTTTCATCCATTTTCATCTCCTGTTTTCGGCCTCAGCTGTTCGGCTCTACGCCACCTCGCTGCATCTATTCCTCTCAGCTTTCAGCATCCCTCCTTTCCTGCACACGCTGAAGTTAATGGAAAGGCATCAGGCATAGCGAGGGTGACTGGGATGCCAGCTACAATTTCTTCTGTGTTTTTGCGTGACAGAGGACAGATGTGCAGAGGTGGAGAAAACGTCACGCTTGTTTATATCCACTCACAGGTCTGCCAGCTGTGACTGCCTTACCCTGACAAGTTAGAGGTTCAAGTAAGAAAACATGAACAAAGTTACTGTTAATATACACTTAGCAACGCTGGCAGACTTTGATCTGTTAGAGCCTCAGCAAAAGACGAAAGGAGTAGGATTTTATTTTCCACAATACACTTATTTGCTCACTGTGTGAGAGTAAGACAGGATCAATACCTCACTCATGTGTGTAGCTGTGCTGTTAGCTTAGCTTAGCATAACAACTGGAGGGGAAAAGTGCCAGCCTGGCTCCCCCTAAGGTATATGGTACACTGATATGTGACAGTGATATTAAAAAACCTTAAAAGAAATATTAAATTTGATTGACAGATGTAATTATCAGTCTACCAGGCTTTGGGATGCCAACACTCCTATTAGAGCTACATAGTATTGGAAAAAAACTTGCATAACCATACTTTATTTTTCTGCAGTATTACAACATGAAAAAACTGCTTAGTAAATACAGCATGGGTGTAACTTACCAACTGCAAGGTGCAGTTTGTAGCCAGAGCCGTGCAGCCTTCATCACGTTCATTACATTGTCTGCTGTGACAGACATGTCTGTCATACAGGCTCTCAGTAGTCAACACTGATCTCATCGCTGTTGTTGTTCTTACTTGCTGTTGCCGTCTTTGCTGTTTGCAAAAACTAACTTTTCAGCTGAAAGTTGTCATTTTAAAATGGGCAGTAAGACTTGTGGAGGAATCTGTGTTGCGGTTAGACCACAGTTTCGAAATAGCTGTATAATATTCCACTTGTGTACGTGTGTTAACTAGCATCACGTCTTTTGTGAGGATAAAAGCCATCACGTGTATAATGTTTTTCTGCCTGTTGAAAAGCAAAGACAACCAAAACAGTTTTTATTGTGGCATTCAACGCTGGCTTTGCACTCGTCACACAGAGCTTCGTGGTGCCAATTTAAATGGTTAAATTGTCAAATCAGTCGTGTTGCCTCATGTAGTGATAACAATGTCTTGCTAATATTTCCATTCATTTTTGTGAACATGTGCAGCATGACTGTCAACAAACCCAGTGTCTTGTGGATAAAGTGAAAAACAAAACAAATCAAACTGTATATCCATGAACCCTTAAATCGTGTAAATTGAGTAAATGGTGTTCTATCAGACAGACTTGTCTTGTAGAATATTCTTCTTCTTATTTTGTTGTTGTTGCTATCAAGCAGCAAATAGAGTTGTAGCATGATGTGTTTGGGGTAATATGCCTTACTTTACATCACACATCGTGCAATGTGGCCATTGCACATGTGCACATCATAATATCAATGCTGAAACAATATATCACGCAGCCCTATCTCATACAGTCCAAGCCCTGATTTAATAAACTATATGGGTGGTCATGCAACTTCAGGGCAAAGGACATTGGATACGGATCTAAGATCTAAGGATACGGATCCTGTTTAAGCAGGTTGGTTATGGCAGCATTGACAAAACAGCTGTAATAGGTCAGCTATATGGTACTATAGTTATACTGTAGTAAGAACGTCCTCTTCCAGATATCAGCCCTTGTTTAAGTTCTCATATGATGAGGCACAAAACAAAATCTGCTTCCGCAAGAAAAAAAAAAAAACTTTATAAAATGATATGACTGACCTTATCAGTGAACCAGGCATCTGGTAACTAGTAGTAACAGCTCTACAACACTTCCACAAACACTTTGAATTATAGATAAGCCTGAAATAGAATTCTCCCGCTGACAACAGCACTAAAAAATAGCCACAGCAGGAAGCAGGAGCCACAGCTTACAGTCCACCACTTGCCAAAGCTGAGGCATTTCAGGCATACACAGTGCAACAAGGATCAAATGAAAATCCTCGCTTCTCTTTGTCTGATCAAGACATGAAGATGCTGCTTTGACAAGAAGAAAAAAAAGGGATTATAGAGTGATGTAGGAGGAGAGAGTGAGAGATCAAAAGATAGATAGCTGCTGTGTCCCAGTTCAAAATCAGACAAATGAGGATAACGGTGCATGATTATGCACAGTCTTTCTTCAAAGACATGCACAGTGTTGCACTTGGTCGTCCACAAGAAAAGTGATAGAAATAGTTGTAAAATGAACGTAGAGTGCACATACTTTCTAACTCTTGGCTGATACTGTTTAAAATGGAGGTTCTTCTTGGATGGCAACCTGTTGCGCCCCCCCACCCCCGGTTTGACATGTATCTTATGTCAGACCAGTACTTTGTACTCTTAGTGTTATGTGGTTTAAGTTAGACTAAGGTTTAAGCACAAAACCTAATCAAAGTTAGTAAAGGACAGTATTTTGGGTTTAAAATAGCCAAACATCCTTTCAAATTAATCACGTTAAAAGGAAACTCCTCATCACCAAAAGGAGAGTCAGTGATGACAACAACAGAAAACGTTTGGCTACAGACTCATGGTATCTATTTCTGATGTTCTGATTCATTGGACTGCCATGTTCATTGAAAACGTATGAAATAGGGTGCTCATTGAAATATTATGATAAAGGGCCATGACAAAGTGGTAGTATGTGATGAGTTAGGAGTGAAACTCGGCTGTTAGTTGATCCAAGCAGAGCTGTCTCTGAAGCATACTCAGACCATTACTTTGGCTTTCTCTGAGGTTAGACTAAACATTTGGGGGAGGAGGACTAGCTTCAAGGTCCTCTAAAGGACCCTCAAAAGGACTCCTTACATGCTACTTAACATCACTCCGCTGTTTACTTAAGTCCCTAATTGCTGGTTATCACATTAATGGGATGTAGAGCAGAAGTGCTCTGCTTTAGTGCTTTGCCTCTGCTTGCAAATGCAAGAGACACTAGACTTTTGAAGCCTTTTACAATGTGATAATTATCGATAAGAAGCAACACCTGTGAGACAGTTGAAAAAAGAGAAGATGATGAAGGCGAAGGTGGAGACAGAGGGCAGTCTTCAATTGGGAAACGGAGGACAGTCCCTGAGACAGATGGTGAGGGGGTGCAGCGAGGATTCTTCTCCTGTTATGAAAGCCCCACGAAGCACAAAACTCCAGCTGTGAATGGCACCAAGGGTACCGGCAGCAGCCACCAAGAGGCAGCAGCCTGCCAACAAACACCCACTAATGAATAGAGGGGGAAAAAAGCTTGATTCAGAGGCACAGACGAGCACACGTGGACTTGTTCTGGTGCACGAAAGAGGCTCATACGTGCTTGTCTGCATTATCAAATGGTCACGGTGAGCTCCTGTGTGATCGGAAGATTGGATAGATTTAGAGGCTGATCACCAGTGACAGGTGGGAAATAGAGGGAGTGGATTTCTAGAGATTTCTCGGGCTGCACAAGGTGGAGAGTGACAGAAACAGAGCCATGCAAAAAATGGAAACATAACAAGAGGCAAGAAATCATAATGGTGAAAGAGATTGGAGCAAGTCGTAAACAGGGGAGCAGGAATGGTGTAAGGATGGAAAAAGAGGAAAACAGGATGGGAGAAAAGAGAATGAAGACAAATGAACAGACTCACTACAGAGAAACACAATAATCAAAGAAGGGTTAAGAGCATAAATTGGATTATCCCAGCCCACCCCTCACCGATGCAGCCATGCTGTTTGTCCTAATTTGTTCCAAGTATTTTCAGTCTCACAGTAGGTCTCTGTTTTTCCCCCTAAAACTAATGCTTACATGTCATACCAGTCTGACCTCTCCTTCAGGGGAAAACCAACTGGAGAGGACGGGTCAAGCTGTGTTTTTGTGTACTGTTTGTGTCCCCTCCCTACCTCATTTAACACTGAGAGGGAGGCGAGTATTCAACAGCCAAGCCAATTTCAGATTTCATTTTAGCTCAAATTAATCCATGGGCAGGAGAGTCTCTAACAAAACAGTCAGATTCGGCTGGATTTTCAAGGATTAGCCTCTGGTTTTGTTTTGCTCTGGCAGCTTCCACCTGAGTGGTGCTCAAACAGGAGAGCTGAAGTTACATTGTACTGCTGGCACCAGCTCTCACTCAAGATTAGATGGGGGGAAAAAACCTTCCAGGTAAAATAGTAATATATTAGTTTAACCTCTTTAACTCTATTCTGTCAATATTTTCTAATTTTTCTGTAGTACATTTTGGAAGTTCTTAGACCTTTTTAAATTTTCCTCATTTTGTTATGTTGCAGACTCATTTTTTTCTAATCATTTTTCACACAGTACTTCACAATGACAAGGCAAAAACTGATTTTTACTGAAATGTTTAATTCATAAAAGTATTCAGACCTTTTGTTGTTACCCTTAGCACTCCTTGAGATGCTTCTACAACTTGAACAGAGTCCACCTCTGAATATTTGAATTCAGTAGACATAATTAGGAAAGACACACCCTCGCCTATATGAAGTCCTCGAGTTGATAGTACATATGAGGGGGAAAACCAAGCCATGGGGTCAACAGAATTATCTGTAGACCTACAAGACTGGATAGTGTGGAAGCACAGATCTGGGCAAGGATACAAGAAAACACCTGTTGCACTGAGAGTGTCCAAGTGCATGGTAGCCTCCGTCTTCTCAAACAGAAGAAGTTTGAGCACTCTTCCTAGATTTGGCCACCCCACCAAAATGAATTATCAAGAATGAAAGGCTTTGGTTTGACAGGTAACCAACAACCCAGTGTTGAGTATGAATGAGTTCCCCTGTGAAAATGGGAAAAGCATACAGATGGACAGCCACTGGTGCAGAACTCCATCAATCAGGGTTCTATCATAGAGTTGCCAAAAGGAAGGCATTCCTCAGATAAAACACACAGCCAGCAGAGAGTTTGCCAAAAGACACCTGAATGACCATGAGAAGTAAAACTACTGAACTCTTTGACCACCACTCCCAACACCGTGAGTAAAAGAAACCAGGAACTTAGCTTCATTTCATTAGTCCCGTCCTTACAGGCAAACATGGTGGTGGCAGCAGCATGCTGTGGGGATGTTTTTCTGCAACAGGAACTGGAAGACGAGTTAGGACATGAACAAAAATCAGGTGAGAAAAATATAGAGCAATCCTTGGTGAAAGCCTTTTTCACAGTGCCCAGGATATCAGGCTGGGATGAAGGTAGATTTTAACAAGATAATGACCTGAAGTGTACCGCCAAGTAAACACAGGAGTGGTTTTGGGAAAAGTCTGTGCAAGTCCTGGACTGGACCAACCAGTCTATACCTGCTAGAACAGCTCTGGAAAGACTTGACAAATAGGTCGATGGTCCCCATCCATTCTGGAACCTGGGCTTTTATGGTTCTGCCAAGAACAATGGAAGAAACCTCTTAATGAAAGCAGCGCCACGCTTCTGGGAGCATTCTCAAGAAAACCTGAAGCTGGAATTCCTGCCCAAGGTGCTTTATTTAAATGAAGTGTCTGAAAACTTATGTAATATGTTTAATTCAGTTGTGTTTTTGTTTTTAATAAATGTACAACATGCTAGAAAAACATGATTTTGGTTTATGATTATGAATTATTGTGTGGAGACTGATGGGACAGAAACTGAACTGAATCCATATTAAAATGAAAACTTTAAAGGTTCTGAAAACTTTCTTGATGTGCTGTACATGTAAAGTATCAGTCAAAAGCCTGGAAATACTTATTCATTCAAGCTTTCCTTAATTTTTTTCCTATATTCTAAACTGCAAAAACTTAACACACACTGACATTCTCTTAGTCAGCTTGAGGAGGTCATCTCACTTGGAGGTTTCCCAATAGCTTCAAGAGAGTTTGCAGATATGCTAAGCATTTGTTGGCCCTTCTTTCCTCATTGTACAGTCCAGGTGATATTAAACCATCTCAAATGGATTCAAGCCAGGGTGACTGCAAAGACCAAGCTATCTGACACTGCATTCCATCACTCACCCTCCTCATCAAACAGCTCTTACAGAGCACTGGAAGAGTGTTTTGGCTCATTGTCCTGAAAATGGTAGCCCACCTAAATTAGGTGGGATGGCATGTTGCTGTAGAACATTTTGATATCAATGCTGGTTTAAGTTCGCCTTAAACTCAGAAAATTCAATTTTCACAAAAACAGTGTTTGGAACCAAATCTCTCAGATTTGGACTCATTAGATCAAAGTACAGCTTTTCCACTGGACTAAAGTCATTTTCTTGTGTTTTTTCACCCATGTATTTCTTCCTATTGCTCTCCCTCAGCAGGTGTTTATTTGCAGCCGGTCCCCCATGAAGGCCTGATTTATGCAGTCTCACCTACTTAAACTCTTGGAAGCACTGCTGTGGCCTCTAATCTGTGTGCTTCTAATCTTTGATTTCTGAAGCTGGTAAATCTAATAAACTTGTCGACTGCAGCAGATGGAACTCTTGCCTTCCATTCGTGGGTTGGTCTCTTTGACAGCCAGTCTCATCACACAGTTTGATGGTTTTCAACGGAACAGATTTTGAGATTTTGCAGACTGCCTGACCTTCGTGTCTTAAAATAATGAGGGACTGTTGTTTCTTTTTACTGCATTGAGTGGTTCTTGTCATATTGTGGATTAAAACCCTAGCTAAATAAAGCTACTTGCTGTGTACACTACCTCAGCAACGTTACAGATAAACAGACTAATGGCTATAATTTGCTTCCTT
Organism: Dascyllus trimaculatus; assembly: GCA_024666655.1. Classification (NCBI taxonomy): domain Eukaryota; kingdom Metazoa; phylum Chordata; class Actinopteri; family Pomacentridae; genus Dascyllus; species Dascyllus trimaculatus. The sequence continues at coordinate 11,227,723 of CM045447.1, read as the reverse complement.
AATATGAAAATTCAGTGTGCGGATCTGTGTTTTAACAGCTGCCAGCACCCATCCAATTGGATCCTGGGATGTGCATTCTTTTTTTCTTTCAGTTTTTGTAATTTTTAATCTGATCACACACTTATTCTCAGAGTTGTGAAGACTTGCCTAAGACCTGCTGGTCATCTCATCAGCTCACAGCTCCCGAGATGGGTTAAAAGGCTTCTCCATAACTAGGTGTACTACACACTGCCTCCGTTCATTTTGTTTACTGACTTTTATAAACATCACATCCAATGATAATTACTGAAGGGCTGAGTTAAGCTGAGTTCACCGGGGTTCATGTAAGCCTTGGAGTCCTGTACTACCAGTACTGTGATGATAATTCATGCTTGCTGTTCTCACTGTGTATTTATTACCCGTCAAAAGCATGACACCATATCCTTTTTTGAGGTTCAGGTAGGGCAATGTAATTAACCTCTGTAGTGCTAGCTGTCATTTAGAAAATGCTGGCCATGATTTCTGCTGTTAATATGCAGCTGTTGCAAAAACTCATTGGAAATCTTTGGTGTTTTTTTTTTTTTTACTCATAGATTCTGACAATGAGCTGAAAACACATGCCAACCTTCCGAGGATTTGAAAACATAATGAGAAAAAGGAGCCAACAGTGCATAGATAAAGGTTTTTGGTGGACATGAGCTCAATAATTATTCAGGCACTGAGTTAACATTTGTTTGTAGGAGACAGCGAAGGTCCCGTATTCATTTTTAATAGCTTTGTTTTGTAATACACCTTGGTATGGTGGGGACTAAAAAATACTCTGCAATGTCTCCCAAGAGATTTTTATTTTCAGTACTGAAGCCTGACTGGTTGAGAGAAAAACACATTTTTTAAATGAAAGTTTTGCATCAATTAATAGTTATGAAATGGGAACAGCTATTATATGTTGATGACTATCTATACTATTAATAGGTATTTTGATCACATGATTGTGTAAACAGAAGACACTCTAGTCCTGTATATTCCTGTGCCTCCAGCCTCAGACTGAATAACATCTATTATTCCTTGATTTGTTTACATCCCCTAGGTAAAGACAGGAGTGAATAATAATAATATGACAATCAGATATTATGAAGGAGCAGAAGCAAACTAAAGGTTTTTGTACATCTTATCTAAACAACTGCAAGCTGACAAAGGGTTCCCAAAAGGTGGGGAGGACAGGGAAAAGGCGGTTGTGCCAAATAAAAGAAACAGTATTAGAAAATTTTCATTACTCTTAACAAGCTTTCTCAAAACATCGGGAACAGCTTGGGTGAGCTATGAGAAAAAAAAGTTTGTAGTTCTATCTGAAGTCTATGGAACAGTAATCAGTATGTCCAGACCACACAGGTGAAGACCAGTCAGGTTGTTAACACCTCGAAAGATCAGTGATCTCAGACTTAGTCCACATTAAAACAGGATTTTTCTTCCTTCATTCTCAAAAAAATCTTCGTCCAGTAACAGGTGGTCATGTAACTCTAACCTTAAACCAATGTCGACCTATTGGAAGCCTGAAAAAAACCTATTACTGGATCCGACAAGCTACCAACAATGGAGGGGGAGGAAATCAGGGATGGATTCTGATGCTTGTTATTCTCAGCGGACACTTACAAGCTTTCCACGTCTACATGTCAGTTACTGAAAATCTTTACCCTAGACAGATTTTCCAAAAGGTCAGTTTCCAGTGCCCTTAAAGTGCATTTAGACAAAAGGCCAAACATATAGAAAAAGTTGTCCTTTAAGAAACACCTAAGTACATGTGGAAACGGCTTATATCAGATAAAGGGTACAACTGGTCAGCAGAGTGATATACTGGGAGACTGACCCAAACCTGAGGCTCCAAGCAAGTCTTGAATTGAAGGGAGCCTGACACCTTCACAACTATACCGTTTAAGGTACGGTATAGTTGTTAAGCCTTCCATGAGATCAATTCCAGTGTCTGCCATTCCCACACAGGATTCCAGTTGCCTTCTTAATTACAAAGGATTCCCAGGACAAAATATAGCATGTAACCCAGTGTTGCCATTTGTAATTTGCTCTTATTGATATCAGATCTAATGTTAACCATTACACCTAAGGCTGTACAAGGGCTGTATCACTGCATACAAATCAAAGAAAGAAACAAGAAAAGAATTCCAGTGGCGAATCATATGATGGCCGTGTTTTGAAATGGACCAATGATGAGAGTGGCAACAGCATATATTAAACATGGAAATATATGTAATAAAACAATATGAACACAGTTAACAAGGCTCAGCTCGAAGGACCAATTACCTGGACTAAACAAATGAGCACAGAGTTACATAATACATAGGGCTTGCAAACAAAAGCAGGGGTTAGAGATAAGAGACACAGGAGACTTAATTTATTCATACATGGATTCTTCTTATTCCACTCACATAATGGTTATCTGTTACCATGCAAACACTGGACAGTTAATCAACACATCCACATCGCAGGATCCCTGGAAAGAAGACAGAAAAAAATGGCTTGGAAATTGAGAGTAGCTGTTTTCCCTGATGCAAGATGTTCTGTCAGAGAGTCACGAAACAATGAAGGCTTCCCATCCCAGATGAGATCAGATCTGAGACTGCTCCAATTATAAAGGACACTTTAGGATGCAGGGAGCCTGCTCTGGTGGAATAATCTTTCAGTGAAAGCATACAGTTTGGTGATGAAATGAGTTTTCACTTGCACCCTGCTCGTTTTGAGAACTTGTTTGTGCCACGGTTTGATTTGCATGAAGTTAAGAATAAGCATACTGTACAGCTTAAGCACTTGAGGGCCTATAATTACATCTGGTGCTGAATTCGTACCTTATTAGCTGCTCATGAAGACAGTTGCTGAGCATAACTGTGCACCTGTTTTTAGTATTTACGGGGCAGACATTACTGTCACAACAATAATTTAAAAGATTCTATTACAAAAACCTATCATCAGTTTAAAAAAAATAGGAAAAAGATGTACATATTCCTTGGTGATTTCAGCTTGTCCTAATGTCCATGCCTACACCCACAGGGACAGGATTTGGTATGGTTTGCCAACAAATTAACAGAAGGCAATTTGTGAGGGGTTATATGGGGGACTATTTTTTGAATAGGAGCAGTGACTTCCTGAAGTCTGTCATTTTTGATCGGTTGCCAGGTAACCAGTAGAGACTCCTGGAAATGTACTACTTTGGTACTGATTGAACCAATGAGATACAATTGCTTTAGAAATGATTTAAACCCCCTTCACATTTTCATTTGATTTAAAATTCTACACTTGCAATCATTTCTAAAAACATTCACTTTTCACTTGGTGTCAAGAGAGAGCAATTCAACACACGGTGCTGAAAGTCACACAAATAATGAAATGAAGATTATCTGAGTGAAGAAAATGTATCTCAACTGATCATAGTATAAAGACACCTGTATCTAAAAGGTCCAGTCATTGGTGAATGAGAGCTCCTGGTTATAACTACACCATGAAGATAGAGGAGTCCACCAAACAACTCTATGTGTCACTAAATCTAAAAGTCAAGGCTCGATACCAGAATATTTACAAGTGACTGAATATCCCTTAGAGTACAGTTAAAGACATTAAAGGAATATGGCACATTTCTGAATCTGCACAGAGCGGTGAGTTTTCAAAAACTGAGGGAGCCTGCAAGAAAGAGACTATTGAGGGAGGCCAACAAGACATCTATGACTCCTGTGAAGAGTTAGAGTCTTCAGCAGCTGAGATGGAAGAGACTGAGACACAGCAGTTGTCCAGTTTCTTCACCAGTCAAAACCTTATGGGAAAGTGGCAAAGAGAAAGCCACTGCTGAAAAAAGCTCAGATTAAATCTCAACTAGAGTTTACCAGAAGGCATATTGGAGACTCTGAAGCCAACTGGAAGAAGTTTCTTTGGTCACATGAAACAAGAAAAACTTTTTTTGGCAATTAGACTGAATGAATGAAGCACGGCGGTGGCAGCATCATGATGTGAGGATGCTTCTCGGCAGCAGGCCCTGAAAGGTTTTTAAAGGTAGAGGGTAAAAACAAGAGAACTGCAAATTGGAAGAATATTTGTTTTCTGGCAAGACAACTACCCGAAGCATACCGCCAGAGCTACAGAGAAATGGTTTAAAGACAACAAGATGAATGTTCTGGAGTGATTGAGTCAGAGCCCAGACATCAATCAAACTAAGAATTTGTGAATGGACTTGAAAAGGCCTGTTCTCTCACAGTCCCTGTGTAACCTGACATAGCTTGAGCAGTTTTGCAAAGAAAAATGGGATAAAATTGCAGTGTCCAGAGGTACAAGGCTGATTGAGTCTTATCCACACAGGCTCAATGTTGTAGCCTAAGGTGCATTCACTACATACTAGGGGGAAAACTTCCAAGGTGTCGGTCTGAAAATAACCTCACAATTTTTCTGTTGTCTCCCTTCCTTTATTCCAAGCTCGAGATGGGTTGCTGCATACACACAAGTAAATAAGTAGCTGTCCACTTAAGGCTTTGCTCTGGAGATGGGGGTGGTAGGGGGATTCTATCCAAGGCCCCATGCGGAGTAAAATGAACCACAGAGATGTGGCTTCTTACAGTATAACAAGCAGACATATGAACATGCATGAGCGCACACTCACGCTTACAAACAAGTTGGCAGGTGGAGGAGCAGCAAGCCAGTGAGGCATGAAGACACACACCTACAAATCCCTATCCCCTTACACACTAACACACACAAAGCTGTTTCCTCTATACACATACAATCTTCGCCATGTCTCCAGATTGCTTTGCATCCTCCATTTCTCCCCCCACCCTCCCCTCCACTCTAATCTCTCTTGACATTTTTTCGTTTTCCCTGTGGGCACACGCTCCGTTCCAGCCCCACAGATGCCACCATCGTCCCCGGGCTTCCCAGCTATCCGGCTCTTATGTTTTGCAGTTCACTCACGTTCCCGTTGCTGGGGTGACGATACATCTGGACCGTCCGGCAATGTGCTTGTGGAAAAAGGTTCTGAGGATCAGCCTGGGATGACTAATGGAGTGTAGGGTCATGCAGGTCCGTGGCCACCCTGCCTGCTGTATGTCGTGCTGGGAGACACTCTATTAAGCTGTTGCCCTGTTTCCGCAGAAGAGGAAATCTTATTCCAGGGGTTACCTGTCAAAAAAAACTAATGTTAGAAAAACAATATGCTGCTGTCTGTGTGAAGCAATAAGGTTTATTGGTCCATAGCTCACAATAATATACAGTATCTGAGAGGTTTATATGGTTGTTTATCAATACCAATATAACAAAGTGATTAAACTTACTGTAGCCTCAACTTTGTTTTTGACCTAAAACTCTGTACCAGACTTTCCAGACTCTCTTAAAGGGGAAATCCTGTGGTTTTGCATGTTTACTCCATTTATTAAAAAAAAAAATCACACACAGTTTGCTATTTTGAAACCATGCCACTGTTACATGATAAAATGAAGTAAAAGAACTCATCTTTTCTAGTGAGTAGATATCAAAGCAAGAAAGGACAGCACAGACCAGGGTAGTCTTTTAACTTCGATGGATTTGTTGTGGCACATGCTGCTTTTTTCAAGGTAAAGGCAGTGATCCATTAACACAAAGGTGTTTCAAATAATCAATAAAAACATAACAATAAAAAATCTATTCAACATCCATCCATAGCGCAGGAGACAGTTAAGTTCTTTAAGCCATGACCAGCACTGTTCTCTATCTTCAACTGAATTTTTGTTATTGTGACCTCACGACAATAAAGCTCCTAACCTCAACAAAGCATTTTATCAAAATGTTTTTTTTTTTTTTTTTTTTTACCCGAACCAAGATGTAGGTGATGTTGATAAAAGGAACAAAACTTTTTGTGAATACCCTTTCAGTAAATGTCTTAAAATAAACAAAGAATGCAAAAGTATTGAACAAACTACATCAGGGCTACACAATAACATTGTTACATCTTCAAAATAGCAAACATAACTTATGAAAAATAGAAAACCTAAACAGCATAAGGTCAAGAATCTTAACTGCACCAAAAAAACAATGAAATACAAGTTATGTCTTGAGTTTAAACCCAAAGAAACAGACTAAAATTATCACCTCATCGTTGTATGCCTCCGTAATATTGTCATGCTGCAGTTTACATTCATCCCTCTGTGTGATCCTGAGTTATGGTGTTCAATATTGGCCAGAAGCGTGTTTTCACAGAACTTTCAGATGTCATGGTGAAGAGGATATTTGACCTTTTGAATAAAAAAAAGTCATCAGTTAATCATTTTGTTCTAATAGACGTGTGGGAAAGTTTGTCAAAATTATCACATGAATTCCTGAGGTATGGCCAAAAACGTATTTTGTGAGGTCATATCTATGTTGACCTCTGACCACCCAAATGTAATCAGTTTATTTTTGTATCCAAGTGGACATTTGTGCCTGCAAGGCATTCCTGAGCGTTAAGAGGAATGGCATGAATGTGCAGTCACAGTGACTTTGACCTTTGACCACCAACATCGAATCAGTTCAAGTGAACATTTGTACCAAATTTGAAGAAACTTCCTCAAGGTGTCCACGAAAATGTGATGGATGGATGGACAGACACAAACATAACGCCTCTAGCCAGTAAAAACTATAGAGATACTGACAGAGAGTCTTTATCATGTTTTAGTTATTTCAGCAGCCTGTGTAGAAGAAGAAGTACTCCTTGTCACCTCTGACAGTTTCGTCATGTTTTAGAACAAAAATTTACCATAAGTTTGGCTCCGAAGCTCAACTAATCTTATCCTAATTTGAATTTTTGTCTCTTCCTTCCTTCCTTCCTTCCTTCCTTCCTTCCTTCCTTCCTTCCTTCCTTCCTACCTACCTTCCTACTTTCCTTCACATTCTTCAGATGTGACTCTGTGCAATTGTTTCCTCTAGAATGTGTGGTTGTATGAGGTCTCCACGCTTTTCTCCACCCATCCCTCCACCACTTGCTACTGCTCAAGCACACCAGCTCATCTATGACTCTGTTCCAACAGTGTACAACGACAGTTGGTATATTGAAGTAATTCATGCAAACATCTTAGATCAGCAAACCCATTTTGAAGAAGAATAGTGATACAGAAAGTCCCACCTTTTCAAACTGACAGCTTTGGTTCCTTTGGTTTGTTACATATGAAACCCCAGAAATCTAAGTCTGTGTTTTTGAGAAAGTCATTAGTACACTGCAGGTTTAAGGTGGAAATGCTAAATCATGGTGTTCGCTGCTTATTTTACACATGATGTGCCTTCCAGCATATAAAAAACATGTAGTCACGTTAACAGGATTAATCAACTTGATTTTCACCAGAGGGGTTCTTTAAATTGCAATAGGAGGAAAATCATAGTTGCAAAACAAAATTTATTAATTTAACTCAGACAGAGATCAGTGTATTTACCTCCTGTTCTCCTATTCTACTTATGCCTGTAATGGTAGAAATATATATATATATATGTATATATATATATATATATATATATATATATATATATATATATATATATATATATATATATGTAGTGTAACGGAGTTAACACATGGTTCAATATTTTTGCACTTTTTGTATCTGGTCAGCTGGAAAGAATTTAGTATAAGTGAGAGACTCCCATCACAAGATAATTTGTTTCCTTTAAAAAGCTAATGAACAATTAGGGTTTTACGTTCTTGTTCTGCAAGATTAAAAAAATGCAGCTTGGTTTTCTGTCCTGTGTGGATTGACTGAACTGCTTAAATGACACCATGCTTGGATCATAAAGAAGCCATCAGGCCAACTGATGGAAGCAGGCCAGGGAGTAACTAAAGCAAAGTAACAATTAATGTACATCATCAGACATAATATTATGACCACCTGCCTAATATTGTGTTGGTCCCCCTTATGTGCTCAAAAATGCTCTGAACCATTGGACATGGACAAGAGGACCTCTCAGGGTCTCCTATGGGGTCTGGAGACCAGGACGTTGGCACTGGATCCTTTGAGTATTTTGGGTTGTGCAGTGGAACCTCTGTCAATCAAACTTGTTCTACTGGATCCTGTTGATGCTTGATCAGAATGGAGTGTAGGAAGTTTGGAGGTCAAATCAACATGTTGGACCATTGTCATGTTCCTCAACATGTTCCTGATTGGTTGATGTTTTTTCCATGTGGTGGGGTGCATTTTCCTGCAGGGGTAGTCCAGTGACATTTTGGATTTCTATTTGCATGAGAGAGTATGAACACCAGATAGAACCAATATGATCAATGTTATTCACTTCACCTGTCAGTGGTCATAATATTGTGGCTGATCAGTGTATATTGCAGAAACAGATAACAGGTTATATTTCATATTCTCTCTTAAGTGGATCAGTGAAACCAGGACTGTTTTCCCAAGACATGTATTGCAAGTCATGATAAAAAAAAAAAACTAGCAACCAAATGAAAACCAGAGCACAGGAGTAATATTAGTAACAGAGATGAAAGGCCTCCCACAGGTAGACCCCCAAATGCCAACAGGTACATCCGCAGGATGGATTTCCTGGATTGAGACAGTTTACCACTCAAGATTTGAATAGGCATAAAACTTACAAGTAAAACCTTAGTCGATGTTTTTTTTTAAATTTATTTAGACATCATTTATTTCTACATTGAGTATACTGCTGATTTGAATGAGGACTTGATGTGCTTCCTATTTAGCTGCTGGCGGTAAGTATTAAATGGTTAAATGCTAAAGCATTTAGAGGTAAATTAACTGAGAACATATGATACATGCTGTAACTGACATTGAATGGCATCCTACAAGTCTGGTGACTAAGAGCAATTTCACACAAGCAGCTTAGTCTGAATCAATGAACAGTTCACCTAAAAACAAGGTCATATGAATGCAATTTGTGCAGATATGGAATTCTTACTGACGTTCACCTGAAAGAAGTCTGAGATTGTTCACATTTGTGGTTGGACACTAATTTCTGACCTCATGTGACTATATCTCACCTTGTTCTTCACTGAACTGAACCGGGAAGCTATTCCAGGGTGAGATTACAGTTACATCTAGCTGTCTAAAGCACCATAGCATGTGTAACAGTGTGCAGCACTGCCTGATTCCAATACAAAAAGGTCCTGTAAGCACAAATCACACTATAGTGATTAAAGGCATCAGCAGACTCTTTTGCCAGGTCAGAAAGAGACAGTTTACTGAAACCAAGTCTCTTCAAGTGAGCGACTTTAGACAATCTGACAAGAAGCAACTGCCCTTTATAATGTTCTGAATGGCTAATGACAGCCAGCTGATGTAACTTTCCTGAGTTATGGCAACAGGGGCCTCTGCAGCTGTTGTTGTTTGCTTAAAAAGTAGTTGCTGGGAGCTATTGTTACAGCGGCTGAGAGATTAGCAACAGGGAAGGATCTTCCCTCGGTAGGGGTGATGACTGAAGCCAAGTCAGCAGGTGGTTAGTGAGTCAACCAACATGTGAATATGTTGCACTAATGTTATGATCCGTATTATCTCCACACACCACAGACATTACAATCTGGTGGTTTCCAGCAGCGTAGGTCTGTTGATGACCGGCAAGTTAAGGATGCACTCTGAGGGGCTGGATGTCTGAAATAAAACAAGCCATATTGCATTGCAAGCTGACATACACAATTCATTGTAGGGGCTACTAAATAAAACAAAGCGACTGGGATGCATAATAGAAGCTGGTGTTGAAAGTTTTGTCAGCGGTTGAGTAAAGCAGATCCAGTTGTTGTTTTGCTTCCTTCCATTGCGTCATTGCCTGTTTATCTCTGCTGATCTTACTCTTTTTGTCTTAGTTAGAGGTTCTTCCATCACATATCTTTGTTGTGTTCCCCTTCCACTTTGTTATTTTGGAAGTTTTATGTTAATGTGAAACTATGAAGTGACTCACGAGAACCACACTCATGTCCAAACCTTTGTTAAGACAGTTTTCCTTGGAGACACACAAATAATGGGATGCCTGTACTAGCACATCCCAAAAGTGGCCATTCTCCACTTAAAAAAGCTCATAGGATTGACTGAATAAAAAGAAATTTGTATTTTTTGGAAATGCAACTTATATAAAAATAATTTATTATTAATTTTAATTTAAAAATAATTTACCTTTTCTACATTTGAAAGTGGCTCGGTGGTTAGCAGCGTCGCCTCACAGCTAGAAGATCCCTGGTTCGCATCCCGGTTAGGACGCCTGGGATCTTTCTGTGTGGAGTTTGCATGTTCTCCCTGTGCATGCATGGGTTTTCACCGGGTACTCCAGCTTCCTCCCACAGTCCAAAAACATGCTGAGGTCAACTGATTATTCTATATTGTCCATAGGTGTGAAGGAGAGTGTGCTTGGTTGTCTGTCTATATGTGGCCCTGCAATAGGCTGGCAAACTGTCCAGGAAGTCCCCTGCCTTCGCCCGAGTCAGCTGGGATAGGCTCCAGCCCCCTCTGCGACCCTGCAGAGGATTAAGCGGTGTATAGATAATGGATGGATGGACATTTAAAAGTAGCACAGTTTACTTAATCAGACAGCATCTGTTCACGCAGTTAATTGCTCTTAAAATACCCATACATTTGATTTCCTCCTGGGGAAAACAACCTGGTCCAATATGAAGAAGCAGCATAACACTGTCTGAAATTACAGAGAATTGAGAACTGTAAATGACGCACAAGTTCTGCTTGTCAGTTCAAAAGCTGCATGTTTCAGAGACTGTATTTTAAACACTGACCTAGAGCTCTGTGTGGGACTGTTTTCTTAATCCTGCTCCCACTGGATTTCTGACCATTACCGCATACTCCTACGATGTGTGTGTCCACTTCCGCCTGCACCTGCAAATCATGCCTGCCTAATATAGAGTTCCATTGATTTTGTGTCCTCTCCCATCCCACAAAGAAAACATGTTGTTTTACAGTGTTGTATTAATAAAGATGTGCACACCTGTCTGTAATAACAGCAAAATCACAATTACATTTATAAAAATGAACTGGATTTTAAGGAAATAAGCACACATTTCATACATTTCTTGCTGAATTGTTGTTTATCTGTGCAGGAAAAGTGTTTTATCTTTAAGAAAAGCTTACTTTGACCTGGGAGAACAGAGCTGGTGCCACCTCAACCCAGAGGTGACAGATCTGTGAAAGGTGCATCAACTGAGAAATTTGCCCAAATGTCACAGTTGCCTTGCTTTGTTTTTGTAATGTAAAAACCCTCTCTTATTCGCTTTTCTTTTTCATTTAATGACTCCATCTTTGTGGTTAGCAGAAAGCCCTGCGACCCACGTTTTTATTTTTTTGACTGCCCGCAGCAAAGATAAAACCACCCACTCCACCGAGATTTGCCTTTGGTCCAGTGGGGGATCCCAGTCCCAAAGCAGTCTTCTCTACTGAACTAAGATGTGTCCATCCTCACAAGGTATTTACTTGTGAAATAATGAACCATAACTTAAAATCTACAAGAAACTATGAGGATCAGAGTCACTGTGAGCTGACAGAATTCCAGTGAGTGATGACTTTACTAACAAAGTACTGGAAAGAGAATACAAATTGGAGCCAAAGCAAGCATCAGGGCAGCATAATGTTCTTCATCAGCTCCAGCTCATTCACATTGATTGGGATCAGGCTACTAATAATGACACTACCCCTCTTTGCCCCAAAGCTCTGCTGTTGTAGCAAATTCAGAGTTTGCTTTGTAATTTGTCACTGCGTTGGGGACATTTTTATGATGCTCACAATCATTTCTGCTGAGCCACTTTACATTTCGCTCCTGCTGGAGTGCATCAGAGGCTGCATGTGATGCATTTCCGCTGGCAACACTGTGGTAAAAAGGTTTTTTTCTCCTTGTATGAACCGCTCAGCCATTCTGGTTCATGAACAATAATGCACTGGCCTTCGTTTTGCAGGGGCACTGGTGCAGGTTGCATGCTGAGATCAAGACATAGTGCCTTCTAGCATGAATAACATCTACACCTCAATGAACAGATAAATGCAAATGTGCACAGTAAGGTTAACAGGTGAACATAAGTGAAATATATTTCAAAATGCAACTCTTTCTAACGTTGAGATTCTAATTCATATTGAACACAAACTGTTTTAGTTTTAATACATATATATTTATTATGGTCTGATGTCTATTACACCAGTTTTCTCCTCACAACTTTATTTTCATCTGGGCTTATAGTGTACTCACAACCTGGTTTCTTAAAAAAAAAAAACACCCACGCATGTAAACCCAGCAGCAGTGCACCAGCGAAGAAGAAGAAGAAGAAGAAGAAGAAGAAGAAGAAGAAGAAGAAGAAGAAGAAGAAGAAGAAGAAGAAGAAGAAGAAGAAGAAGAAGAAGAAGAAGAAGAAGAAGAAGAAGAAGAAGGAGAAGAAGAAGAAGAAGAAGAAGAAGAAGAAGAAGAAGAAGAAGAAGAAGAAGAAGAAGAAGAGTGCTTGCTAATAAACGTGTGTAATAAAAGGATTAAGACATTTAAGGAAAAATCTTCCTCTCAAGAGTTTTAATTGTTTATTTGTTTACCAGAACTTAGGTTTAAGAAAAGGTTGAGGTTGGGGTTAACTTTTCTACTTCGTTGATGATAGGGGGCTTTGTTGTCATGGTTATCAAAGTAGCAAAACTCTGATCATGATGACAGAAACCATCAGCCGGCATAGGAAATGAACTGTTTCCCATGTTAAAGGTGTTGTATATGACAGTCAGAACCACTGAATGTCACTAGAGTACCAGCAACACTGTTTAAGACCTTCTATGACATTGTGGTTGCTTCTGCAGTCTTCTATGTAGTGATCTGCTGGGGATGTGGAAGCACAGACAGGGATAGAAAGAGACTCAACAAACTGGTCAGGAGGGTCAGCTCTGTTCCGGACTGCCCTCTGACCTCCATCAAGGAGGTGAGTGGGAGGAGGATGTTAGCCAAGCTGACATCATGGACAACGCCTCTCCCCCACCTCCATGAGACTGTGGAGACCTTAAACAGCTCCTTTAGCAAGAGGCTTCTAAGTAAGACTGTTACCGCAGGTCCTTTGTTCCCTCTGCAGTCCGACTGTTCAACATGTCCATGTCATTGCAATAACATATTTTAATAATTTTTTCTCTTCACAGCCTTTCAGGTGCAAGAATCATGCAGTGCTGCTTTTATCCTATAGCTCTTCCAGTGCAACTACATTGTTAACGCTGTTTGTTTATCCTGTAGCTCTTCTGAGTCAACAGCATCATTTAATGACTGTTTGTTTTTTTCACACCAAAGCTTTTCCAGTTTGCAACAGCATCATCTAACATGGTTTTCTTCTCCTTACAGCTTGTAGAATACAATAGAATAAAACAGAGTTTTACTGCCATTTGCATGGGTACACTACAGTTCAGGTACAGTGGAATCCTTTGTGCATTTTCTCAAGTCAGCTTTATATACAGGAAAAATATAATGAAATAAAATAAAATATGTCCATGTCAGAGCATCAGCAATAAAAAGCACAAAACAAATAAACATTATAAAAATAAAATAAATACACATTTTTAAAAAGCATTTTGTATAAAAAAGGTGTTAAAAATAAATACTCTGAGAAAGTACATTGCACATATTTTGTGGTGTACAGATGTTGTATTGCACTTGTTGGTTGGTTTGAAAACAGAAGTGCCATTGCCACATCTTCTCTTAAGAATGGCTTCTTCTCCTTACAGCTCTTCTGCTGTACACTGTGTGTACACATTCATATGTTTAATCATCATGTCGTATGTGTTTATAACCATATGTAAATTCACAGTGTCATATATTTATATATATGTAGATTCACCATGCTTGGTATATTGTCTCTATGAGACCTTTATAATTAGATCTTTATTTTTAGCCTTATTGTACTTTTCTTTTCCTGCTTCTTTCATGCCTTATTCCTATCCAGCTGCTGTAACATGTAAATTTCCCCAGTGAGGGATCAATAAAGTTGATCTTATCTCTTATCTTATCTTACACATGCAGTTAACATGCACTGACTTGCATGCACCACTGAACTATACCAAAACTTAAGCTTAAGCACAGATTACAACACAAAAGGAGTGTGACTTCATCGTCTGCCATTACCCCTTCATAGCTTTACATCGAAGATAGTTGTTTGCTTCTATATTGATGCTATAGTTACGTTTAAAATCTCATCTAGAAAACCTTGAAGGTTTGTCATTTTGCTGTCCCGTCCATCCACCCCGACCTCCTCTCCCTCTGAGAGTTTTTGGCTCTATTACAGTGTGACACTGCTTCTTCCTTTTCTCCTGACAGATACGACAGTTCCTATGAGTGGTAGATTGTTACGTCATGTTATGTATGTTTCTTTAGTTGTTCATATTATGCACATTTACAGGTCAATCTTAGCTGAGCACAGCTGTGATTTGTTACTGGCTGCAGTGGAGCAGCGATGAGGAAGTGGAGGCCTGGGTTTCCGAGGTGCAGTTCCCATGTGGACATGTTACTGCGTATGTTTAGAAAAGAAAAGGCTGGACTGTGTGAATCCCATGATGTTTGCCAACCTAAAGAACAAGTTCAAAACTCCCCAGAAAACAGAGAAACTGAAACGGGCAGACAAACACACACACACACAGAAACACACACACACACACACACACACACACACATGCTGCCGAAGCTGTCCATGTGTAAAGTAGCCAGTGGTCTCCTTGCTGTCAATCCATTTTCATCTGGAGGAAGAAGAAGACAGATGCAACCAGGGACTGAGATCAGCTGTCCACTAATCTCTGGGTGAGAGACATAAAGAGAGGCTGAGATCAAGAAAGAGCAAAGCTGCCTGTCTGCTGCTCGTCTTGCCTCGCTGCTGTTACCATGACAACGGGCGAGGAGTGCGGCGCTTGAGATTCTCCTATTCCCCTTTTCTCTCTCTCTTCCTTCTCTTCTTCAGCCTGTCTCTCCCCTTGACCCACCCTCCCTTTACCCACCCTCCTTCACCCCCTGCTAAGCTGTCTCTAATTTACCCTGACTTAACCATGTTTTTCAGCCCACCCATACTCTCTCCTCCTCACTTTAGTCCTTCTCATCACCATGTAATATAACCCCCACTTTCTCATTCCACTTCCTTCATCATAATTTCTTTGTTATTCTCCTCTCCCTCCTGTTTTTTCCTCTATTTTTCTCAATTTTACCATCGACCCAGTCAAAAACACACTTGATTGCAAAATTTCAAAATAAATGTCAAGTGCTGCTTTATTGGCATGACAATTACCAGCCACAATATTGACAAAGCAGGTTTTACAGGGTGTATTATACCATCATAAAATAATTACACAACTGTCTTTCTCTAAGTGAAAGATAGGAACGATGTATGTCGTGGTGAATGGAGTGGATTTTCAACCAACTGCAGGGCCGGTGGTTCAATCGCCTGCTCTGACTGTCCACATGCCGAAGTGTCCACAGGCAACACGCTCTATCCTCCTGATGGCAAGTGAGCATCCTGCATGGAAACTCCACCACCATTTGTGTCTGAAATGGCATTACAATTTTTGCTCAAATGGAATAAACCTCAAATAAGTTTAAAGACGAGTCCAACTTGACTTCTTGACAAATTTTAGCCCTAAGCAGTGCAGGTGGTAACTGACTGATACGTTTTACTCCTTGGGGCTTATTGGAGCTGTATGGGTTCGCTGCTGAGACTGTTCATTACTGCAAACCTATATACTCCACTTGCCTCGGCTCCAGCTCTCATGCAGACTTTCTGTCCCCTCACAAACTGTAGCCTGTGTGCCGAAAAATATTTGAAGGCTTCGGGGCTGGCCAGATTACTCTCATGCAGAGTCATGGAAGGCTCAGCGCTTGTTGCCTGTGGAAATTATTCCGACTGCCTGCAGACTTTGGTCAGACCTGCTATAGTGGTTTGCTTGTCAGTTTGTAACTTTTAGGGCCTCTTAGTGTTTTGCTATTTAATTTAAATATATCTTTACATCAAGATCAAGATCATAATTCTACTACTGCTCTGACAAAATAGTAAATTTATAAATGTGTAGCATTGACACAACCTGTAAGTAAAGTGAAAACAATTCATGATTCTTGATCAGTTTCTTTAGCCTACAGCTTTAAATTTTTGAGGGAAATTGAACTTAGTGCATCTTATTATAGGAAACAGCAATAACAAACTCCAGGCAGCATGGAAGTTTCAAGTTTTGCTGAGGGTCTGGATCTTGCAGTAAGGCAGCCCTACTAGCTATTTTTCGGTCAACTATCCATTGCGATGACAGCACTCACCTCCTTGGATGCAAATATCCCACCAAAGCACCCCCGCACTATTTAATGAGCATTTCTCACTGTATCCTTGGTTTAGCTGCACCCAGTGTTGTTATGATTGGTTTAAAGGAATACAAACAAGCCAAAATGTTTTTCCCCTATAGCAGAATGACAGTAAGGTGCAGCCAGACCATCCTGCGCTGTAGAATGATCTACCCATGCAGCCCTCCTGGGAAATGATTGAAATAAAATAGCGCTTGAACCTCCAACACAAACCTGTTATTGACTTTGTCCCTGTTTACGTGTGAATTAATTGCTTGGCGAGGCATTTTGTAATTCCAGGCGATGCAGGACTAACAAGTGACACGAGAAAAGGGAGAGGGCGAAAAACTTCACCCGAAGTGACAGCAACATTCTCTTGGTGTTTGCACAGTGATTTGCCGAACAAGTGACCATGAAAACAGATGCATCGGTGGGTCAGGGAGTTTAGCCTTAACCTGCTGTGAACAAACGTCTGTGAAGGATTTTCTTGAGTTACTCTTGCATTTAATAGCACAGATGCATACAAAGAACAGTGCTACTTGGAACACAATTACATGCTTTTGGCAGAGTGATGATGATGTTGCATTTGTTCTATTTCTAAGTGTCTTCATCTTTTAAATCCAGATTACATTCAGAAGACAAAGAACATATGTTATGCATAAAACTCATACATGCTATAGCCTCTTTTGGATTCCCACCTGTATCATACAACTGAAAATGTCTGCAGAAAATCTGTAGGATCCATAGATAACAGCAAAATGTATTAGATAATTACACTCAAACATTACAAAAAGGACACAAAGCAATGACCAATTGAATATTGAAGTGTATGGTTTTACTTAAATGTTTATTATATAGGATACAAAAATGAATGAATATAGGATTATTTGTCGTAGACATTCTTTCTGATTTTTGACATAGAGGTTTAACTGATTCACATGTTGGAATATTTATATGCTGCAATGTAGATTAGAAGATTAAATACCCACAATATGACCAAAGCAGACTGACACACTGGTTAAATACAAAATTGAAATTGCAGTACGGATGTGCTGGACAAGAATCCTCAGTTAACTACTTCTAGCTCAGCTTCCTCTGATGGAAGGATAGAGAAACTAATATTCTCTGTTCTTAGTACTCAGAGATTGCATTTCTCATCTTTAGCTTCATCTCTTCTGTTGTTGTATAATTACAATCCACAGTACATGTTGCAAATATTCAAATTTATAGCAGATATGCAGAGTAGGGCCGTCAACACATTCAAGGCAAGAGCTTCTTTGTTGCACATTAAAAACTACATTATTTAATCATTTTGAACTGGAAAGATGTGTAAATGGATGTAATAAATGAATACATTCAATTATGTGTTGCATGGCTTACAGTGAAGTGTCAAAACTTTACAGTCACAAGACAAGAGTGCAAAAAGACACAGGTGTAAAGATGGGTGGACTGAGTGTCCTTGGGCTCTTGCTGCTTTCCAGGTCTGCCCTCTTTTCCAAATATTGTCTCTTCTGGCACCGAAATATCCAAGATGGTGACCAGGAAGTGGCAAACTCAATGGCTTCACTTTCTCAAGACACCAATGGGCGACACACTTTAGCTACATCCGTCTTTCTTAAACAGTTTATGGGTTAAATTCAGTGAACAATCATCATTTGGATTTGAAAAAAATACTACACTTGCTGTCAAAGCACTCTTCTATTATCATAACCCCTTCTCCAAAGCCCTTTCTCCTTTCCACTCTCAGCCTTTTCTTCCTGCTCATTTCTCTCCTCTCCTCCTCTCCCTTCTCCCGCCCTCACCCTTCTCTCCCTCTTTGCAGAGGACACAGAGGTTTCCTATCAACTGCCCCTCCAGCGCTCCGCAAATTAAAGCATATTTCATCCACCAAGGAATCTACAATGACCCAATAAACTGCAGGGCTTTCCCCAGTTCTTCTACCGCTTACAGAGAGTGTGTTTATATACGAGTGTGTGCATGTGAGTGGGTGTGTGGTTGGATGCCTGTAAGATTACATTACAGCAGCAGGCCTCTAGGTTATACAAGTTATCATACTGACACAAAATAAGGCAATTAAAAAAAAAAAAACAGTCTTTTTGTCCCATGCATGCCTTACTTTTCTTTCTCTAGCTTGCACACTTTCTTTCTCTCCTGGTCTCACCTTCTCTTGTGCCTGTGGAGGCTGACATAACACTTCTGCAGGGTTTACCCTGACTTCATCACTGACACATTCACCTCCTCCTCTATTTTAATGCTCGTTTCTTTGCTCTTTCTTACTTTTCTGCGGCTTTATTTTTTTTCTTTCTTCCATATTGCAGCCTGATTAAACATTTCACTTCTTTTCTCTTCTCAGCTTCTTTTCATACTCCCTTAGCTTTCTGTGCTGCTCTTCCAAGACCATATGGCACCTCGATGCTCTCTCCAATCTTTGAAGTTGCTGATAGTGGCATGTCAAAGGCAACTGAACTTGCTGTGTAGTTTTGAAATCTTTCATCACTCATATCAGACGTTTGATTATTCTGCTGGATGATGGGAAGTTTCCTGGTGTTAAGCCTCTGAGAGTGATATCATATGGTGTCTGTTTTATTACTTGTTCTGCTGATTAGAACGTCACATCAGAAAGATTATGTGCCTGCATTCCCTGTGATATTATTCATGATCCATATGGTAACCATCTCACAGAACTATGTGGGTTTTATTTAGCCTTAAATGGAAAAGAGGTGTCTGTCTGTGACATTACCTCAGTTGATTCTACTTTGTTTGCTGACAAAATGTAAACTTCAATCAACGGTAACATTAGTGGTAATCAGTAAATCAATCATCAAACAGAGGTGAGCACACCCACACGTGATATGTTAAATAAATTATAATTACATCACCTGTCAATAATTGTGTTATTTCTATGTTGGCAAGTAGGGCATTTTCTCTAATAAACATCAAAAACGTATAATTATGTATATAAATATATAAATAAAAAGACTGCATTGAAAACCCTGGCCTCAAAGTAGAAGCTCTATGCAATCAAAATGGATAAACCTGTGATCATTGAAATCAAACTGAGAACACCTGTGATTTTCAGCTAGACTACTTTTATGAACATCATTATAAAATGACCTGTTAACACCAAAGCATTTGGATGTATGGGTTGTCTTTACCCACATGCCTACATCATGGCTCCACATGGAGCAAGTCTGAAAGGAAAAACCTAGTGAGACTAGAAAGCAGGAAACAGGAAAAAGATACATGAAGATCTGACCGCCCGAAAATCTGTCCAAACACAACTGCAACAGCAATCGGGAAGTACAGAAGGAGCTATGGGACTATTAATTCGAGCCGCAGTTGTCGTACTCCTCCAGCGACACTACAGACAGTGGGCTAGTTGCAGTCTAGCGCTGAAAAACAGATGGGCAAGTGCTTTAGACGTGGCATGGGGATTATGAATGGAAATCGAACTTTCTGTGACAGCTCAGACAGTGTGAAGGACAGTGCATAATGTAACCTCTGTGGACGGCATCCAGGAAAAATACTCTTGCTTGCTGCACAGCACTGCAAGACAAAACTTTGTTCAGGAGCATAAAAAGAAACCTGATCACTTTTAGGAGCACATTCTTTGTTGAGATGGGGTCATGATAAATTTATGAAGCTCTGATGGGGTCCATCATTTATTAGCCTGACCTAAAATCCCATTTAGCTTTTTTTATAGAAGCCCGATACAAGATAATGACACCTGATACGAGTAACAACGACATTATTTACTCACGTACTTTCAACAAGGAACGTTGTCTTTCCCGGCCTGACTGTGGCCTATATAGGGCAACCTTTGACTGTAAAGGAAACAAACAAACAAACAAAAAGAAAATGACAACAACAATAACCAACACCATATCTGAAGCTGACTCAACAAAACTGTCTCCTCAGAATTATATTTAAACAATTTGATTAGGAGCAGACTGGAGTTTAGTTTAATATTAAATAAGTCTGTTGTGACTTTGATATATTGCGTTTATTTGCATTTATCCAAAGCCACAATCTTTTTCTAACTAGATTTAAATCCCAGCATCTGATTTGAGAGTCATACTTACAATTTGCATGCTGACCCATCCAACCATCATCTGTCAAATCCCTGCAATTCCTAAATGTAGCACTTCATTCATTAAGAATAACACTGTTTGTAAACCTAATTCAGCCGGTGATTACGCTGTCACCACACTGTAGGGGAAGCAGTAAATAATATATGAACAAAGCTTCTAGGGGACAAGATTGGACTCCTTTAAGTGTATCAACAGTAAGATTTTAAAGAGTCAGAGCTCCTTTGTCCCCAGAGGAAAATGTGTCCTTGAAATTAATTTTGCTTGTCACTTTAAACATTCTTCATTATAAAAAAGCATGCTTTGTCCTAAAAATCAAAGTTCTTTTCCACTCTGAAGTTGCACTAAAGGACTCTGTTATTTGAATATTTCTCTGAAATTCCTTGTATTCGTTTTTATTATTGACTATCTGTCCAGTCAGTTATACCCAACAGTTGTCCATGGTTCAGTCCAAAAAGACCTCCAGATGCCCCGGTCACACAGTCCATGTATTGTAGGTTATTCAGCATGAGTCCAGTCCTTCCTAGTTTGTCAGGGTGACAATGGCTCGGTTCAATTTGAGACATTTAAATAGAGTCCTCAAGTTCTGACTGGCCTTCATCTACATGCAGAATGGATGACTAACATAGAGCTGCCTTCCTATGAAATCAATATGCAGATAATGATTTCTTCTACCCGGCGGTGTGTTCTAAAAACTGCTGCTTGCATGAAGGTTACAAATGTGATTTACTTTTCTTTAGCAATTGCCTTCGGTGCTGTATATTAAGAAGTAGTGTGTAGCTCACTCACTCATAAGAGCCACCTCTCCTAATAGTGAAAATACACTGTTGTATAATACGTAAATTAGTTGAAAAATTTCATAAAGTGATCAAATTGGACAAAACAAAAACGTAACAAAACATACGTTAGTCATTTAAGTGCCCAACTTAAATGATTAATGGACAAATACATACAACCTATTGTATGTATGTATTTACCACTGAAGTCTTGCCAACATAAGTACATCAGATTACCATTAAATATACTGTATATCAAAGCATGACACCTTCTTACTATTACAATCCCACTATCCCAACAGATCTGTGCATTTGTTCATGGCCAGTTATTCTGATGTCATTCCAATGACCTGATGCAGTAATAATTTAGAAAGAAATAAAACAGATCGATGTGACAAGTGTCCTCCAAACCAAGGTTTATGCCTGCAAAATGAGGTCCTCAATAAAAGAAATATTGGCTATATTTAGAGAACTACTCTGAAACTCAAGAACTCTGTTCTACTTGGATCATGCTATCTACTAATATGTTTGTTTTTGTGGCACAACTTATTATACTTGCTCAATCAGTTATGAAAGATTAAAAAAACAACACTTTTAAATTTTGCGATCCAGTGCTTCATATTAAAATGTATTGCATGTTTTGATTTTTTTAATTGTGACGGGCAACTGCATATTGTTCAGAAAATATCACAGCTTGACGTCCACATTATCATTTATTACCTCTGCCAAGGAGGTTATGTGATGGCCGGCGTTTGTTTGTTTGTTTATTTGTTTGTGTGTAAAATAACTCGAAAAGTAATGGACGGATTTTGATAAAATTTTCAGGAAATGTGTGAAATGGGACAAGGAAGAAATGATGAAATTTTGGTACTGATCTGGATCACCGTCTGGATCCAGGAATTTTTTTAAAAATGTAAGTGTAACTGGGTGGACAATTAAATGCGGTTTACTCTAAAAGCCACCAGAGGACACTCTTGTTTTTGAGGTAACCCCCTCTGACCACATGACATTTTGGGTCTCCATGCAACAAACAGCGACAGTGATGGAGTTCTCTTTCCTTCCGGAGCGACATACGCACGGTTGGGCCGGCATTCTTATCTCCAATTGTCTAAGAAGCTGGGAGGCTGTTAGGAGCTGCCGCGCTCGAGGCTGCGCCTGTTCATTAGGTCGAATGGGGTGAACTCCGCATTGTCGGTAGGAAATTTGAACTGTATGTAATTACATTTGTATCTGTAACGTTCCATACAAAATATGTGAATTAGGAGATTGTGTTGGGGATGGACTGAAGCTCCTAGGCGGAGTTATGCACTCTCTGAGTGCTTTTCTAGTTTTGTTAATGTGTTCTCAAAGATCGACACTCTCCTTTTTTGGATATTCCAAGTCGCCCATAGTCAGAGACTTTTTGATCTACTTGTCCAATTTGAAGATTCTGAATAATTGACATGATGAGAAATAAGAGAAAATGTCAAGCTTTTACCCTCAATAGTGTCGAATGGAATCAAGTTTTGAGATCTCAGAAGCAGCCATCAAGCACAGACACTGGTATGAGAAAGGTCAAATGCATAGGCCAAAGTATGGTAGAGTAACAAAATCAAATGCTTATGCTTAATACTTGAGTGTTGTAATGATTGAGAATGATTCATGAAATTAAAAGTTTAAGAATTTATTTAAGTCTTGTGATTAAAGTGTTATAAAATCATATTTTGTAACAGAATTTTAACTGCGTAGTTAAAAAAGGGAAGTAACCTTGAGGCCTGCTCGTAAGGATGTGTCCTCACATGCCCTGACAGGCGCGGATGCAGCTTCCTTATATGGGAATCATGTTAATTGAGCTAACTAAAGTGTGTGTGTGCTACTGTTAAAAGTGTGTTGGGAGGGGGAGAAGTCATGTGAAAAAACAGGAGATTCGAGAGTATAAAAGTGAGAAACAGAGACAGTCTAACGGAGTTCTTCGGGGAACATCGACGAAGTTGGATCTGTCTTACTTTTGTCCCGGATTGAGGGATTTTACTCTACAGCCAAGAAGAGTTCTGGACAGTCTATAAATTTGGTCAAAGGGATTAGTGAAATATATCTTTTGCTCAGAGAGAGAAGAACGGCAGCAGGTGCGGCCGGTCAGGCTGCTCTGTCTTCTGACAGCTGGAATGTCCGGGACTTTCCAAAGAGGAACTTGAGTTGTACCATCGCTGCATTGGATTATCAAGCTTTCCCTTAAAGGCCCAGGAAAAACTAAAGGATTAATTTGTGAGACTGAATTGGAACCAGAACTGTTCAACTCCCCTTGGGTTGCGTAGGGAACTTATTGGATATATTGAGACTTTGTACGGAGTTATCACTTCCTTAAGGAACTCTATTGCACCCAAGTTAGGACTGGGCGTGGTAACAGAGGCCTAGCTGCCTGTCCTCTTCCTCCTAAAACCATACAATCAGGTAATTAGAATTAAAAAGCTCAGTATTGTTATATTAACCTAATTAATTAAACATAATTGTGAAATTTTTGATATATATTGAAATTTAATCATCTACTGTTGCTGTAACCTTGCCAATAATATTCAATAAACACTGGATAAGCATTTAAAGAGGAATTGTCTGAACTTCTAAATTAATCACTTCAACACCTAAGACTCCTCATAGATGTAAAAAGTTAAGCGATTGTGTGCACAAGATCTGAAGGTTCTGAAAGGTTGTTCTAGTTAATAAGAAAATAGATTTTTAAACAGATCCCTGGGGTTTTCTTATCCTAACCTCTAAACTTTAACCTAGCAATTCACCAAGTGCTGTCGTATACAGAGGAGGGAGCTGTCGTTAACAGGCATGACTGATTGGAAGGCTAGGCTACTGAGGCTACTTAGTTTAGTTTTCTGTCAGAGTAAGCGGGGTAGGCGTCTGGATGAAGACAGTGAGAGCTAGGCGGGTCCCCTCACCACCAGCTTAAGCTGTTCTGCTGAACTTAATAGGTAATACTTATGAGCAGATTAGAACCTAACCCTTGAAACGGAGAGCTGGTCCATTTACCCTGTTAAAGGGTATACTTGGGAGACGACAATAGTTACAGAGATATTGTCATACAAACAGAGCACAAAACGCAAACAGAAAATTCTTTAAATATCTTTGTAGAAATCTGTATTGCCTGCTTTAAAAAAATTCAGAAAAATCAGAGATGGTCATGCAGAAATAGTTCTAAATGATTCTGGTCATATTGATCATTTTTGATGGTAATGACAAAGAACCTTTTAGTCGTGTAGGCAATAGGGCTTGTTGCTTAAACTATGTGTATCACATAATAATAAATCTACTCAGTCTCCACAAAATTGCATTTGTTTGTGATGTGCTCTGAATATGTTGCTAATAAACACACATTTGACATTTATTTAATTGGTTTACTGTCACTGCTTTTCAGCAAGCTAATTATATAACAGATGGGGCAAGAACATTTGCTTGAAGCAACATGGTGTGAAAGGGTCACATCTGAATCCAAACCAAACTAATTTTCTACACCTAACCTCATAGTTTTGGTGTCAAAACCCAATCAAGCTTCTTACTGGTAGTTATAGTTGTGCAAGTGTCAACCAATGGATTCAATTATTTTTGTAGTTTTGTGCCTGAACCTAACCAAACAGAGAGTAAAATTCAAAACTAAACAATGACTGGAAACAAAACTCAAGAAAAATGATTCCACATGGGACATCTTTGGAAACCTTTCCTAATATGTCACATTCTTCATTTTCGAGGAGTTTTCTTTTACAGTGTAAATTAGAATAAAGTTTACTTGTATAGTAATGCAATTTTTTGGAAGACTTGAATGAATTTGATACAACAGCTATTATAAGCCAGTGGTGAAGCAGCTGTGATGTATGCACAGCTCTAATTTGAAGACAAAATGTTAGTTTGCAGGTATTTATTTTACACGCTTGTTGATATAAAGGGTGAAATGTGGCTTTGTTGTGGGTTAATTATCACATTCTATAAACTGGGATTTGTGTGAAAGTGGTTTGAGTCAGACAGCTACTCAAAAGTCTCTCCACATTTCACTGTAACACTCAGCTTAAGACCTCATTTTCTCGCCAAGCACATAATAGAAATTAATGTCAGATGTGATAATAGATGTATTATTGTAATTATCTAGCAAGTAAAAGACATATAATTAGGATTCCATTTCTTTGCTCGCTCCCCCTATTTCTCTCATCCACAGTCACACACAGACGTTAGTATGTCTGTCTTTGTGAGAACATTCATTGATATTATGCATTTCCCTCTTCTTACCCTGACCTAACTGCACTAGTAGGTGCACAGCCCCTTACCTTAATGTAAATCTAACCTTAACCCAAAAAACAAACATTAAACTTCAAACTGCCTTTTGAAGGGATCTAAAAAAGTGATGCATCCTCACGTTTGTTCCCACTCTAGTGGTCTAAAATTCAAACTTGTGCAAACTGATGCAAACACAACCACACAAGGTCAAAACGTGATATGCCGACTGTCTAGCGCTCCGGAGGTGTCTAAATCACATGGCTGATGCTGGATGTTAAATGCATATCAATACACACTGCAAGTGGCACAGAGCTAAATGAAGGCAGGGAAGGCCCTCATCAGGGATAAAGCATCCTGTTGAATAAAGAGACCTTCCGCATACACTGCAGCAGCTCAGCATCAGTCACTGCTAGGTTGAGAGCCTGTAAGAATCTTGACTTTATAAAGTACCTTAGAGGGCCGCCTGAGTGAATTCCAGCAGTATGATACCATGTCAGCATTAATGGGCCCTGAGAGTACTTGGTGCTTCTGTGAAAGCTTATAAAATATGTCACCAGACTTACAGCAGAATGAGATTACTTTTTTATATGGCTGCTTGTTAACATCAATCAGATATCTCTCAAACCTATTGTTTAACTTTAAATGTGTGTACAACAAGTGGTTAATGTTGACACTATAGATGTCAAATGTAAAGTACAGACAGCTGAATACTAATAAATCAAACATAGAAAACTTAAAATAACTAATACATATGATGATGTACACTATACTTGGTATTTTTGTATTTTTTAAGTTGAAATATTTCTTGACTAAGCTCTACATGAGAGAATAAGTAATCAGTAACATACAAAGAATGAAAGCTAAATGGTAAATAGTCTGCACTCGGATGGCACCTTTTAACCTAAGCAAGGTTCTGCAAAGTGCTTTATGGCGTGTTTCTCATTCAGCCATTCATACACTCTGATACACCAGTGGTGGCTGTCATCAGGATATCCTTGTGGATCAGTGTCTTGCCTAGGGACACTTCTGAACATGGATGGACTGAGGATTGACCTGCCAGTCTTATTATTAGTTGAAAACCCACTTTACACCCTGAGCCGTTGTTACATCCATTGCCCATTTTTAGGTCATGTATCTTCCTTGCTACCCGTTTTATTTTGGTATTTCCTGCCATGTGTTGTACTGTTCATGTCTCATTAAAGGTGTCTTTACACTCCCCAGTCTTTGTCTGCTTTTCAGCCTGTCTGATCACCTGCCCCACCCTGATGTGCTCCACCTGTGTGTGATTGTCCCCCCACCCCCAATGTGTATACACTCACTCTTTTCTCATGTTCTTTGCCAGCTAGTCTTGTGCCCTGGTGCCAACGTCCCAGCCATTTCTTCAAGTTATCTTCCCAGTGTTGCCTGTGGGTTTTTGTGACCCTGCCTGTTTTGACCACTGAGCTAACTTTGTGCTTTGGATACCTCTGCCTGATTATTACGGCGTGCTCTAAATTAACTGCATTCATGTTATTAGAACTCAACCAAAAATTTAAAAGTGGATGATTACCATAAATAAATGTAATCTATGCATATGCTTTATGTTTTAATTAAAATACACTTTCTCATTAAATACTAAATACAAAAGTGGACAGTCCTGAGCTCTGCTAAATCCTATCTCATTTGTTTCCTTCAAACTCTTTTCGCAATCTTTTCAAAGGTTTCAGACTACACATAGTCACACAAGTTCATTGCACAGCCTTTGACTCATTTTTTTTCTTTTTCTTATAGCTTATTTTTTTGTCGGCAAGACCAGTGCAATATTTGGACAGCCCCCGGCCTGTGCTGATTGGTTGATTCATGGTTTTGTGAGCTGGTAATTGGATGATGACAGTGGGGTGGACCACTAGAGAGCAATGATTGATTGCTTGCACTGCCTCGACTTGTTGTAGCTAAGATGTATGTTGTGATATTGTGTGTGTGTGTGTGTGTGTGTGTGTGTGTGTGTGTGTGTGTGTGTGTGTGTGGCTATATCTCAGGGCATTATAGCCCACCAGAAGCATTTCTTGAGAAATTCCTGAGGGAATGAGTGATGTTTGTGAATCTCTTAGTCTTTTTCACACCTGACTGCATGCATGTCTGCATGCCTCTGTGCATCCACATGTGTACATATCCACACATGAGCGGCTGTGAGTGCGACCTTGCAAGAGGCCAACATGAAAAGAATCTTCACCTCAGCTACACAGCTCAAGCTTTGATTGGCAGGAGATGTCATCCGTATGGCAAACTCTGTTCCCAGCGGAGGGAAGGTAAGCGAGCTGTGGGAGAGAGGGAGAAACTCAAAACAATTTCAAATGAACTAGAAGAAATTCGATATTAACGCCGAGTAGTGGAAAAACGTTGCTCTCTATAGGCGCACCTGCAGGACTTCTCTACAAGAAGAGGGCGTATTGGATGACAAGGACCCCCACAGAGCCACACCACACAACAAGAAAGGCAGCCATGAAAAAGCAGGAATCCTGCCTACACTTGAAAAATCCCACTGCATCTGGTTCTACTGACACAGTCTCTAAAATGTCGTATATGTGATTCTGTGTGTGTGATGAGTTCAGCTCAGAGCGGAATGACAAACAAGCCTGAGGTCATCCATCACACATGGTGTCTATAACAGACAAGCAGCCTGAGGAACAACAGAGAGCTGTGAGGAGGCTTCAACACAGCAGCCTGCACACCAAACAGATGTGTACAGTGGTTGATGAAAATCATCTGTCCCAAACGTGAGGGAAGATTAATTTCCCCTCTAAAAAGCTCCATAAACTGCACTGTAGCTGCTGAACCTATAGAGTGTTTAAACAGCTAAATGCATTCAAATGGGAAATTCCTTCTTTGCAGTTGCATATATAATGTTCTGAGTGTTTATAGATATTTGCGTTCTAGTTAGCTGTGAAGATGGTACAAACATGATTCATTTAAAACTCAAATGTATGCTGAGCCATAACAGGGACACACCCAGAACAAATGGTGGTAGTATCAATACCACCAGATGGCTCTGAAGTAAGGAGTTCTCAGTTTTTATACACAGTGGTCTTAACACGGAAACTGAGGGTGACTAATGAGTTACATTACTTTAATTAAGATTATTATCCCGAAAAGAAAGCACATTAGAACGGCAAACTTATCGCTCACCTCTGCAGAGAGGATTCAAGCCTAAGTTGTTGTACCTCCAGCTTAGTGTTCCTCTGAGCACAGCTGGCTGTTGGTTCTGAGCCAGTGGGAGATCAAATCGCTGTAGCTCCAACAGTGACCTCAACTGGCTGTTTGGAGGAGCAGGGGGTGACTCTCCCAGTGATGCTGGGGTCATCAGCTAATCCCAGGGTCAAGGCTTCCACTCACGGCTCCCCTTGTTCATGGCCGAGACTGTGAACCCCAATACAACATCACAGAAAGACTTCAGTTGGGCTATTTATGGAGGGAAAGGCAGAGTGAGAGGATGGAGAGGAAAGAGTGGTGAAAAATAAACTCTGATTACATTATTGGTTGGACTCTACATTCTATAAGCTTGGTGGTCAAGAGGCACTGTTTTATAGGAGATTTCAGTTTTATTTAACACGAACTTAAACACATATAGACCAACAACGATGTGTACTCTAAATTCCTTCAGAAAAGCAAAAACTCACGCTCATTAATCTCAAAAAACATATTCTGATAGAAAAAAGTGACTCTCAGTAGGGCTCATTTCTCCTCAGTTGACCAAAATTTTAAAAGAGTTCACGCCTGACCATCTCATGTTTGTCAGACTTTTAAAACTTGTTCATTTTTTGGTCAGAGGTATGAGTAAGAAATTCTGAAAGAGGGGTGGGGTCATGTCTTTCTTCATGCCAATCTGTAGAGCAATGTTTGAAGTCCCATAACTTTAGAAACAATGTAGCTAGAGTCCTGAAATTGTACAGGCTAATAGATATTTACATTTGATCTTTAATAGTACAGTTATGCTTTGTTAGAACAATACAAACCAATTACATGATGGTGTAAATTTGGTTAAAAAAAGGTTTCCACATTTTTTTCTATTCTGATATTCCACTAACTGTAAAAATCTTTGTTTTTCATGATAAGAAGCTGATTTTTTTCTGTGATTGGCACCAACAGGAGCTTTAAAAATGCTAAAAAGTTGCCAGTCAGAGGCATTCTTTATGAGCGAAAATGATTGAGCATTGAGCAGGTATGATTGGTGAGACCACTCCGAAAGCAGTGTCAACTGGAAGAGTTCTTTAATATTGGTACTGGGCTAAAAGAAAAATCATGGTTTTCCAACTCAAGGTGCTTCAAATTATTTTATGAAATGTGGTACCATACGCAATTCTGTCATGTTTATTGGTTCATGGTTGGTCATTAAATGGTCAGTTTGTGCAACACATCAGTATCCATCAACAATCAATACAGGAGCAGAAAGCCTACTTATAACTTGTTTTAAGTGTTTTACTCTTTGATCAGCTACTTAGGATGATATTTTAAAAAAAAACATTTTAGTTAAAAAAATGATGGACATCAGATAATTATTCTCAAAATCTGCAAAATGGATAATAGGCTGTTTTGCAAAGGAACTGTTCCAGCGTCTGAACCCCTGCTCTGTTTCACCTTGATCAGTGTTTCTCTTAATGGGCTTGGAAGACAAATTGAGTCCTCTGGTCCTCAATATTGAGTCACAATGGTGGCACACCTGTGTATTTTCAATTTCCCCCGGCTCTCCGCTCCAGCAGCTCAGCGCAGGGGCAGCAGAGACAAATAACATTGGGAAGCTGCCACAGATGCGACACTGGAGAAATAATGATGCTGCTGACCAGAGCATGACAATTGGGTGTTGTTATCTGTGACTGGGTGACTATTGACTACATTAGGAGATGGATTAGTAATAGGACTGCTGAAGTAATGGGACTTCATATGTCCTGATTTAGCCTGAGCCCCTTGTAAGTAGAAGAAAATAGGAGGTGTGTTGTCATATTGCAGTCAGCACAAGCATACCGGCAGCCATGCAAACAAGCAATGTGTTTTATATTCAGGCTTATTAGTTAGTGCATGTGCAGCCTATATCTACACTTTTTTCAGATTGATAAAAAAGTTTTCACTTTAATTCCTAAAACTTTCAATCCGCTATCATATCAAGAGGGACTCAGGCAGCGCCAGTGAAGGATATCTTTGGATAAATCCATTTGGAGGTGTTTGAAGGTCTGCATTGGACTAGGAGGAACCCCAGGGCTGACCCAGGACACACTGGAGGTATTACATCTTCCAGCTGGCTGGGAAGTCCTAAGGGATCCTGCTGAAGAGCTCCAGGAAATTGCTTAAAAAGGTTGTCTGGGCTGCAGATTGCTCTGCTTCTGTTACACTGATCTGGATAAGTGGCCAGGAAGTGAATGGATGGATTGATGGCATTAAAACTTTGCAAGTAAACAAGCACTTATGTTACTTTAGATTTTTTCTTCAGTGTATTGATGGATTGGAATATAGTTTTGTTTGGACAATCATTGTCTGCACAGGACCACTGCATATATAGACTCTCTGATTTTCATCTAGATCTGCCAGCAGTTATAAGTGTTCACTTATCCTGTGAAATGTCTCAACTTTTACTCAGTTGACTGGCACAAAATTTCCACCTGACTTTTCCTGTAACACCACAAGGTTTCCATTTTTGGTTTTAAGGGAATTACCTTGGCTGGGCTGTTATAAAACTCAAGGTCCCTTACGGATACATTTTTTCTGATTTTGCTGACCTCATAACTGAATCTATCAAAATGACCATCAAGTGAAAATGATTCATTTGTCCAGTACTTTAGTTTATAATACCTGCAATATGTGTTTAGCCATGATTTGCAAGGGTGGAATGCTAACTCAGTAAATCAGTACAACTAGGCAGATTATTGACTGCTGCTCTCCTTACCTGAAACACAAAACCAGTACAGGCTACACCTTTATCCAACTTGCTGTACATAATTGGATCAAAGCTTAACTCATGTTGCTGTCTGGTTCCAGATTTCAAACTGGACCAACAGGGCAGCTTCTTTTCTAAGTTTCTCTTCTTTTACAAAAATGGTCGCCAAAACCTGTTTCTGGAGCAATTTGAGGGACGAATAAAAGCCATGCAGTTGTGGAATCTGTCTTGATTTTAGACTGAAAGTAATCAGTTTACAAGTTTTGCAGGAGTTTCCTGGTTTTCATGAAGTAGCCTAGATGTGGAAGGTATTCAAATGAGGAGTGACACCTTGTCTCTTGAAATGCCATCCCTAACCTTAATCCTAATCTTGAGCGCCTCCATTTGAGAATAAACCTTCAAATTTGGAGGTTTTTTACCTCCATCTTAGTGTTACAGCACATTGTGGCGACCTGTGTACCACCTGTGTACCATCATCCATTACCAGAGTAGAGCTGCCTCCTGAAAGTCAATGCTTCAAGGCATCAATCAAAGATTGCTGATTTGACTCAGATTCTTCAAGCTGAGCCGTCATTCATTCATAGTATGATGTGTGGGTTACCTGTGTGTAACAAAGGTCCAGTGTTGTGGGAAATTAAGTGACTCTGGTGTGTAAAAAAAATGTTACCAGCACATTGTAGCAGCCACTGTAAAGTGCATGCAGATAAGGATGATAAAGTTATTGTAACTGTCTATAAAGTATCCACATATGCGATAAGAGATATATGTCTAGATCATGTCTGCTGCCCTAAGAAAAAGAAAATAAAGGCTGTGTCTCTATCTGCATCCCACTCATCACTGTAGGGTTGGCTTGGACAGTAAAGTTTACCAGCTAATGAGCCAGAGAAGGGAACATTCAGAGTACTTTTTAGTGAATGGCAAAACCCGATTGAACTGACAAAGTTGTACACCTACACCAGATGCAGCCACTTTCTAACGCACATTAAAGTTCTGAGTGGGTGAATAGCTGTGACCTGCTTCTCTTGCTGCTCAAACAAGCTGCTAAAAAGGTATTTAAGGTGTAGCTCAGTTCAGCTTGGACAGCTGCTGGATAAGAACCTGATTTCTATTTGTGCTTCCAAAATGTTAGTAACAGTTCTGTTAACACAGCACCCCAGAGGACTGCAGGCAGGCAGGTCCAAAAGGTACATCCACCTAAACTCACTATAAGGACAATGTTCTACTGTGAAATACTGTGACATATATTAATGACACATGCTGTTTTTTGATCAACAAGAACTCAGATTTATTATTCCATTCATTACAGCTCGCCATTTTTCCAGCAACTTTCAAGTAAAGGTAATTCTTTATCTTTTTACATAACATGAATCAAAATGACGAAAAGTGCAAACCACAGATATGGACACTGATTAAGACTGGGGCGTTTCATGACATTTCTACCAATTATCTCAAAGGCTTGACCTGTTACAAAACTGATCCAGCCATAAAATGGGTCATAATACTGTGTATTCAATTATATGAGCCAATGTCAGAACTACACTTGTGCAAATATGGTCCTTTTGATCAGGAAAATAGATTAAGTTAGGTCTAGTTTTCATTGCAAATAGGAACCCTTTGCTTTATGTATTTTTTTATTCTGTTCAGAACACTGGATAGAAAGACATGAACACTTGCTTTCCACTTTATTCGTGTCATATCTTCCCCTGCCAAGACTTCAAAGCCTCTGCTGACCAGCAGCTGCTTGTTTTGGCACTGCCACACCGGTCTCTGTTCATTTGTCCTCTTACTGTCTGCTGTGATTTTGACTGGTGAATAAAATAAGACATTCCTTAGGAAATTTCAAGAAATGGCTGTGTGTGATTAAAACATCTCAGCAGGGGATGGTTTGTTTGCTCAAATATAATCATGCATTTCATAAAATGGCATCATCTGGATTCATCAGGTGGGAGATGACAGCTCAAGGGAGACTGGCAGCCATTAAGGAACCAGACAAACCAATTTTCATCAATCACCTGCACATTTTTGCTGCCTTCAGACAAAGATCCACAGGGTAGACAGGCTGCAAATGCAGTCATTGATTGAGTTTGTGTTTAAACATGGAATCCACGGTCTTTGTATTCGTTAAGGATAGTTCACCATTAAAATTCAATGATATACTGAATGTAATTACAGGGAAAAGTCTTATAACTTAAATGAAATGAAATGGTTTCTTTAAACTATACCTGGAGTGCCGTTACATTTAAGATGGAGGATCACAATTGAGAATGATGTTGTTGTTGAAGCCAGCACAGAGGTTTCTTAAGTTGCTGTTCATTTAATAACCTGTGAGTAGTGGATCCATAAAAACTTCCACATCTGAGATAACTTGCGGATTCTTTCTCGAAAGCCCAGCCTGTATGCTGAAAAAGTACCTCACATGTATTTGGCCGCTTGCCAGAATTCTTCACGTACCAGAGTCAGTGTAGACTTAGTGCTTGTTCGCCTGTGGACACCATTCTCTCTTCATCCTCCCTGCTGCACTCAGGCAGCTTATAGTGCTTAGTTTGTGTTTTGATTTATATACATTTATTGTCTCCAGGTCATTTCTGCTTTCTTGAAACAACATGCATATGAGATTTTTTATTTTTATTTACTGTAAAGATAACACACAATATCAACACACTTGCCACAACAAGTAAAGACACTATGTGATTTTACAAGTTATCTGCTTTATGTAAGGTACAGCTTAGTATTTAGTTTTACTCCTACTGTACATACAGTATACCAGTGTGCACTGTGGCCTGAAAGATGTGCAACACCCACTCCTCGAAATTCTAAAAATATTCAGTAGCTCCAGACTTGGTATAAATCAAGGAAAAATAACTCCTGCATCTCCAGGCAGCAATACTAAATCCATCCAATACTTGTCGAGGCATTCAAAACTAAAAACAATAATGTCAGTCCCATGGTGGCACTGGATGACAAGTCGTGTCATCACCTTTAGAGTTCTTCCTCTGGGGACCCTCAATTACAAAAGTTGAGAATCAAAGTCTGACCATGACTGCTGATCATGGAGTCACTGACACGTCGTCAGTAATTTCCATTCTCTGAATATCTCTCTGTATACACACATCAGCCACAACATTAAAGCCAATCGCTTATGATTGTGTAGGTCCTCTCATGCTGCCAAAACAGCTCTGACCCTTTGGGCTACTGACAGGGGATACCTTTAGGTGTCCTGTCATGACTAGCACCAGGGTATGCAGTGGATCCATGGGGTCCTGTGGATCGAGCTTGTTCCGGTGGATCCTGCAAATACTACCTGAGAGTTTGGAGGCCAGATCAACACCTTGGGGTCTTCGTCTTGCTTCTCAAGCCACTTCTGAACAGTTTTTGCAGTACAGCAGGGAACTTTGTGCTGCTGGGAGTGGACACTCTTGTTGAGGAGTGCTGTTTACCATGAGAGTTGTGCTTGGTCTGCAGCAGAGTTTATGTGGGTGGTACATATTGAAGTAACATCCAAATGAATGTCAGGACCCAAGGATTCCCAACAGAACAATGCACTGTGACATAAAGATCAATGTCATTCACTTCACCTCCATCGGTGTATTTATGGGAGTGTGTTTGCTTGATAGTAAGGTGTGGCAGCCATAGTGGCTGTTACTCACTCATTCCACCTCAGCTCCCTCTAGGTTTCACCCTCTTGCCCCAGTTTCTGGCATCAACAAGTGCAGAGTAGGTGATGAGAGAGTAAATTCAGGCTTTGGAGCATCTTGTTAGAAACATCATAGACAGCATGTCCATGGTTTTCTGAGTGCACAGTTTGAGGAGTTAGACACATTGAATGAAGAACACCCCATGTGTGAGCTTTAGCAACAGCAAATACAAAGAACAAGACATCACAACATTGTTTGATTGACAAAGGATTTCTAGCATCATAGAAATTCTGACACCGTTAAGCACCCAAAATAACAACCTAAAAAAAAAACACCACTAAGAGGTGGCTGCCAATTTAAACTGCTTTGTTATGTTATTTGCAGCTGTTGTATGATTCAATTGTAATCAGCATTGCATTCTTCAAAAGCTCTCAAAGTCACAAGTACTTGGCTCGGTTTTAATTATATTTCTAATTAAAGCCTCTCCATAATTAATCCAATATGCATTCAAAAGGAGTTATGCAAGTTAGAATAAATGATGGATAATTTGTCAAACTGTTACGGATTCAACTCACAGAGTAACAACTGATTCCATTTTGAAGACAATGACTTGCAGAAATGCATATAAATACATTAACAGAACTTAATATGGAAAATGCAGAGCAACTCATGTTTTTTTTCTCAACAAAACTTCGTCTGAAGAGGCGAATATTTTAGCTCAAAAGGAAGCGTCAGCCATTGAGGGAGACGAGCCAAATAAATCCACCAGCTGTCGTTTGGGCCCTTTGAAGTGGAGGAGGAGAAACACACATCTTAGCTTAACACACATGCAAGCAGTTTTCCCTGGAGATGCCATATTTATTTTCTACAATCTCCTCTTTTTTTTCACATTTTTTTTCACATTCACATCACTGATGCCAAATCAACAAGCTGAAAACATTTTTTTTCACTTGAAAACCCCACCCCCATACTGTTGTTCTCATGTTTCCTTCAGAGATTTCCTTTTCTCGGTTCATTTTGCCATTCTTTATCACTTTGTGCAGTATGTACTCTACATCTGCAACAAACCAATCGTTTTATTATATTGTTATTGTTTTGCAAATTCTATAAATGACAAATCATTACTTATAAAAGGCTTAATGCAAATCTCAGAACTGCAATAGTCAACAGCAATTGTGCTAATAAATAGTTGCAAATGCGTATTGCATCTGGAACTGCTTAGTCCAAAAAGAGGGGTGTAAACATTTGTCACTGCAAAAAGAAAAAAAACTCTTGGTTTCCACTTTATATTGGAATTCCCCTAAGGTGCATCTCTGTAACAGAGTTGAACTAATATGCTACGAGGCTTTTATGCAATCAGAAGTCTTATGTGACAGATGTGAGAGCTGTGCAGCTGTAGCACCAGGTGCTTTGTATCCGTCATTGTATCAGGAAAGAATGGAATTACCTTTATATATCAGATGAAAGATTGAGTATAAAAGATAAAAACAATTATACATTGGTTCCCTAGCTGTGAAAGATGAAAGTCTATCAGTTTTTAATTATAACGGCTGTCAGCCACCTCAGTGGTTTGGTAGTCAAAGGACTGGTAGCACTGATTTGTGAACTGGAGCCCACAATACATCTGGGTATGGCTCTAAGTGCTGCCATACAATGTCTTCCTCCTCCTGATATTAGTGTTTTAATGCTATAGTGCATCCACCTAATGCATGTCATTAGACTCCACCAGCACCCTGTCTGGATGGGCTCATGCTGAAACAGATAATGAGAGAAGGTGATGAAATGTGCAGGGGAATATGTTGCCTTGTAAATGCCTCCTGTGTGGTGCCCGAACAAAGCTTCCTCAATGAATCCCAAACTGACTCCCAGAGCAAGCATCACCAGTCTCATTAGATGCTGCATTTTACTCACTGAATACAAATCAAAGGGGTGGTCATCTGCTCATCTGTGATAATCATGTCAGAGTACAGGAGGGAATAACAAACATTATTGCCCAATAATACTGAAATGTTTTGTTGTAATGGGCTTTACATCTTTCCTACACAGGAGCGATTTAACGTTTTAACTAAATCATGCACTTTGAAGTGAAATAATGAAGGCTTAAAAGCTTTAAAAGTTGAGGGAGATGATTTGCTATTTGTACTTTCTTGTTAAATTCTCACAGTTATAAGGATTTGACATCATAGTGTGAATGAATCATGCCCGGAACATGACTCCAGTAAAATGATTGTGTTGTTTTGTGTCGCTGGCCGCATAAATAGGCATAAATTGCTTTGTGTCCTAACAACTTTCAACAGCTCTGGTTTACAAGACAGTGAATATTTCAGAGATGTTTGTGTTTTTGCTTGCTTTGCAGGTTCTCTGCCTCTAGTGGCTAAAAAAAATGCATTATTGCAGCTTTAAAAGCTGGGAGCAAATATGTTTTATGGGGGTATATTTTCAAATAGGCTACATTTTATGAAGTGCTGTTTCACCTTGACTAAAGGCATACAAGCTTACGTTGCAAGTGGCTACACAATCGCAAAAAAACCCATCGTCCTAGAGAGAATGGAAACATTAGTGAAGTAATAAAATGTGCATCTGAGTGTACGTACAAAGCACAGCTCTCACCAGGGTAGATCACTGCAGTAATTTATAGCACATAATACAAATTTTGAGCAGCGATGATTGAAGGTCAACTTTGAGCATGCACACAGAACCGGCTGGCCCATTAGGCAATATAGGCAAATGCTTAGGACGCTGTGGCCTCCAGGGGGCGCCACAAAATCGGGAAGTGTATGTAAATCGCCCATGGAGGGGGGGGGCGCCATATAAAATCTCTCCTAGGGCGCCATATTGGGTAGGGCTGGCTCTGCATGCACAGTTCTATCTGAACACTTCCTGGCATTACTTTCTACTACGGGAGAATGAGTGGTTTGCGTATTGAGCAATATGTAAAAATGTGCAAAGAAAATGGTGCACATATGCAAATCTTTTTTCTTAAACGCTGTCTTCATCATTTAAACTATTGTTTTTTTTAAAAACCCTTACTGTGAAAATCAAGTTTTTTTAAATCTTGTTAAAATGTGTATAGAGTGTTTTTTTTATATCCCAGAAGACAAATCATGAACAAAATCAAAAATATCATGATATCCAAAAACAAAAATCCATGGCGGAACATTTCCACCTTGATACTTCACCGTATCAATGACAGTCTTAAAAATGACAGATTCGAACTTGTGGAGTTTCATATAGAACAAACCTCAGGAACCAATCCTGTCAGCTTGTGGGGTGAGGCTTTCTATATCATTATTCCTTTTCAGAATGGATTTCTGGCTTTAACAAGTATGGCTGAATTCCTTCAACGTTACAACTTGCCATTGTGTAGTACACAGCAGTTTTACAGTGTTTGAGCAGAGCTGTAGGTGAGCTGGTGTGCTCGAGCTGCAGCAAGAAGCGTAGAGAGGAGTGTAGAGAGAGACAAGGACTTAATAGATCTACACATTCTACAACAGTCTAAAGCTGAAGTTGAATTTTTAGGTGTCAAATCAACAACCAGAGAGATACTTCAAAGTTTTTGATTTGGTTTATACAACCTGCTGCAACAGAATAACTTTGCCTCTCATGATAATTATCAGAGACTATATATAAAAATACTTATTAGAGGTTATAATAAACATTAGTAGTGGAGCCATTAGCTCACTCTGGCCTTCTAACAAACAGCAGGAACTTATTGATCATAGCTATCAATAATTGCCTTTCCATTTCCAGCTGCACAATAATTGTGGTGAAATGCTTTTTATTGAGTGCAGTATTCCTGAATGATGGGACGACTTTGTGAAAGACACAACTTGACTATCGTGTGTACGTGTTTGAGTGTATGCTGCGGCCTGTCAGTGTAAAGAAAGACAGATAATGTTAAATGAATGTAGAAAATAGTGAGACTGAACAGTACACTGTATGTGTCTGTCAGACATACCTCCAAACCCTCTATCTGTATGAATGAGTTAGAGTTCAGGGACCAAAGTTTTCTGTACTTATTCAAGTGCCTCTTGGCTGAGCCGGCATCTTTGTCACCTCCACAGAGGTCAGATGATTCCCGCCGCCTCACTCGCCGTCTCCTCACCTCCCTGCTTGCACCTCACACTGGGTTTAAGAGTTTAAAAAACACTTCAGGGACTCTCACTTACTCTCCCCCAGAGCAGAGGAGAAGATTGTCTGCAGATCTTTCAGGCGGACACAAATCGGGCAAACTGCAGCGAGGAAAAATAAGAGAATTATCTCTTGCTGGTGTTTGTGCGAGGTGGATTTTGAGGAGGTGAGCAGGGGATTGCAGTGAGTGATCTGTGGCTGAGGCACCTGTAATGTATATGTGTTTTTTTGACTGTCACTTATCAAGGGAATGCCAACTCAAAGCTAAGACTCTTTTCATAAGAAGGTTTATGCTCCTTTTTTAAACATCAATATTATAATAAAAAGGATTTCTGAGATAATTTCTTTTCCAGTCAGCTTTTCAAAATTGAATTTTTCAACCTGTTGGCAATGTCCCATTTACTTCAGAGAACTGTATAAGTCTGAAGTTTTTGCTTCAACCTACCTGGATTGATTAGTTGGCTGGGTTGCTGGTAAAGTGCATCACTTTAGATCAAACTGTAATATCTCCACAACTAATTGAATTCTTCCAGGTAATATGCTTTGTCCTGACTACTTTAGTGATCAGCTGACTTCTCATTGTACGCCTCTTTAAGGTTGACATATTTTGGTTTTGACTGTAATACTCTATTTTTTGCCAATAAATTAAGATTTATTTACATAAACCCAATCATATCCGCCTCATTCTAAATGGTAACAACTTTAGAGTGTTCTCTTACCTTTTCTAATTTAGCTCCATCATTAGGTCAAAATCTAAATATTCGCAAAGCTGCTCAGCAAGTTAGCAAATAACATGCTAAAGGCAAACATTACCCCATCTTGAATCAGCATGTTAGCCATGTCACTATGAGCATATTAGATTGCTGACATTAACATTTAGTTCAGAGTGTGACTGTGTTTAAATCTGGCTTTACAGAGCTTTTAGTCTTGTTCGGTCCAAACCCTGCCCAAACGCCCGAAGCTATTCTGCCAATCGCTTTCATTCATATCTCTAAACAGATGCTGAAACACTGTCAACTGATCAGCCTCTCTATGAATGGCATGAAACTACTAGTGGTAACCTGAACATAATGAGACAGAAACAATGATAATGTAATGTACAATTGTAACTTTGGGAGAAAAAAACCCTTAAATCTCAACACAAAGCAAACTTGTAATCATCCGTGAAATAAATAACAGACAAAACTAAAGCTAAACTTTGCAATGCAGTCAAAATAACGCAGTGAGGACTGACAAAGCTAGTTTTTTAGGCATTCTATTACTTTTCATTCTGAGCATCCTACAAGACCACTGTCCCTCTTTCCATACTGTGAGCCTTCTCCTTTTCTTAGAAAAATAAATCCTGGATATAGACCATCACTGTAAGCCATACACAAGTGTTTGCTTAGATTTATTAGATATTGCAAGTTAGCCCACTGTTGGCTGTAGGGAAACTTTTAACAGGAGACACGGGGTGAAGCACAGCGTTTGATCGGCCAGCTTATGTTGCTTCTGGTTGGTTTGGCGCGTCAGTACTGCAGAAAAAAAAGGCAGCACCTTTGTAGGGTGCACCCTTTGATAGAGGTGTCCCTTGAAATGGGATCCAGTCATTCAAAGCTGTGATCTTCCCAGTGAGACCGCAATATGTGGCACAGGGTAGCTGCTCAGAAGGAAATGTAGGGTTGCTCCACACATGTGCATGCCTGCACCCACCCAAATAAAACTGTTTTTGTGGCTGTCTGCCAACTGGACTGCTTTAAAGTCAATCCAAGTTTGGTTTCAAGTCAGTGGAGACAAGTCCTGATCATGTCTCAAGTGCTTGAGGGAAAGTCCAACTGAAATCATATGTGTGTCTGTCTTTTGCCTACCTGTGCATGCATGCAACTTTGTGTGTGTAGTAATCCCCGGAGCTGAAGTAGACCATTGAGCTCCATGCACTAGTGGCAATAGGGAGTCCAGTTCATTTCTCCAGCTGTCTATTTGCAGGGCAGTCAATGAGCTGCACTCCCAACCGTCTCAGTGTCCCAAACACCTAACCCTGCCATCCATCTACCTGACACACACACCCCTGTCTTTTTTTTTTAAAAAACCTTTTTGTTTATCCAGCGAAGGTTTGCTGAGCCGGCAGCCTGCTTTTCAGCCTTGCCCTGTTTCATACCCACACAGGTCAGGTATTCCCCTTCTCAGAACAATTGCAGACTTCGAATGCTTGACCTTGCTTTGTTAGTGTAATAGTGAGGGTAAGTACATTGCTTGTAAATGTCATATTACACATAAAAGTGCTTCCTGTTTTTATATAAACTGTCCACTGAGACTCTTGACAATATAAAAAAGTGATTCTGTAGGGTTGAATTTAGAGTCAGAAGCAACAGCAGAGATGATGATAAGCCAGTGAATTAAGTGCTAGTAACCCATTAAAAGTTAGCTCTGACTCATGTCCAATGCCCTGCACAGGTCTAATATGTACAGAAAATGGAATGATGGGCAAAGATTGGATGGATGGTAAGATGGATGATGAGCATAAGAAAGTCATAGGTCTTGGTGGAAATGCTCATCCATGGGATTGACTGCTTATTTTGCTAATGATGTGTCTTTTAGTACAAAAAAAACCCCACATGGAAATTTCAACAAGCCAAAAAACCTAATTTAGTAGTTTATTGAGTAGATCCTCAGCCATGACAAGGATTTTTGATCACCTCAACCAGCTGTACCGTGGATCAGTGTCACATGTGCCATAATATCTACAAACTTTTAACTGCTGATATTAAATATGAATCAAATTTGTAGCAAGGCTGGAGGATATCATTTGGACATATTTCATCTGTCCAAATGAGAGGGATTCATGTGAATAATAACCTTCTTAATGGAGTCGCCATCATACCGACCTTCACAGTCTATAAAAGTCATCCTTGTTTTAATTTCAGAATTTTCAATAGCTGAGATACATTTGGTGGGAACAACACAAAGATCCTGGTCCATTGGTTCATCTCCATCATCAACCAAGATTCCACATTGAGAGCAATGCCGGTGCTCTCCAGCGAAGGACATGATAAATGAATCTGAGTCTATTTTATTTCAAGAGCTCAGAAACCCAAGTCTATGTTGTAAATATCAGTAGCTGATAAAGCAAATGTAAAGTTATGACTCCTCGCACTCATTCTACCTCTCAGTATGCTCACAATTTTGGGCCAGTTTTGTTTTTACTATCATTTGTCCCCACACACTGACTTTTGACTGAGAATTCAGATACTCAAGCACAACAGCAGTTAGGAAATGTAATGCACTAGGCAGCAGTAGAGAGTTTGGACACAACTTTAGAGTATGTAAGTGTTTCCAGATGACAGAAGTACATACTTGTAAAAGAGCAGTACTCCAACAAACATTATCTAGTGAAGCTTGAATTGCTCAGTTTTTGTTGAAACTGTGTCATAGAGATGTTAGTTTTACTTTACATTTTAGGGGCTTTAGATTGTAATGTTATTTTTACTGAACTGCATGCTCGTACAGTTGCTACAGCTACAACGGTTGTGTCTGACCCCTGTATATAATAATTCCATCAGATCTAGAAAGCATACAAGTGCTGAACACAACTCACTTGTTCCCAGAGCCTCACACCGATTTTTCCACAGGTCCTTGGCAGTGTAGGATGCAGACGCTGAGGTAATCCTCGCTGATGGAAAAACAGTCACCGTCACAAAGCCCTCTGTCTGCCTGCTGAGCATGTGATGAGATTGTGAGGAGATTTCCAGGGATATTTGGAGATTTTTTTTCCCACTTTGACAAAGAAAGGACACTAAGGAGTACATACAAAGAAAGAAAGGTGACAGGTGGCTCTAGCTGCTATCTGGCACTCCTGAAAAATGACTTGGTTTACATAATGCAACCGGTGAGA
Organism: Dascyllus trimaculatus; assembly: GCA_024666655.1. Lineage (NCBI taxonomy): Eukaryota > Metazoa > Chordata > Actinopteri > Pomacentridae > Dascyllus > Dascyllus trimaculatus. The sequence continues at coordinate 11,184,830 of CM045447.1, read as the reverse complement.
GTCAGGCTGTGCTGCCTCATTTACCACATGGGCTATCTCAGGTGATTTCTCTAATACTACTGCTCCTTCGAGGTCACAGGGAGGAACTTTGGCACTGTTTTACAAAATCTGACAAATTACCCATCCTGGGCAATTTGTATTAGAACAAACTAAGTAAATAAGGAGTGTGAGTAAGGAGTTTTTCTGCTTTAAAAAAAAAAAAAGATTTATCAATGACAATGTCAGTCTGTCAGACTGACAAAGTACAGTAACTCAACTTATAAACTGACTGCCATGATATATTCCCCAAGTATTCATTGTTCCCAGATGGTGAATTCTAATGACTTTGGGGATGGCCGGATGTGTCCTTTTGCACCAATAGCAGTTAGATACTTCTGCTTGACAGTACAATTGAATGTCACAAGAGGTGTTTGATCATAAACCTGGTGCACACATTCATAATCCACACATGAGGAATGCTATTGCTTTGAGTGATCTCCACACTTTTCCTTGAGTGCCACTGTGAAGATGTAACGCAGCCTCACACCAAAATGTGCAATAGGTTCATTCATCCACAGCACATAAACATATTCATTTCACAATAAAAAGTGCAGATTAGACAGTGACACTGGCCGCAGAAGGAGAGGATTCCCACTCAGATTGTAGCAGGACTGCAGTGACATCCGCCAAATGCATCTGCTGGAGGGGAGACGGTGCTGCAGAAGGCTCCTCTGGGTGGGCAAGAGTGTCCTGGCCAGATAGCTATTGGAGAGACCTAGGGTAGGAAGTGAGGCAAACCCATCCAAGTTCCTCTAGTGACCGTGGACCGCCACTGTGCCCGGCACGACTGGTTGTTGGAAGTGGAGCAGATGGAAGGCTTTAGCCAGGGAGAGGGATTCCTCAAAACTGTGTCCTGGATGGCTGCACTGAGTGAGGCAATCTGTTTGAACTGTCCATGGTGCTGGACAGAGAAGAGCTCATCAGATAGCCTATTTAAGGCCAGCAGTCTTCTTATTTGCTTTGTGTGCACAGTTGCCACAGGGCATAATAGCAAAGTATTTCCAGAAGTAAACACACAAAGCATCGCATCGGTGTCGGGGTAAAATCCAAGGATAAAAAGTTGCCCTAAAGTTGCTGAGTTAAGCTCTCGAGTTAGGCAGACTGGTATCACTTAGTTTACTACAGATCCAGATGTCCCATGTTAAAAGTCTTTCACAAATTATGGCTTAAAGTAGTGGATTAATACAACACCGACACATGCACACCAACTAGATCATAGTTTGGGTTAGAATACAACAATGAAAATGCCAAACACAAAGCTCCAGATGTGCTCTATGCTGCTATGATGTCTTGCCTCAAGAATAACCCCTTAAAAATGAGGGTACCTCTTAATGTAGTTAATGTGAGACAGGGCTGGAAGAGGGCATTTGTAGCTTTGAATGAAAACTACCGACTGATGTGAAATTTCTGAGGGACATTCAGTATCCCCAGAGGATAAATTCTTCAGACTATAGTGATTCCTAACTTTTTCTTGTACATGAACACGAAAGAAAATCTGTTTGTTAAATAGCTCAGTTATATTTCGTTACTCAGCATGCTAACCCACTAGGCCAGAATGGTAAACTTAGTAAATATCACCTGCTAAACACCAGCTCATTACCACTGTGAGGATGATAGCGTGATAAAGTCAGCATTCCTCTCAAAGCACCTCTGTGTCTAAATACAGCCCCAGCAAGGCTTTGGGTTGTTCCTCATTACCGCCTGGAGTATTGTCATTCCCACTCAATACACCTTCACACAGAGCTCTGATCTAAAACATGAGGTATTTACATGAAGCTTATCCTTCACACAACCTGAATTTGGTCAGAGCATCACAGTTACAAATATCATAAACAAGGACAAACATAACAAAGGAAGAACAAGGAACAAAGATTAATGAGATCACTGTCGTCTCATAATCCTTCTGTTGCGTTTCCCAGAGCTCCAGCTGTTAGATATCCTTCAGAAAGAGCATATTTACAAGGATACATCTAAACAGGGATGAGTGTGGAATGGATAAACGCATAAAAAATGAGAAGACACTGAGAAAAGAAAGCCGTGACAGGAGAAGGTGGAAGGAGGGGTTGTCGTTTGGTTGAAAGGGGCATCGCTTGTAGGAAAGACTTATGTTCGGTTTGTTTTGTAACTCAGACATGACGCTGTCGATACCATTAGTCCAATTTTGTCAAAGCATTGAGGGGTAATGCGTTGTGTTATGGTCTCTTGCACACTACATTACACATTTAAGCCTCATTAACAGCCTTGAGAGGCCATAATAACTCCAAACAGCAGTATGTTTTCAATGAAACCTGCACAGATGATGGATTTTGTTGTGCTTTGGTTCAAGGGGTTGTTGTATAATTTGTGTAGGATGAGATGTTTATGTTATGTCTGTCTGTCTGTCTGTCTGTCTGTCTGTCTGTCTATCTATCTATCTATCTATCTATCTATCTATCTATCTATCTATCTATCTATCTATCTATCTATCTGTCTATCTATCTGTCTATCTATCTATCTATTACAACAATGCAAATCATTGTATAATCAATAAAGTCATCATGCTACCACTGCACAACCACTGATTAAATAACTTCCTGATTTAATTAAGACAACATACTCCCTCAAAAAGTGCAGACACAAACAACGCTAGTGGGAGGGAGGACTAAGCTACAAACATTTCTCCAGCTTGGGAATAGCCAGTCAGATTCTCTTTCCATCACCGTTTAATAGCACAAGCACCCATCTTGCTTACAGGTCAAAGGCCAGACGTGTGGGGGGAACGAAGAATTTAAATGCATTAAACACTGAGCAGCATCTCTATCGGCACTGTCAGAGCTGTCGATAGAAGTAAGAGATCCAAACCCGCAGAACAATCCACCAATCGAACCAAGGACGGTTATGGATAAGGACCATAAGTGTTTGTCTTTATTTAGCTCTGGCTCAGACTGCATCCCTGCAAACAGAAGGAAGTCCGTACATATCCCACAGAGAGCCACAGATTTTTCCTCAGATATTAAAAGGTAGACATGCACGTATGAAATTATAAGTCCAGACAAAAAAATAACACCACCACCTCTTCATGCTGTTTACTATTTAACTGTAGCTCTGTGATGTGCCCAAATTTATATTCCCCCAAAATATTGTTTGCTCTGGCAGCGTGTCTTTGTATCAATTTCACGGCAGAGAGGAACATAATGAAAGCATTTCTATTTGTGTGGATTGTTTTTCCTTTGCTGTCTCTATCAAATTGTGAAACAAGCGTTTAAAATCATTTCACGGCATTACAAAGAATAAAAGTAACCCACCTAGTTGCCTAGTAATGAACAGAGATCAGGTTTGTTTGTGATCTTATTATTGCAAATCACAAGCGTGCTTTGATTTATTGGGTGATAAAAACATTTTGGAACTGGATGATGCCATGTACAGAGTTATTGTACAGCAGTTTGGCAGAACCGCTCCTCTAAAGAACATGCATTCAATTCTGTGACTCTTTGCATTGTGGTATTGTCAGCAGAAACTACTTTTTTGCATTTTACTACATTGCGGGTCTCTGGACACTCAAATAAAATATCATGGACTATACACGACTCTGTGGAGTGATTTCTAACAGGGCCTTTCGGACCTTTGCTATAATAGGTGGGACAGAATTTGAGGAAGACAGTGAGGGAGATGTCAGATGAGGCTGCGAGATCTAGTAGCATGTAGCATTTGCACTAGCTAAATGGTAGCATCGGCACTGGTCACTACCTGGAGCATCTCCTAAACGGGCCTGGGTCAGTTGAATGTGGCAGTGCTGTTTGGATTGTGTAGGAGCAGTGTGAACTGGCACTGGGGGGGTGACTCTGGGACGCCAGAGTTCACCGCCTAGCCTCCTGGAGGTGTCGTGGGACTAAGTGGGCGAAACACCGTTGAAGGGAGGTTTCCACCTGATGACCCCCAGAGATGTGTTAGGAATCACTGCTCACTGGTAGCTATAGAGACAGATTAGGGGTCCTAGGTCCTCATTGAGTATGAATCCTTTTTCTTAGCACAAGTGTCTTGTGTTTAAATTAACTCACCTTGCATATATGCTGCAGGTGTACAGCAGTGCAGCAAGCTGAGCAGACTTCTAATCATGTTTGAAGTCAGAGTTTGCCTGTAAAGCCTTTTATGGAAGCAACACAACAAATTAAGTGACAGCAATTAGGAATCAGAAACACAAGTTTCCTGTGACTAAATTATCTCAACTTAAAGGTCTACAGACATCCATTATCTATACACCGCTTAATCCTCTGTAGGGTCGCGGGGGGACTGGAGCCTATCCCAGTCGACTCAGGGCGACGGCAGGGGACATCCTGAAAAAGGTCGCCAGCCTATCACAGGGCTACACATAGAGACAAACAAGCACACTCTCATTCACACCTACGGACAATTTAGAATAATCAGTTAACCTCAGCATGTTTTTTGGACTGTGGGAGGAAGCCGGAGTACCCGGTGAGAACCCACGCATGCACAGTGAGAACATGCAAAATCCACACAGAAAGATCCCAGGCGTCCTAACCGGGGATCTTCTGGCTTGATTGACAGAAAAATGGCTGGTTCCCGCCATCGACTGTATATAGACAATTACAAACCCTCCTTGTCATCCATAGTTTTCCCAAACAGCAGTTCTGAAGCTCAGTGGCTCTGACCAGTGCCATCTTGGCAGTGCCTGATTCCGTTTAAGAGGTGGAGTATGAGGAGAGCTGAGGCGGGCCATGCGAATGTCCCTGGACCATGAACTGTCTTGTGACTGCACCCACCTGTCACTCAAAGGGACCACGCCCTTAATTGTGCATAACATTAAGCCTTAACACAATTTAATCTGGTGAGTTATATAAAAATCCACTCCTTTACAGTTGTCATAAACGGGGAAATTAGTTACAGATACCGAAACTGTTTTTATATCAGCTCGTAAACATGTTTTATGTCTGCAGTAAAGTTGGACATTTTAACATGGGTTTCTGTGGTAATCTGTCGCGCTTCATCAGCCCATGCTGTAGAATATTAGACTGACTGCACCTCAGTGTCATTTTGCTACAGCGTAAAAAAAAACAACAACAAACAAACACTGGTGTTAAATAAACTACAATGTAAACTAGAAACTAGAAGGTATCACTGATAAAATAAGCAAGGCAAAAACTCTTCCAGTTATGTGTATTTGGTTAGAATTAGAACTGGGACTTGTCACCCTAGTAACCCAGAGAATGAAGAAAAAACTTCATACATGTGATTAACAAGCTGAAAGGGTCTATTTCAGTCATTCATCCTTCCATTATCTATACACCGCTTTATCTCATGCTCTGACGTAAATGTCCTGTCTTTTGCATGGTATATTGTGTGAACAGTCAAACACCTCCAAGGAAAATGGTGGCATTTTATTTTCATATCTATGGATCAGTGGCAAAATGTAGAAGCTGTGGCATGACATTAAGATATCTCTAGCAGTTAGTTTAAAGTACCAACTGCTGTAAAATAAAATTTCACAACTAAGTGCTGTTCTTGACTCTCTTATTGTCTATTAATAATGATAATCTATACTTTACTGATCCCCTTGGGAAAATTCCTTCTTTGCATTTGACCCACCCTATTCACAGTTAACCAGCGCCTGGGGAGCAGTCAGGGGTTAAGGGCCTTGCTCAGGGGCCCAACAGTGGCCGCAGTGTGGGATCAATCCTCAGACCTTCTGATCAGTAGCCAGGGGCTTAACCTGTTGCGCCACCACTGCCCTAGACCTATACATACCCCCATACCTATTACCTATACATATAATAACTCATAATTCATTGCAACAGTTTTAAGCCACATCTTTATGTTAAGAACGTCATGCTGGGAAAAAAAAAATCATGTTAACACTCTACTGAACTTCACATGCACTGACCATCACAGATGAATAACTGATAATTTTCTAAGTAGGTGGTATTATAGTTGTGTCTTATCACATTAGAATGTTCTTCCATGCTTATTTAATGTTGTTTTAGTGAATTAAAAAAGACTATTTGAAAAATTCTGAATACATGTCTTACTGGATATTTGCACACTTGGCAAAAAAGTAATACATTTCCTTTTTTTCATTCACCACTTTGTAAAATCAGTAAAAAGGACCACTGATTTCCTTAATGGCAACCTCCTGTGACACTGTCCATTTTTAAGACACCTAAGACACCAGCTAATGTGAGAGTGAGCCCTCTCCTCCTCTCTGCATTCATTTATCAGTCGTAGCCAGGAAGTGCAGGGAAAGTGCCCCCCCTCCTTCACTAGACAAATGTAGAGGCCATGAGAGTCCACTCCAGTCTTATTGTTCACCTAAAACAAACAAATGTGCAGCAATTACACGACACAGTATTAATCCATATACCATGACAGATGGGTCCAAATAAAAACAGAATATTAACAGCGACACGGTGAACCAAAACCACAGCATGCTGCAGGTGTTGTGCAGAATTAAAGTGGTGTGTGTAGTTTACTGCATAGCTGAGGTCCTGCACTGTCATTTTGCTGTATTTAAAGGTCTATTGACCCTTTTACTCAGTCTCCAGTGGAAACAAACAACAATTTGATTGATATATATTCACAAGCAGATCAAGCCTTGTTCGCATAGACTCATCTAACCTCATCTATCTGACGGATTTTGCTAACCTTTAATTATGCAAGACTGGGGTTATATAACAAGATAAACTAAGGGCAAACCTACATCTGGACTGATGACTAAACCAGTTAAGAACACATGAAGGAATACGAACACTAGAGAAGGGAAACTACACCAAAGAGTTCTGGGTAAGTCTCCTTAGTACAGATAAAACCTGAGGGGGGACTGCAGGAGTGAGATGGTCAATACTTTTGATTAGGAACAGCGGGGTAAACAGCCCAAGGTGATGTTGTGAATTGTCCTGAATATAGTGGACATTGAAGAAAAGCAAATTTACCTTTTTATTGGGATTGTATGGGGCCCAGAGGCCAAAGTGTGGCCCACACTGACTGCCATGTTCCAATCCACCTACATACTCTGGTGTTAGTTTTGTTTTCATCAACTCCAATGTGCTCCTGAGATGAAATCTATTGAGTTTATTCTGATTAATGTATACACAAATATATTAAAGTGCTCAAATTGTAGACAATAATACATGACTCAGCAGCTGATATTACACTTTAGAAATTAGCTGGCAAATTTACCTAAACCATTTTCCACAGGGCCTGGGGGCCCCTGGTACAGCTGCACCTGAGCAATCGGTTAAACTAAATCATCTGCATGACTATATATGATAAAATGTCTGTTTCAGCGTGTGATGTACAGGAACATTTTTTTTTATTTAGCATTATTATTTAAATGAACTTCTCTAATAACATGCTGGGTTCAAATGATCACATTCACACAACAATGGAAATTCACTCACGGTTAATAATGAGTTCTTTGTGAGAACATATATGATGTGTTCAGTCAACCGTGGCTACTACATGGATGATGAGGAGAACCTGGAGGACTGAGGGGCGCTTCATCACTGGGTTGAGAAATGAGAGACAGTGGGGTGGTGCGGGTGGCGCACAAGAGTCCAGACTTCTCTGTCTCCCTTTCTTCTCTTGTGTGTGTGTGTGTGTGTGTATACGTGTGTGTGTGTTCCTCTTGTCCACACACGCCCAAAAATACTCATGCACAAATTACACAGCACCAAATCAATACCTCTCCAGCTGACCGCCAATGACGTCAGCTGCACAGTCAGATCTCCCCCTTTTTTCTCCACGCTTGTCTCTCTATCTATGTGCGCGCGTGTGTGCGTGCGTGCGTGTGTGTGTGTGAGAGCCTGTCTGCCTGCCCCCTTCACACGGGCGCGCACTTTTGAGGCGCGTTGCTACGTGCCCAGATTGGAAAGCAGCTGCGCGCCACTGCTCGGGGAGGCAATAAGTTGCACAAGTGATGGAGGGAGATAGAGACTGGTGAGTGGCCTCCTAGTTTCCCCCGAAACCCCCGCACACTGTTTGAGACTGAACATTATGTAATTACTACCTCGCTCTGGAGACACGAGTGGGCTGTGACGCACCCTCTCATAATTCTTAATGTGTACAGATTGCAGCCAGAACTGAAGCTGATCCAGAAACCCAACTAATACCACTACTATTACTATAGTCTCTCTCTCTCTCTCTCTCTCTCTCTCTCTCTCTCTCCTTCTATATATTATATATATATCTCCCTGGGTATAATATATATATATCCCTCAACCCATATATGGCAGAAACTGAGGTTTACAGATGCGTGAAGTCCCAGTGGGGATATTACAGTGATATTTAAATCGGGCTTGTCTTGGCATTTTAACTATGCGCTCCGACATTTCTGAAATACTGATCGCTGGCGTAAAAGAAACACACACACACACACACACACGCACACACACGCACACACGCAGAGCCGTTTCATCCTCCTTTCAGTGCATCCTGCAGGTAGTGCCACTCATCAGGAGCGGCTGTTGCCCCGATTCAATACCACCCCTCTGTCGGACTGAACCACCCCTCTCCCTCTCTTTCTTCTGTCAGCGCGCCCCTGTCCCTCATCCCTCCTCTTGCGTTCTCTCTCTCTCTCTCTCTCTCTCTCTCTCTCTCTCTCCCCTGGAACTCACGTCCAGGGATAATACTCTCGCTTTCTCCGTCTTTGCTGCTGCAGAACGGACCGTAAAGCTCCATGCTTCCTCTTCCTCCGTGCCGGACCGGGACTCCGATCAAGGTAAGGCGAGTGATGAAGCATCGCCGTGTTGTGTCCAAGCTGGGCTGTCAGTGATGAGGGGGAGGCTTCTGCACTTGTGGGTTTACTGAGATTCATGTTGTGCGCACTGGAGACACACGCATGCTGCCACGTTGAGAGGTTGTGGTCCGTGGATCGCGAATTTGTGGCCACCCGGACGGTCTGCCCCGCTGGACGGGGTCCACTCCACAGATACTTATGTGACAGAAAAGCAGAGAGTGAGTAGAGAACAGATGGAGAGATGAGAACACTAAGAGGAAACACGAAGAAGTGTGGAGAAATTTGAGCAAATTGTTGCCGTGGGGCGACCTATTGACTGGTAGTCCCATCCATCCTCTGCTACTAGGTCTTCACAGTGTGTTTGCTGTATATTCTGGTGGACAAGACAGCTGTTGAACAGAGGGGGGTGTTGGAGAGATTAGACAGACCCTCCGGTTTGGAGCGGCTGCCTGCGGATCTGGAGACCCCGGGCTGATCCGTTCGGATCGGGGAGGTGGTGCTGAAGTTGCTCGGTGCCCAGTAAAAAGGGCCAGCTGCTACTTGTGTGTGTGCATTGGTTTTCTCTGCATGGGTGTCTGCGTGCGTGTGCGTACAGACACTTCCATCACCACAGCGAGTCTGTGTGCGTGTGCGTGTACATGTGTGTGTGTTTTGGTGAAAGTGAGATGGCGATCACTCAAGGTGCCTGTGTACGTTGAGAGCCTGTATTTGAATTATCAATTTCCATATCAAAGTGGTTGCTGCGATAGATTTTGCATTAGCAGGGAGGGAGAGGAAGACAGGAGGGAGTCTATTTAGCCTCTTTCAGTCCTGCAACACAACCCACGTTCGGCAGCAACGGCAGCAGCGCTGTGCGCGTTTGGAGACGGTGGGGGAATAGAGAAGAGATGAGAGAGACATGGAGAGGGAGATAGAGGGAAGATGAGAAAGCGATGGGGGGAGAGGGGTTGAGACGGGAAGTGAGAGAGATGAGAGAGAGGGAGAGAGATGGCGCCCTACACCAGCGCTTTCTGGCAGTCATTTGATTTATCGCCTCTCCAATGCGCACTGACGCACGGAGCTCCGGGTCCCCCGCTCTTATTCGTTGTCATCTCACCGACTGATCAGGATTATGTCGGGAGTGACGGTCGTCGACCCATCTGGCCACCAGGAACACACCCTCACCCAAAGATGAGAGCCCGTTAAACTCCCCCCCTCCACCTCCTCCCCTGCTATTACCGGGCGGCCCCCACAGGCCAAACACACGTTTAGACATGACGGATGATTGCTGCCGTGAAAGCAATCATGACTGATGCATTGTGACGAGCGAGCCAGTGGACATCCAGAGGTGATATGTTTTGACTAGGGATTTGAGATTTCCTCTCCACCTCCCAGTCGCAACGCAAGTTGGATAAATTCGTTTGTGCATCTCATTGTGAGGATGCGTCCGTGACTCATTTGGCCGTGCACTGCTGGGACAGAGGAGGCCAGAGCAGCGCTGCAGGCTGTTGGAAAGAGCGCCAAGCCTAATAGGGCTCATAGGAAATATTAGGACAGGACAGAGTCACAACACTGGCTTGTTTTAATTGCTTTAAACCATACTGATTCCCACACAGTCATCATGTGAATGAATCATCATCATCTTCTTCTTCTCACCTGACATTGTTCAAATTGTTTCCCCCCCTTTTTTTTCTCATGATGACTATCATCACCTCATCACAATCCTCCTCATTATGCCTGTAACAACTGGTATAAATGCTATAAACCTACAATCTTTATTATTTCTAAAGTCATCATCATCAACATCATCATTGCCTTTACAACTGCTTTCAACATTGCACTTGGCCTCCTCCTCCTCATCATCAGCACCATAACCTCAACTTCCACATTAACATTTTTCTCATTAAAAAGAAATTCTGCTTTCATTGCTCAAAATTCTCTTTATTGTTTCTCATTTTTATCACATCCTGTTCTGTCATTGTCTGCCCATGTTGCCACGATGGTCATCCTCATCCTTATCATCATTTGGGGCTAAAGTATGTTGTAGATTCTAAACAGATTCAAAAGTTCATGTTCTCTCAAAGTTCTCCTCTCCTCTCCTCTCCTCTCCTCTCCTCTCCTCTCCGCTTTGAAATATGACACACTATCAGCAAGCAGAGGTCTAATACCCACAGGCTTGAGATCTCATTCATAAATCTTGTGTGGGGGCAACAGGTGAACAGGCATTGCCCTGGAGTCAGACACATGAAGACGCTCAGACAGAGAAACACCGGCAAAGATGCAACTGTATTCGACACAGATATAACTAGATTTGTTACCGTGGTTTTGGGTTGGCTTGTGCTTGTGTTTTAGTCTTGACAGAAAGCATCCTTTTGTCTTAATATGAAATAAAATAACAACAGCTTGAATGAAAATGACAGACATACTCTGTTAACAAGATGTTGCCTCTATTTCGAGAAAAGACTGGAGAAATAATCCTTACACCTAAAGAAATGATGCAAAACAGTGAACATGCATGAATTTGTATATGTCTAAAATGTCCATTTAAAACCACAACACCATGGTAAAGATCCACATTATGTGTGTCTTGCTCCAATAATATGTGTCTTATCATAACTGAGGGGCAATATGAGCAGTGGATTGTATTTAGAGTCCCCAAGGGCCACATCCAATTAAATGGAAATGTGAGAAGAGCACATCAGAGAAACAGGAATTAAAAAGAAAGAGGTAGATAAGAAGGGAGAAAGAAAGGAAGAGCGGAGATGAGAAGAGTAGGGAGGGGAGAAAATGAAGGAAAATGAGAGAACAGTGAAGAAAGCTGAACTCTGCATCTACAGGCCCCATAAAGCCAAATTCAATTCTGGCAAAGGCTTTATAAAGTTCCCGAAATACCAAACCAAGCCTCCAAAACCTCTGTGCCAATAAATATGGCTAATGAGAGTTGTGAGACTGAAAATCGTTGGATGAAGAAAAAAGACTTACAGAAAATACATTTTAAGGGACACAAAGCCTAAAATGTGCAGTTCAAAGAATAAGGAGAAAAAGAAGACAAGTAATTTGAGAGCAGTGTACGGATATTGTTGCCTACAATAAGCCTATAGGGACTGTGCAGTCAATAAGGGCATCCATGAAAAGTTTTAGTAAAAAATGCATTGTTAAAGTTTTCAATAGTAGTCAGTATTATTTAGTTAGATGTGTGGAGGTAAATATCAAATAAGTGTATATTTTTCCCTTCTAGTCACAGCAGGCTGCAGCCATAGAACGGAGATCGTACTTGCCTCTGATGTTCACTTAGAGCTCAAATAATCACGGAGACTCATGACATCCAATTGTGATGAAGTGCGGCTTTAACAGTTCAATCATGCACTTAGCTATAAGGACAGTAACAATCTAAAAGAATCACCTCACAACCCCCCCCCCCCCCCCCCCACCCCCCCACCCCCACCCTACATTTCTTTCCTAAGGCTCTCATTTTCTCTGATCCTGATATCAGAGAACTAATAAAATGTGCTGCTGTGTTTGGCTGCTATTAGTCCAGGCTGAACACTTTCTGCTGTTGCTCTTAACCAGCAAACCGCTGGAAGCAACAGTGTTGACTTAGTCATCAGTTATGTGACTGACAGTTAGAGCCGTGATCAATAAAAACCCATCTACTGGTTTAGGTTTGGACCATTTTGTACTCTATTGTCAGCAGACTGGAGGTTCTCCAAATATACACCAATGAGCCACAACATTCCAATTACTGACAAGTGAAGTGAATAACATTGATTAGCTCATCACAATGCAATGTTCTGTTGGGAAACCTTAGGTCTCAGCCTGGTATCATGAAAAGGTCTCTCACTGGAAACCATATTTTACATTTAGTGTTTCACTGTGCGCCATGTAGCTGCAATAGATGACGTGACGAAACGCATAAAAAGCTCAGAAATGTAGCAGAAGTGAATTCTATGATAGCACGTTATGGTTTTTGGTTTTGGTTTTAGTTTTCCTTTCCTTCCCTGTGACTTCGACATGTACCACCCACTATCTAAATACCACTGTAAGCACAGCCCTGCATAGCAACAGCGCTCCCCAATGCCAGTGGCCTCACCTAGTAGGACATCGCACTCTGCCACACCCCAGTAAGAGCTCAGGATTATCCCTAAGGAACACAACAAAGAACCCAAGGCTTTCTCCCAGCCTCCAAACCTCCACATCCTGATTTACGGGATGTGCCTGAGGCCCCACCATAAATTCTACTGGACTTAGAGGGTCTGATGCCAGTGTCCCTTTGCCAGACACCAGAGGACACCCCAGAGGGGCCGTGTCCACGTCCCGACAGGTCAGAGCAGAACAACTGAACATCCAGCAGCTCATTGCATTAGAATAAGCAACACAAGAACATCCGCTGCTCTACTGCAATGACCATCACTTGGCGGACAATAAGCTTTCATTCCTCTTGTCATGAAAATTTACCTTGAGTGTGTTTAGGCAGCAACACTAGAAGGATGGAGAAGGATGCAGAAAAGTTTATGGACAGTGAAGAAGAGCTGAACACAAATGCCAACGATGCTGAGCTGTATCACATCCTGATAGCATGTGAGCTTTCTACCTCTGTGTCCTTATAGCCTTAGCACAATGTCTATCACTAAATTGCACAAAAATCTGCAAAGAAGTTATCTGAAAAAAACCCAAACATAAAACGTACACTTTGTGTTAAGGTACGTGTCCACAGGATCAGTCAGTTTGATGCTTTCCATTCACTGTCTATGTGAAACAACCCGCAATGCATTAAGGTAGCATCCTGCTGCCCATTAGCTGCCCGCACCTCATTTGAATAAAGTTTAGGAACTTTCGTAAAACCTCTAAACTAGCTGTTGCTGAACTAGAATGAGGACATATTCAGCAACCACACAGTTTATTTCTTGCCTCCGATGTTTTCAAAAATATATTTCGCTCAACTGTTCTCGTAATAAAAGAGAAAGTTTGCGTCCGTGCCGCCATGTTGGTCCGACGCCGCTACAGGACTGGTTTCCAGTGAAGGTAAGCGCCTGCCATCACACCATCTAGTGGCCTGCTATTGACACGCACATCAAGCGTGCGATGTTGGGAAACAGCGTATTGCCTCACGTGCAAAAATGCCCCTGTAGACACGTACCACTACAGAAAAACGGACAATAGTTCCAAGTATTTGTCAAGAGTTAGAGAGTGACTTCCTCGCATGCCACTGCCTCACAGAAGCTATAAAAAACTTGACAACCCACAGGAAGAAGAGTATGAGTGGCCTTCAACATGCTACTTTTACTCATCAGAAGAAAAATCGAACAAAGAGGAAGGACAGATACACTTGCAGCACATCTAAGCTGGTTACCTGCTTTTCAGCTGGTACGTGCTGCGATCAGCTCCAGCTACACTCTGACCTTGGAGAGGAGATAGATATGGATGGAGAGATGGCAAAGGTGGTGCCTGACCGTTACTGATAACAAAATAAAATGTACAATTTTGCAGCCAAAGTATACCTCAGCTTTTTACTTCACACTTCCTTGCCCTCCTTTGTGTATGTGCGCGCATCAAAGCCGATCTGTGCATCTGTGAAGTGACAGGTTTGCTGCATGTGTTCATCCATGTAGTTCTGCGTCTCTCTTCCTCATTTTCATTGCTCTGTTTCTCTCAACAAAAATACGAGAGGGATGGAGAGAAAAATGGAGGTTGGTGGGGGTGACGGATGCTTTCAAATGTTAACTCCGCTGTTTGTCTGCAACAATAACAGCAGCAACAGGGAGGACAAATCTTATCGCTTCCCAAATGTTTATTTTTTGCCATTGTGAAACGCCAGACTGTGGCTGGTGGTGATAAGTTAGGGAAGAAAAACACCATTTGGTTGGCTTTTTTAGATGAATGCAAAAAGCAAAAAGAGGGGAGATAGGGAAGTGAGGAAGAGGGATGGCCTTAGGGCAAGACAAAAAGAGTTTCAGCCTTGCTGAATTGTTACAGTGCGGTGCTGGTATTCAGAGCTGCTGCAGGCCTTTCTGGAGATATGCTACATTATACAGAATCTCAACAATGACCGGTAGTTGTTGCAGAAAAGATCATTTTATACTGGAACCGACCCAGGTTGAAAGTCATTTGTGGACGCTGAACAGCTGTGGGAAGTTCACTTACAGTTAGGTCTATGGTCAATAGAAAATGTAAACGGAGCTCACCAGTCTGGGTCCTTGACGTGGGAATACAGACGGGGTTTGTTGAAGAAATCTAATATAGTACATTTACTGTATGCTTAATATATCATTAAAAACTTACTGTTTGGGCCGCTGTATAGCTCGCTGAGTTAAGGTGTTACCATGTGGGCACAGGTCGCCAGCAGCAGTCGTGAGTTCAAGTCCGGCTCATGACCCTTTGTTGCATGTCTCTCTCTTTCCTCTATACCCCCTTCACTCTGTCTCTCTCCCTATCAATATAAAATGGAAAAAAAACTTATTGTTTGAATTTTGAAAATGTACATGATTTCATAACATGCGATCATTTCATGTATGCAAAATCTGCAATATTTTGTTTCTAGACAGTGGTTAGGTTAGACTTTGTGGCTCATCTTAGCAAATCTGTCCCTCATCACCAGCCTCCTTGGCTTGATAATAGATTTCATTCTAGTTTTATATAAGTTTTATCATATACTGTACATACTGGTTTCCGACTGGAATCCTCCACTAATACAGCTTAGTTGTAGTTCCACAGTGTTTGAGCAGAATCACGTTAGCACCAAGGAGATACCGCTATTGGATGGACACAGTGAACCTCAAACACTTTGGATTTACAGCAAGATGAAATGAAATCCTTAATCCTTAACAGTTAATCCTTTACAGGTAAAAATGTGTGTCAGACATATTCTCAAACGCTTCTCAGTTATGATTAAGCGAGTAAAAAATACTTTTCAGTTAATGATAAATTAAAGGCTGTACAATAAAGGGAAATTGGAGTTTAAACCGACTTCTAATTTACATTAAAGCATAAATGTGTCAGTTCAGAGATGACTAAGGCATTTTATATATAGCTCTATAATCTCTATATATTCACTCTACAAATTAGATATGAATACATTGAATTTATATTACATTTCAGAGTGTGAAAATATGATTATCTGATTACAAAGATGCACGTATATGTTATCTCAATGGACTGGCAGCTTCATTTTCTAATTTGCAAGAAAACAATGGACGCATTTTTACAGAAATATCCAGCACAATGCAGCCTTGGGATGGAGATGGCCAGGAAATCTTTAAAGTTGCCTCCCCTGCGTGTGTCTATGTGTGTGGTGTTGTGGATAGCCTGCAGAAAGATGGGAAAGTTTCTGCTGTGAGTTCCTCTCAGTCTAAAACTTGCTTATGATGACAGCAGATGAACCCATCGGGAGTTGATGATGTGTTGAATAAAGTTGTTGTATGGCTTCCGGACTCTCTTAAAGAAAACACACACACACACACACACACACACACAGACACACCTTCTCTGTGTTCTGTCTTTTCCCCCAGTAATGCCGTTTTGTACAGTTTGTTTTGTTGCTTGAAACTTTGTAATCTTCTGCCATGTTGCCGAGGGTGCCGACTGAAAAAAAAAGTGGAAATGACTGAAATGAAAAATAGAAATGCAAATCACAGTGGAGTAATAAAATGAAAGGACCTGCATTTAGAGCTGAGGAAAAGGAATTTGGCCTAAAGAAACTGCTTTTGATAGAGCAACCCCCCCCCCCCCTTTTTTTTAATACAAACCTCATTTGTCCTCACTTTGTTCTGGATTTCAGAACACACAAAATATTCATGATTTTTTGAAGTCCCTTTTGCTGAAATTACCCTGCATCTGTCTTGCAATGGTACATTTCTTGAATGTTATAGTTTTGTTACACAAAATATTTGCCCCTCAGACATTTCCTAATGACTTTTGAAGGCTGGCAAGGCAGCAAAACTGGATTTATACAGATAATTCCGCTTGGGGACAGAGTCAAAAGACAAGCACAAGTTCAGCGAGAGTGCAGTGGAATGGGGAAAAGCAACAAAGCGCAACATTTTTATTTTGCTTAGTAAAATGCCTAAATTCTCTTTGCGTAAACTTCACAAGCCAGAATCTGCCAAGCTTATTTGAAGTGGTATGAATCATTTTCTACCGAGCATAGGCCGCCTTTCTTTTTCAGAAGACCCTTCCTCTACAGGGTCTTGTGTGTTTTCCAAAAAGTCAACAGGGCAGCCGAGTGGTGGAATGACTTTATAAAGGACAACTTTAGATGGATCGATGTAGTGGAAGCAGTGGAGCTCTTGGTGTCGACCCCGAACACACCAGCCAGAGTCATAGAGAACTATCCTCAGCAACAGGAAGAATGATCCTGCAACAGATGGCGTGGCCCCCGTGGAGCCCTGATCTCTACATCATTCAGTCATTCTGTTATTTCATGAAGAAACAGAAGACACTGAGGCAGATTTAATCCACAGAAGAACTGTGACAAGTTATCCAAGATGCTTTGAACAACCTGCCTTCCAGCTTTGTATAAAAGCTACTTAAGGAATTATCTGACTTTATTTTTAATGTGTAAAATTCCTGCACAGTACGACATATTTATACATATATGAACAGCTGTACTTATATTTGAATTTGTGCCTGCTTGCCTCTCAACCAGCTAGTTAGAAGACAAGTTCTTCTAATTTTTGCAGCTTGATAGGGGAGCAAAAACCGGATTTCCCCCAACAGTCCTTTTTGAAGCCGCAGCCAAAGCAAATCAGTCGTCAACAAAGCAAGCAGCAAAAAAGTGGGACTTTACAATAGCTACAAAGCACAAAACACAACATTTCTTCAGAGGATTGTTTTGCCCAATGAGTCCTAAAATTCTCTCTCAGAACTTCACATGCCAGAATAGCTCCAAAAGCACCACTGGAAAGCTGTATGAATCACTGTCTACCAAACAGAGATCATCGCATTACTCTCTGCTTTTGTCTCCATATTCACCCATCTTTATTCCTGTGTTCGGTTAAACTCAGCGGGGCAGCAGCTTGGATGTTTAAATATGTAGGGGACAACTTTCAGCGTGCTGTCTGTGCTACAGCTTGGAAGTGTGCTTTTACACACCTGAGATCTTCAAAAATTCAAGCTGAAGTGGTGCATTAGCGTGCACCACAGACTAAGGCCGGTGTTTATCCAATGTCTCTGACTCAGGAGCGACGGTGTAGTCTGGAGTGGCTATTGCTGTCACTGTGAAGCAAATGTGACGCTCAAACAGAGCCTCACCAGCGATTTAAAATCTGTTCTAGTGCCCTGTGAGAGACGCTCCAGCTCTGCTCTTTTGTCATGTCTCTCACACATCTCTCTGGTGTCTTTTCCTTGATGCAGATGCATGAAAATGTGCCTTCAGACTGCCGTGGTCCTGAGCGGTTGAATGGATGGTGATGAGCTAATATCTGTAAAAGACTCTGAGGTTTGACAGAATCTTGGTAAAAGTTCAGCTCTGCTTGTAGAGGACAAATGATGTGTAATTACTTCAAGGCAGTGGCATGCAGAGATTTTCTAGGCGGCAGCATTTCAGCATACAGTCTGGGGTTGAGTGGCATTTTTGCTCAAAGGTCAGAAGAGTAGCAGCTGGGCTAACTACAGGGACACACAGGGCCATCAGAGGCATTCAGACCAGTCAGTGTGGCACTTGTGGCCAAAAAAAAACATAAAAGAAAGAAAAGAAAGAAACATAGTAACATTTGCTGAAAAAATGTCATTGTTGCTTTGTAAAGGAACAATACCAAAGAGAAATAATTATATTTATATCTGTATTTGGAAGACTGAAGTGTTAGAAAAGAGGTGAGGCTGTCCTCACGAGAACAACAACCTTGGTTCAAACACTAGTTAATTTTTTCTGCCATGTTACTTGAAAATAATTTTGACAGAAGTGTATAACTCCATAACCAGACACAGTGGTTGGATTTTAATATCTTATCAAAAAGTTTCTATTACAGAGGAAGCTACCTTTGTATATACTTAAACAGGAAAGAGAAAACAAAAACAGAAATGATTAAGTTCTTAATCAGTCATATTTTGAAAACACTGTGCCAAAGTATTTTGTCATATACCAGAATGAAGACTCACTGAAAAACATCTCTGCTTTCAAGACCCCATCTGGTGAAAACCAAAAAAAAAAAGTCTTGCTAACAAGTCCATGTGGTGGTTGTGAGGCTTTAAGCTTTCCAGCTGCAGTGTATTGATGGCAATATTTATATATATATGCAGTATATATATATATATATATTCTAATATTGCAATACCATAACAAGCGTTGTGTACATTAGTTTTAAAGTCTTTGAGCAGAGTTGTACGTGAGCTGGTGTACTGGTTGGAGATACAAGTGGAGACTTAAGGACAATTTTAGTAATCCAAAGTTACTCTTACTACACATTACGGCTGGTTGGGATTTTGGTCTAAAAAACAATTTCCACGAGTCTCATACATATTAATATGTATTTAAGTAATAAAACTTTTGACATGCATGGTACATGAGAACTTTATGTTTGCACACTGGAATCTCTGATAAAAGCTGCTCTGGTAATACACTCAGCATGAACAATTACATTTTGTTTGCTATTCTTTCCTCTCATTCAGATGAATACTCGCCTGCAGGCAGACCTGAACAGATACAGCAGTGGGTAATTACATTTTGAATAGCTGAAGAACACGAGGCGTACTTTATTTATCTGATCTTAGTCTGGCTCACTGGATGTTTTACAGAGAAAAATGATTCCCACTTTCCCCTGCACAGTACGTGAAGAGTGAAACATGACTGGCCTTTACTTGAACTGTCTGATCTTAGTTTACACTGATTGGATGCTTCACAAGAAAATACCATTTTCCGTTTTGACCCTACAGCTGGTGGATGATGAAGACAGATAAGTTTCTATCTATGTCTTTTTCATCAGTCCTTATTATGGCTTTGCTCTTTGACCAACCATTTCATTTGTTGTAAATGGGTGCAAAGGCGTTCTAGTGCCAGATAACAGTCACTGAAGACAATAACTTTTGATACATTCACCACACTGAGGTAGTTCTGTTTGAAAAAGTATAGACCCTGACTTCATTCTCACTTCAATCAGTTTTTTTCTGCTCTACTTTCAAAGTGCTAAAGCGAAGTAAGCAGAAAGGTCCGGCTATGGAAGACTGACCTTATCTTGCAAATGAAGTGTCTACTACTGTTCAGCTCCGTGTGAAGATAACTCGGGAACCATTTCCTTTACTGCTCCTTACTCTAATTCAGACAGATACCGTTAAGCCCGCAAGGAGAACTGGGACAGATTGTGACTAATTACCTGTCGAACACTTCAAAAATCAAAAAGGATGTCTTGTCGGCCTCATATCTAGCAAGCAATGCATCCACATTTGAAGCTATTTATGTGCCTCGTAATAAATAGATCTTTTTCCTCAGGCATTTAACATAAGGTATGGAGCAGGTGAGAAGACTTGCGGGTAATGAAATACAAGATGGAAACCTATATGAGTTGCGGATCCTAATTTCGTTCTATAACACCTATTGCATTTTTAATTATGATCTCAAATTTGACTCTGTCCCTGTCAGCATTTAATTATTTTTTTGGATGCAGCAGTGTCCCAATTTCCCAACAGGGATCATTAAACTTTCATTTCATCTAATCTAAGAACCATGTAAACTGGAATTGGACATTTTCTATCCAACCACTGAACTTGAAGTGCTATATTCTATCCAAATTATTTAGGGTGTTGATGTTTCCTACTTTCTGAACATACTGTGTGTAATTATGGAGAGACACATGCATCTCCACTGTGGCTCGTGGCCTCGGAGACCTCATGTTCCCATCCCAAAGAGCGGTCCTGTGTCACATTCAAGACATGTTTAAAAGATGAATTAGCTCAACAGCCTCACGGTTAATCATTGGAAAGTAGTGCAGTAGCAATCTCTGTTGAATGAAGCAAAAAGTCAAAAACTTGTCTTTCTGTAAGTTTATTTCAGTATCTGTAAATGGACCCACACAGTCAAATGAATGAGCTGAATGGAATGAGTGAAGGTGGATAGAATACCGTTTCAAACAGTCAAGGTTAGTAGAACACAAGCTACTCATTATTCTTAGTTGATAGCCAAAACTGCATCCTTGAAGACCATACAACCATCAGGGACCTCTGTACAGACCCTCTGTATCTCACTCTTGCCTTTGCACAAGTGGTGCAAAGTTGACAGAGACCCCTTGGTGCTTTGTGCAAAGCAGTTAAACTTAACATTTCTTAACACCTGATGGGGGTCCTGAGTGGTTGACAAGGGTCAAGAGGTTACCCATAGCCCATGTGTGGTTACTTGAACATTACATGAGCGCTGACCTAGCATTTAATTAGAAATTTCCATCACAGTAGGGACTTTGTTATGTGATGCCTTGTTGTGATTTTGATATTACCTTAGTTAAATCTGGGCCAGTGTAATTTAGAGCATTGCTATGGTGATGGGAGAAAGAGAGACAACAACATCTATTCTGGGCTAACTGTTTTGTGGGGACATAAACATGTTCAAATAATCACTTTGTGGGGACACATCACCCATCTGAGGACAACTGTCTCCTCTCTATGCATATGGCACCCAATGTTTCCTGCTGAAGGTGTAAATATTTAACTCATAAGGTTCAATGTTAACATTCAGTGATCTACCAACACTGTGTTTTTTCTTTTCTTTTCTTTTTTTTCATCAAACAGGACATTGGAGTTGTGATTGACAATAAGGAGGCATTTTATGAAGTCATTGACCAGTTTAATGCTTTGGTAGTTCTGGACAGTGGGGATCTCAGGCATTTGCAGGTAAACATTTAGTGAATCAATGTTAGTCCTCACAGTAAATCAATACCACTGTAGGTCATAAAACAAAATATTCCGTCCTGTGCAGTGGCATGAGAAAAGAACAATTCTGCCAAATGGTAGTGTTAATAAGAATACAGTATACTGTGTACTATTATTTAAAATCCACCGATGATCTTATTTGTGTTGGATATTTTTTTTGTGCATGAGTAGTCTTACATGTAATTTGTTGATTTAATTGATTTGACTTTACTGTAATTTTTGGTCAGCTAGTTGATTTTATATGCATGGTGGATTAAATCCAACACAGCCCCCGCACTGTGTATTTGCTTTATTTGTGTATGTGTCAGTTTGAGGGAGCCTATTCAGAATTTTTCCTGTGTAGCAGAAAATAACTTGCAACTACACAAGCTTAAGTGTCCTCAACACAAAAGCCTAGAAAGCCCAAAAAATCTTTCGTCTTTCATTTCAGTTTGGTTGGACATTTTATTCCTCAACTTCTATGTCAGGTACAGTGGCATTTTGAGTGCAGTGGAGACTTTCTTTCAGCTGTCTAAAAACCTCAACAGAACATGTAAGATTTTTTTTTGTGTGTCAGGATCTAATAGCAAGTCTTTTCTCTGCAATCAGTTGTACTGATAGGGGAGAAGGCAATCTCTTTGCCAGTGTAAGGTGCAGCTGTGATGATGGATGTTTCTCGCTGGTAACAAATTGGTTCAGATAGGTGATTGTTGCTGAACAGACTATGACAATTTCATATACAGACTGGTGACAAATCAAAGAGAACATCTGGACTCTTGACCCCTACAGTAAGGAGATCTGGTGGCTCTGCCATGCTGTTGTTGGCATTTTGACCTCATGGTTTGGCTCCAGTTGTCCCCTTATAGGGAATAGTCACTACAAATCAATACAAAATTGTTCTGAGTGATCACGTCACGTAGGTTTTTCACTTTGGTTTCTCAGCAATCTGTGTGCACTTTGTGGACACCCACATATTACACTAACTATGTGCATAAGTTTGCCACTTCAATTCTAATGGGTAAGGCAAGAGTTTGGAACCTGGCTGCAGGAATTTGTTTCTATTGAGCCACAAGAACATCAGAGGTCAGGTCCTGATGTAGCCCGATAAAGCTTGTAGTCTGTGTTCAGTGTTAGATGGGGTTGAGTGTAAACCTCTGCACGATCAAGTCAAATTCTTCTACACCAAAGAGAGAAAACTGTTTCATTATGGAGCTGGAAGAAGAAAAGACCTTCCTCAAACTGTTGCCACCACGGTGGAAGCCCACAATTCAAAAGTAGTGTAGTGTACTGTGTGAAATTAAATCAACAGTGGATATAGAATCACTTTTGATTTAGTTTGGCAGTTAAAGAAATTTGATTCTTATTTTTATTTAACTAAAATGATTCTTTACCTGAGAGACCTGTTATTTTTTCATCTCTATAACAACCACAGCAAAGGAAGCTTTAAATAGAAAAGCAGTCACATTTTCTTGCACACACAAAAGTGATATGACAGACCACAGTAAAGCAGAGAGAGAACTCCAAGGAAACAACATCTTCAGAATGAAATGGAAAGCAGTTAGTCGCTGAGTTCAAATGACCTTGACAGGTGACACTGTGTAATTGACATCTCACCTCACGTTATCTCTCTCTGGTTTAATTTAGATGGCGGGTAACTCAGGGTAAAATCATCGAGAAAGGTGTTCTCTCTGTCTCTTTGCTACAGAAGAAAGCAATAGCGTGCAAAAGAGACTCTATTTACGTCTGTGTATGACTGAGTTTGTGAAAATGCATGTGTGTGAACAAGCAAATGAGTCCCTTTTATGTAAATGTGTGTGATCCTCCTCGATTTCCCAAATGCCCCTGCTCTTTGTGGTGGCACATTTGTCAAATTTGTGGGTAGTGGATAGTGGGAAAGGAGCCTAAAACTCTGCTCAACAAATCATATCAAAATCTGCTGCATCTCTCCATTTATGTGCTTTCTATTTAATCTATTTCTGTATGCTTCTGAGCAGTCATGTATGTTTACCGAAGCCATTCATCTCTGTGATGTGTAAATGGCTTCACCACAGCCCAGCAGGTGTTTCACCCGGCCTGAACATGCTTCTCGATACATCTTCGATACAAAAACATCTCCACAGTTATAATTCAGCAGACAAAGATTGGCTTAGCGATGAGATTGCCTTTCAGAGGTTGGGTCCCTGAGTGTTTATGCTCTCTGCAAAGCCAGATAATCACCGTGGTTGACTGGCTCAGGCACATTGGCAGTTATCATGAATGTGCTTTCTGAAACCACATCTCTGCCAGATGTCACGCTCAATCTGAAAGTAATAAATAACCTGCAACATTTTCATAGAGATGAATTTCAGTATCAAGGCACACTGTTGTTGAATGATGGAACACGCATCATTTATCCAAATCAAGAAAAGTTTAGCATTTGATATACTAAAAACAGTGTTTTAAATAATTACAAAGATGTGAGTTATAGCATGAACATAAAGGGCATCTAACTGTGTGATTATGGTTGAACACACAAAAGGAATTTCATCAACAAGAAACTGAAAAAAAATATTATATAACTGTTTAAATGTTGATATGTGAGAAGTGCAGTGAATAAGTATATGTCTTTAGATGGGTCTATATGATTAGTCAGAAACAAAGAAGGTTCTCAGAGAGTTCTGACACTCTGCTGAAAGAAGAGGAAGCAGTCTGAAGTTTGAAGACTTAATTAATCAAAGGCTCTGTCAGGCCCTGAAAGATCTGTCTTGCTTTATACAGACAAAAACCAAAGGGATGAAAGAGGTCAAAGATCTAAAGTTAGGGAGTTCTGGTTTTTCTGCAGCATTTACATACTTTTTATGACAGATTGGGCAATGTAGAGTTGAAGCTTAAGTGCAAAATCCGGTTAGAATTTCAAATGGGCAAAGAACAGACCCAGTACACTAGTTTTACATTCCAACAAGTAAGACTTTATGTAACTGTGGCTAGTGATATAAATTAGGCAGTGCAGTGTTTCTAGCATCCATTAGTGCTGGAACACACAAAACAAGTGAAACCCTACCTCCTTGGCATTACAATATGGCAATATTATTGTGACTTACATGAGCATTGTGTCATCTGCTGCCTTGAGCGTGGAACCAGCTTAGCTTTTCTTTTTTATAGCAAAAGAAAAGAAAAAAAACCAATGATCTCTGATTCGAAAGATAAACTTTCATATTCAACACTAATTTCTTCTCAGAATGCATTGCTCTTCGAACTTGGTATAGAATGTGCAACAATAGCTAAGGGGGCCTGTCCACAAAAGCAGACCTTTCGGCCTGTGTAGGTTCATGAGATTTCTTTGTTTGAGAAAACAAGAGCTGAAGTTGGATGGTGTGGTAATTCTCCCGCCCTCTTCCACTGTGACTGGACAGCTGCATAAAAAATAACTGTCGGGCCACTGTATAGCTCACTTTATTAAAGCGTTACCCTGTGGGCGCAGGTCGCCAGCAGCTGGTCGTGTGTTTGAGTATGGCTTGTGACCCTTTGCTGCATGTCTCTTTGTCCTCTATACCCCCTTTCACCCTGTCTCTCCCTCTATCAATAAAAATGGAAAAACACTCCCCAAAATTTTTTTTTACAAAAAAAGTAACTGTCGGAGACCAGAAAAAAATCACCCAGCTCTCAACATGGAATAAAGTGGCTTATTTCACTGCTGTCATTTTTTAGCATAAAGTTAATACACAGTTCTCCCATTGCAAGTAACTGAAACAATATGCTGGCCTGCTTTGGTGGATATCTCTGCTAAAGCTGCCGTTGTCAGCAAACCAGAAACATAGGTCTACAGTGGGCAACAACACTGTGCCGCTGAGGAATGACGTCAAGTGGTGTCATTGGAAAAAGCCAGGTTTCTTTTGCATCATGTAAGGGTCAGAATGTGATATCAACAGAACGGGCTTATGGTGATTCTGCAATGGTGTGGGGAATTTTAATGGCATCCATTAAGTCAGAGTGCTGGAACAGCATGAATGCCTTCAAGGAAAGACTGTTGAAAAAGAGTGTGCTCTTATCTCCATATAAAAATGATGATAGAATCTCATTTATTTCAATCATGGCCAGCTTTTACCTTTGAGAACGGACATTCAGTGCAGCTTAACATCTTTGTGTACACCAGCTTGGTCTAATGACATGCAAGCTAGCAGAGCCTTTTGTGTGC
Organism: Dascyllus trimaculatus; assembly: GCA_024666655.1. NCBI lineage: Eukaryota > Metazoa > Chordata > Actinopteri > Pomacentridae > Dascyllus > Dascyllus trimaculatus. The sequence goes on along the minus strand of CM045447.1, from coordinate 11,159,082 downwards.
CAAATATTTACTGACATTAGGGACATAAAATGGTAAGTTTCAGTGGCATGGTGTGTCTTGACTACGTCTCTACACTTTGTCCATTCTCAGTTGGATCTTCCAGCTTGACAATGCACTGAATTACAAAGAACATCTACTGCAAGTTTTTGCTGGCTCAGTTGCCTGCACAACCCTGATTCACAGCCCTATTGACCGTCTGAGGTGAAAACAGATAAATGCAGCATCACTGTTCAGCCTCATATTCACTGAAGTCTGTTCACATGATACAGTACTGTTGCACAATGCAACAAGCATCTTGTAGAGTATGTGTCGAGATAAATGCCTGGAATACAATACCAGTTACATGTAGCTAATAAACTGGTAAACCAGTATGAGTGAATTTATGGTCTCTCTGCAGCACTCGCCTTTGTCGCAGACCCTATTTCACCTCCATTCAGGCATTCACGCAGTCAGCGAGAGAGTCAAGAGAATAGCAACAGAAGAGACAGAAAGAGAGGCTGAGATAGAGTTTGAGACGTGTATGTACAGAAAAGCTGACGGTGACAGGAGGAAATGAGGATGGGAAGAATTCAAAAAAGGAAGTTGTCATCACGGATGATTGACATAAATGACAGAATGTGATGAATGGTTAGATGAACACAAAGAGAGAGAGGAAAAAGGTGAATGTGTGTGAGTGGTTGAGGTATTACTCATGCTGTGGGGACTTAAATGTGTTTACACAGTCCCTAAAATGTAACTCATGATTTTTTAAAGGGGAAAGCATGTTTTAAACGTGCAATATGTAAGATTTTGAACATAAATATAACATGAATATAGCAGCAAGCATGTGCTAAAAATAGTGGACTAATGGCATCCTTAGCAGAGAAGGAAGTGTGTTCCAAGCTTCTCTGTTCTAAGTTTTGGCAGCCGGTCCAGCTATGAGTGCATGTGAGTCCCTCCGTTTGAAACTGGTGGCCCTCCCTGACATTCATAAACAGACCAGGAAGGACCTCTGCAGTGTAGTGGAAAATCGAAAGTGCAGTCCAGATTTTTTCTGTCCAAAAAAATTAAAAACTAAGCATTTTATTCATGATATTTGCTTTTTAATGTGCACTTGTTTAATTTCAGCTCAGTGTGAGAATCTTTAATGCCATTTCCACACAGCAGTCTGCTCCTGTCCGTCCACGAGCGAACATGGTCTGTTCATGTTGGATTCATGCACAGACCATGTCCCGATGGACTCTTGAAACACAAACATACGGAGCGGAACAGACATGAGCAGAGTTCATTTAAGGTATGTTACAGTGCTAGCTTGAGCTAATGGCTAAGGGAGGAGGGGGAGGTGTGGCTTTTGGTCTGAGATGCTGATGTCCTGCTGACATCCAGTGATTCTGAAAGGTTGCACACAGAACCTTTGGGGTTAGGGTTAGACGAGTAGTAGTCATTCGTTATTAATTAAGGTTAGAGAGAGTCTTTAGGAAATGAATGCAAGTCAATGTAATGTCCTCTGAAGAGATGCATTTTTTTACTGTGTGTGTTTATGTGGTGAGGCACATTCATGACGGGCAGAGGGTTAAAGGCTCACTGACAGCTTTAATGAGATGGCCAGCAATTAGGGTTATTGATCCTGTGTGCATGCGACTGTGTGTGTTTGAGCGAGCAAGGTTCAACCCATGACAGCGTCGTTAAAAATACACTGGCTTGAGTATTGACTTGTGCATGTGTGTGTTATGTTTGCTTGTGTTGTTTGTGTATTGTGTGTGTGCGAGAGAGAGACAGTCCACTGCAAGAAATATTGAGTTATTTTTTTTGTTAAGGTAGTAAATGTTGAATAGCAGCTTTGCCACTGTGCACTGGAGCTTGTAAGTATGTAGTGTATGTACATTGTTCCATGGGCCTGTACATTTGTGGACTGCCCATGTTTAGTATTTACTTGTCTGTGTTTGACTGTGTAATTGAAATTGCGTGGGAAAAAATAAAAAGTTGTGACCCAGCAGGACAAATGCGACACATTTCTGGTGCAAATACGCAATTAATCTATTTTTTAAAATCCCCCTTCTTAGCTGTCTGGGTTTGTCTTCACATTGTTTTGTCTCGGATTTGAAAGGTGTTGAGCCTCGCTTTTATTTGAGCTACTTGTCAAGAGTGAGTGCGGAGTGTTTATCAGACCAAAACAGTCTCCTGTCATTTACTTAAAAGCCAAATCCATCATCCAAAAATAAGCTGAAGTCTGTCCTCTACTGGGAACTGACACATGAGAACGAAAACTGCTTTTTATAGTGAAATTATCCAACAGAGCTGTCGATCAAGACGGGAGATGATGTGTGAGAGCTAAAGATGAGCTCAGAAAGTTCTCCGGATCTTAACTTGATTAAAGTAAGGACACACGGACATTAAAAATGGCGTGAAAAATAGTTTAAAGGTTGTAGCTTTGCACGGCAGTTTTCCACCATGTGAAGTTTGTTCAACACTGAGCAATAAAAATCTAAAAGGGTAGTCGTGGGGCCAGTTGAGATCAGTTGGTCTTTTCTGGTCACTTTCCTCTCCCCACCCACCTGTTTACTTGGTCTTTATTGTGCTCTTCTGGATTGCCTACATTGTCTTGCCTGCTGCACCTTTTTATCCCATTTTCCTGCTGCTTGTTTTGCTAACTGCCTGTTTGTGATCTCCTTCCTTTTATTTCAGTTCCGTCATCCCCTTTTTGCTTGGATCCCCTGAGATATTTACCTGCCTGTTGCCAATTTCTCATACCTGCTTCTGGCAGCATTACCTCAATAAAAGTCAACAGTTTCTCTGAGTTGCTTTCATGGACATTTTCATTTTCTTACCACACTAAAATATTTCTCAACATAAGAAAACAAGACGGGCAGTTCTTTCGTAGGACTTTTTTGGGGTACAGAAAGCTGACTTGATACTGAGGAGAGGAAAGGTCAGTTTTATGGAGATCAGCATTAACAGTTTTAAATCTGACAGCTGGTGTCTGAGTTTTCATTTGTTTGATTCACAAAAGAAAAATTGCTGAAATGCTAGAGAGAATTACCCCTTTCAAAGTCATTGCCATTCTTTGAAATCAATCTCGTAGTCCAGTGCTGAGAGGTGGTTTATAGATTGTACTTTTTATTTTTTCCATTTTCCTAGCTCTGAGTTGAATTAGCTCAGTACTGAATAAACTACTGCTTTGATAAACACTGAATGGTGTCTGGTGTCTGCTGCTTTTCTCCGGTTTCTCAGCCAAGACGACTGATTCAACAGTTTGGACTGCAGCTGCAGCAGTTAGACTCGACGTGGTGCCGGCTTTTTTCGCCTTTTGCCTGCAGTTTTTCCTCACCAAAGCTGAGAAAACGGCAACGGTCTTTATCATTATGGTCTGTCACTGTGATACTTGGACACAAAATGGTGCCCTGCCATGCAGTGTGTTCACACATATACCAAGAGGTAACAGTCACAACGTTGAACCCTGCAGGGAGCGAGGCAGACATGACTGCTACCAGAGGGAGAGGTCTGTCAGGGTGCCACACTAAGACCTACACATGCATCGTATCTGCCCTACCATCAGATCTGAACTAATATTGTGCTGTAGTTAGTCCATTATTTAAGGGAAAGCAATATTAGGCACATAGGTTTATAATTTATATGAGAATGGAGAAACACAACTACAAGGAATAAGGGGCTGAAACCCAACAAAGCTGGCTTACCATAGCCAATAAGCCATTTCTGCTGCATGCTTGGTGGTAGAAACATTAAACAAACTGCCATCAGCCACCAGTGAATGGCTTTGTAGCATCTGACAATGACAGTAATAACCATCTGCTTTACCTTTTAGTTGGCGTAGACTTTAAATTATATTCCAGTTAAATGTTGCTGTCAGCTCTGATGTCTGTCACAGTGCAGACGAAAACAGGTTAGACAACACACAAAGCCTCCCCTGAATCGCTGGGGATTTTGAGAATCTTGACTTTACTTTGCCAATACTTGTTTTACTGGGGGTTGTTGGGCTCAGGTTGGGGTGCAAAATCTCAGGCTGAAACCTAGAAACTCAGAAAAGAACTTTATTTTTTTTTTATCTCGAAGGCAAAACCACTGTCTCAGCAATGAAGACAACAAAAACAATAAACTTTGCACAACGCACTGGCTTTTAGTTCATCACTACTGACTAGAGCGACTCTACCAGGAAGGTTTTTAATACCACCCAGCTGCACTATAACTTATCTATTTTATGCTTGCATCTCATTTATGAAACAAGGACAAACATACGCCCACACACAAACTCACAGATAGCACAATAACTCTTACAGTTTTATGATATTCCACTCATCGACAGTTGGTGATGGTTAAGGGCCGGGCAAAGCAACCATGACAGCGGGTTAAAAGACGTGGCCCCTCAGAGCTCCGTCTCCAAAAAAATATTCTCTTTTACAGCTTAACTGCATTCTCAATGAAGTTGTTAGGAAAATACATTTTCTCTTGGATTATTTTTGGCTTGTAATGTATCAAAAATGATTCCAATCAACATTTCTTGTATTGCTTTCAAATTGCTGCTCATTTTCAGCCAACCAATCATATTTTAGATTGGGCAGGACTCACTGGTGACATGGAGAAGAGGCTTCAAACGTGTGATGAACGCCGCATTTTAACTAAAGACAGCAGTCCTATATTGCAGTGGTTCTCAACTGGTCCAGCCTCAGGATCCACTATGTCTCTATTAATATCAGTCGCGACCCAAATTGTTGAAGTTTGCTGTTCCTGTTAACAAATTAAGGTGTATTTGGGTGTAGTCTCAACACATTTTGATACAACTTAAGAAAATTTTGGCTTATTTTTTTGCTAATTTTGGGATATTTGGACGCTTTTGCCAAGTTTTGGGGCATATTTGGTCCATTTTGACAGATTCTGAGCAGAATTTCATGTATTTTTGACACGTTTTAGCATAAATTTCTCCAATAAGCTGGCAGAGACAGATCTAGAGGTTAATAGTGGGTGACTACTGGTGTCACCACCACTAAATATCCTGCTACTGAAAGCAAACTGTGTCATAAGAAACTATAAAATTAAAGACTTTATACCACTACTTTTTACGGGGGGCATGCTTCTACAACCCTCTAAAAATGGCTTCGCGACCCACTTTTGGGTCCTGACCCACCAGTTGGGAACCACTACTATATTGGACACAAACCCCCGCCTCCTAGGTTTAGGTCTTATGTCAGACTAGCTCTTGGATTTGTCTTGGATTAGAATTATTTTGTAAACTGCTCTTTTAAGGTCAAGAAAGAACTTTAAACTCTAAAACTCTACAGTATAAAGTGAAGAACCAGATTTTCCCAGTTGGTCTAAGATCTAAACGGTCTCTCAGGCACATAGACAATAAGCAGAAAAAAAAAATCGACACACTCTCTTTAACTACACGCCTCCTTTTTTCTACTTGGTCTCCATCTAACCAGAAACCAGAGAAACTGCTCCACCCACTGAAGTTTAACTCTGGGAGCTTATCTCAGCCTCCAGACAAGCTCTGCCTCAAATGTTTGTTTTCACGCTCCAGCATGTGGCACATGTGAGCGTGCACATGCTTCTCATACATACGGAATCATTTACTTGATTGCAGCTTCTTTGTTTGCTAAAATCCACTGCAGCCTGTCTTCTGGAATAGGTTTCATCACAGTTCTTGGCAATCAGCAAAGCGGCGTCATTTAGGAAGTGGTATTCCACCACATCGTGTTCCTCCTGGAGCCTGCCAGTGATTTAGCTGAGCGGTGGGCTAATAATCTCTCAGTGAGTGTGAGGAGAAGTGCAGCAGTAATTATCCCTGAAAACAGCGATCCGTTTAGCCACTTTAGGCTTTATTTTACATACGAATCCTGGATAAAATGCTGAATGTGAAGAGGAATATCAACGTAATGGCTGTATACATATAAGGTGTGTTTCCACTGTAACACCATAGTATCTCTATAATGAGGTACTATGAATCCTCCAAAAGAAACAACAACCAACAGCTCCCTTCGCTTGTGCTTTAAATGAACTGACACCAAAACAAACAGTGTTAATTATCCCTCACATCTGAAACTGCTGCTGACAGCCGTGTTCTAGTTCCTCATGAAGCACATACTTTAAATGACTCCGTGTGCGATTTCTGCACACAACGCTTGAGTCACCTCAAAAGGCAGAGACACGGTGGATCAATACTCGGAGAACGTCTCCCAGTGCTTCTCCTCTTTCTTTGTGATTTCTGGGCAGCTCTCATGAGAAACGAGATGCATCATATGCCCTGAGCACATGGCACATTCAATAATAATTCAGATTTGAGAATTAATTTTGGAGATCATGGGGCAGGCCACCAAGGACAGTCGGCACATGCTATCATGTAGTGTGTGGGAGACTATCCAAATCCTCAGAGCCATTTTTTAAAAAATTAAGTGAATCTAGATAAATCTTGAATCAGGTTCATACTATGAGTTTACAGTTTGGACACAACTATAACTGCAAAAACAACTTTGCGACTGACTTTCCCTTGTCATGTTGGCAGTGCCTGACTCCTCATGACTCCCAGCTAATTCAAAAATGAGGCAAAGAGGCTGAGCGTGAAACCGAGGCAGACCGAGCAGGCATCTCTGGAACAAACTAAAGACTTACCTATTTAAACCGGCCTTTGTCCCACCTACTGTGATTTAGGTTTTTATGCTCTTATTATCTTTAATATGACTGTTTATCTATTTTATCTACTTTTCTTGGTTCTGCTGTTGCTTTGTTTTTTTTATTTTCTCTTATTAGTGGTTTTAAGGGCTTATGCTGATTTTCTCTGCACTGTGAATGATACTATATAAATAAACTTTACTTATTACTTCCATGGACTGTCCTATGATGGCACCCACCTGCTACACATCCTTAACTTTAAGCCTTTACACAATTGAAAGAAGTGCATATAATAACAGTTCACCATCTATAGAATTAAGCATAGAAACCAAAACTCGTTTTTTGTGCCAATCTTTCAACATGTGAAAGATTGGCTGCAGTTTCTGATTGTCAGAATCACTTCACCGCCCACATTCACTCAGGTCCGTCTCGGTTACCACCCACAACCATCCAATCATCCAATCCGAACTTTCCACAAATCCCGCGCAGTTTTGGAACCAAACTCTATGGAAACGTATTAGTGGAAGTCTGAAAGAGGCCGGTGTTTGGATGAGTGGCGCAGAAGAACTTTACCTCAGCATCCGATCGTGCGTAAAAGTCCGCGTTCATGAATCCAATCGGGATCTAAAGGAGCCTTGTTATCCGTCGGTGTGAGCAGCAGTTGTGGACATGGATCCAGTTATTTCCTTGTTGGAGTTGCCGGTGTCAGTGGAGCCAAAGCCGACGCTGCAATCCCGACCTTTTACGCATGACAGCTCCATGGTCTGGTGAGTAACCAGTGGAAATAATACACATACTGTCACTGAGAGACGCTGTTTGAGTTGTTCAATATTTGATTTCCTGTTTTGGTTTTGGTGATAAAACCCGGAGCGGACTCTTGAATTGTGATTTGAGTCGCGTTTGGACTGAAGTGAGCTGTGTGAGCGGAGCTTTACCTGGTTACGGGATTGGACTCAGTTCCAACACACACATTCACGCATCCCCATCGTTTGCTGGTTTGTCTTTGTAAATACACTTTCTACATGCTGAATTGTTCTTTTGAGCGTTATTGTTGTTTAGTTTTCGTGACTTGAATTTGTTACTGTTGGGTCACTTTACCTATAGTTCTGTGTGTTTTGACAATCTGACCATTTAGTTCTGGTTTTCTTCTTCGTCAGACTTGACTCTGACTGGCACCCCTCATTATCAGTCAGTGTCAAAGCTGCTGCAACTTCCACCCAGGAGACTGGAATTCATCACCTGTGTAACATCTTCAGACTAAAGTTTCATTTTCACTTGCTGTTTGCTGAGATTTACCCTACAGGTTTGGGAAAACATCACGGTTTGAATGAAAATCTGACCCTCTGAAGCTTCTCCACCTCATTTAATAAATGACTGGCTTGGCAGGAAAGGATGACATTCAGACAGCAGTTAAATAAATGGCAAAGATATGAGTTAAAATGAAAATGAGTTATATTAATGGCTATTTTTGAAGGCGCAATTTTGATGAACACATGTAGTCAGTGCTAACCTTTATGACAAATAACTTCCAATTCCTGCGACTTCTTCTCAATAAAATCTGCTCTTTGTTTTGAATGCTAATGCCGGAGCCTGCCACAGACAATCAAAGTGTTCTATGAAGAGGTAATTATGGAATGCTAATGCACTGAATGCACAAAGAATACATCAAATTGGAGTTTGATATTATAAAACTTGGAAGTATTTAGTATTGTAAAGGTTTAGTGTGTATTAATTTTACAAATCTGACATTTGATAAGCAGCCACATTAAGAAGCGGCATCTGTGAGGTTGTAGAGAGTCTGATGGACTGTAAAAAACGCAGACATCCACTGTTTGAAGAAGAAGCTGGGGAACACGTTAATACAAACAAACAGAACCAAAACAACAAAACCTTTGAATAATAAACAAGGCGAATAAGAAAGAGATCATTGTGCACGGAAAAGAAAGCTCGTATTATTAATGAAAACAGAAATATTTCTCTCTGTCTCGGTGAAATCATCGAGGATTGCTTCACATTCGAGCCTCGGACCGCCTCTTTTCTCTCCCACGCAACAAGGAGACCACGACATACAAAGGGCTCTGTGCAGAGAAATCCTCGTGGAGAAAGGACGGGGGCCAGATGCATTTGTCATGCTGCAGATGACTGGAGGATTGAATTGTGTTGGAACACCCAGAGGCCTCGGGAGTTTATTATAAAGAGGGTTTTTCTCTTCTTTTTTTTTTCTTCTGGAGCTGTCCGTGGGGCTGAACAGGGATCAAGGTGAACTGAAGCCAGTCAGCAAGTCTCTGCTCTTAACACCACGCGGTTGGAGAGAGAATAAAGATAGGGAAGAAAATGCCCAAGGCTCTCTCACTTGGACTTAATGTCTACAGGTGTAAGCCGTTTCCTGTAATTTGATGTGTATCACGACTAGAGTAGGCTGCTGAATAGTAACGCCAGTCACTCTCCCTTTCCAATCTTCCTCTTTTTTTTAAGTCTTTGAAAGCGACTGGCTTTTCCTGTTTCATACATTTAATTTCCTAAATGGCTCCTTGAAGGTGCAAAACACAAGACTGTGCTTTATTTGTGTTCCATGTTGCTGTATATTCACAGAATAAGAAGAGCTTAGTCAGCCAGAGAGCCAAAAATCTCAGTCAAAAAACTTTCCCAGGGATATTTGACATTGAGATGTGGGGTTTTGAAAAGGTTTCCAGCCAGCTAGTGAATGTTTCATGGTCAGACAGATTCAGTCTGGATCTCAGATGTGTCACTTTGTAATTTTTTTTTTCGAGCAAGGAAGTGGCTCGAAGACGTTCATGAATTAGTGAAAGACTTGCTTTTGTTTTTTTTAAGCACACAACTTAAACAAGACCTAAAAGATGTTCAGCTGGATTTTTGGAAATTGTTATTTTGAGCAACATACATAACTGTCACTGTAGGGGACAATCCAGGCAAAATACCACAGGTAAAAATAATAATAATAATAATAGGCATCACCATATAACCTTCCCAGCATGCACACAACTTCTAAAATGAATATTTCAACATTGGACAGAGTCAAAATTTCTCTCATAATGGAGTCAAAAGTTTTTAAAGTAGGGGGATTTAGGAATCTCTTTTCATCACTCTTTAATAAGAGAACACTGCAGACCACTGGAAAAGAAATCAATTTTCGCTAAACCTTCAGAATATAGATAGAAGTGGAGAGTTTGGTGTATGTAAGTGCTCCTGAAGCTGTTTCAGAGCAGCTCTTGTGAATAATTGGGGTGCAGCTACAGCCTGAAAAACTGTCCACTGTGACAGCACCATGCATGAAAGGGCTAGATTGTATATGAAGTGTAAATAATGTAAATGGTGTACGTGTTTGAGAATGAAAAAGTCTTCTCAGGGTTGTGTTTTTAGTTTCCTGTGAGGCGCAATAAACCCAGTTAGTATGTGACCATTTTCAGCAGTGACTTTCCAATCAGCGGTTCGGTTGCACATTTAATTCCCAGACCTCACTGTGTGGATTTACCCCGTTATGCTCATTGCTGCCCTGCTCTTCATCCACATTCCCAGCACACCTCCAGCTCAGGTGGACTTTAGACCCTTAACTGCCCACAGGCATGATTGTGAATGTCAGCATGTGTGTGTTAGCACCGTGATGGACTGGTGGCCTGTCCAAAATGTCTCCCTGCATTTTACCAAATAGGCTTTAGCTGCGCACGACCCTTTAGACAAAAAAAAAAAGAGAAAAGAAAAAAAGCTGGAAGAGAGACTGAATAAATGAAGTGTGATGCTCTGAAAAGTTTCCCAGCAAACTGGAGCGTTCACAGCTGAGTGTGAGTGTGTCTCTGTCCAAGGTGCTGAAAATCTTCACGGCCAGATGAGCTCAGCTTTGCAGACATCTGTCCATGGTGCTGAAATCCAGCAATGAGCTCTCAGCCACGAGACATGCAGCCACAGATGTGGCCAGTCGGAGCGTGAACAGGGAAAGCATGAAAGCCTCTAAATGCTACACTTTTGGAAGTGAAATGCTCTGACAACTGAAAGTTTTAATATCTTTTACAATAACAACAAATCAGTACATGACACAGTTTGCAGGTAATTATTATAATCTTTTGTATATTGGATGCTGTTATTTTAACAGTTTCAGCCTTATTTAATAGCTCCGGATCACATGTGCCTGTCTAATTCTTTACTCTTCTGTCTAATTCATTCTAAATGGATGTTATCAGTTTTGTAACTTCCGCGTTTTATATTCTAAGTGATACTTCTTTGGAAAACTTTGGGGTTAGTGGAGGCCTAGTGGTTTGTGAAGCGAACCTGTAACCGGTGGGTCGCTGGTTCGAGCCCCCGGACTGGCAAGAGGCTGAGCTTGTCCCAGTCACCACCACCTAACCCCTGACTTCTCCCCGGGTGCTGCACTGTGGCAGTCCACTGCTTTTAGTATGTACAGTTAAGGTTAACTATGAATGAGTGAAATGCAGAGAAGGAATTTCCCCTAAGGGATCAATAAAGGTTAGATTATTATTATTATGGAACTTGTAAAGGAAACTTTAGAAGTCAGGAAAAGATCCAAAAGATCCTAAAGCAAAGTCATATTTTTACAGAAGTTTGCAGGAGATTTAATGTATTTTACCCACACTTCCAGACGGCTATTAATTTCTTTACCCACGGAGTGTGAAAAACTATTCAAACTGTGCAAAGACTACGGCCACTATAATTTATTACAACAGTGTCTGGAAAGTTTGAATTTCTTTGTCTTTGAATGTTCAGTTTTTGTTCGAAAAGTACTTAGTTTTGAAGTAAAGAACATGCAGTTTTCAGCAAATCACTCTTATCGTTGTTTAAAGTCAATATATATTGGCAGTAATATGACTTAAAATGTTTACAGCATTGTTTCCACGTGCAACAAATGACATCAGTTCCAGCAGTTTTTCAGTCAACAGGTTGCATTGTCAGTATCCAGCGGTGTCCTTGGGATTGTGAGGCTAGAATATCCTTCTTGCTCCTGCATTAAAAAAATAGGGATGAAATCACCAGTGAAATGCCCTTTTTTTTTAGCCTTAGAGTGAAAATCTTACCAAGCAATCTCAGCCATTAGGAGACAGCCAAGACCAGGGTCCCGACAAAAGTGGATTTTCACGGCCACTCTTCGCAAACATTAGTTTAAATGCTGCTTCCATTATTCAAGGCTGTGCACGGCCAGGTTATGTCAGGTGTGTGTTTGTGGGGTCTAGGTATTTATGATGAGGGAAACAGAAAACCCTGGCGCTGTCAGGTTCAGTCTTTTCTCTCTGCCCCCTCCCCTCCTCTTCATCCTCGCAACTTCTCTCAGCCAACACTCGAACTCCCGAGCTGCTGTTACACACCGAACGGCCGAAACTCTAGTGGCGTGTGTGTGTGTTTGTGCATGTGGGTGTGTGATAAATTATCAACAACAGTAACTTTGATGCGAATACTGTCTTTGTGCGTGAGTGTCTTTTACTTGCGTTCTGGCGATTTTGTTTCAGTGTTTCAAAGTTGAGTGAGAGAGCGGCTGTATCCCCACAGCTTTGTGTGCGTTTGTGTGTGTAAGTGCATCTGCATGGAATTGTGCTCCAGTTCAATCTGTATGTGAATCCTTGCCAAGCCACAGATATAAATAAACCATAGCTACGGCTGATACCCCGGCTGAGGCAGGCCGTGTGCTCAGGCAGATGTAGCTGACAGCTGAAGTGTGCCGCTGTGTGTATCTGTGTGCTGATGCATGTCTCTGTAAATGTATGTATGCTATAGGAAGAGTTTGGTCGGGCCACTATAGCCTCATAAATACAGCCATTTGACTTTCTTGAAGAGTGTGTGTGTGTGTGTGTGTGTGTGTGTCGGAGAAGAAGAAAGATGGATGAGATGGCTTTAAGCACTTAAGCTAAATTCTGTATTCTCTGCAACTGTGCCTCTGCCTAAATGAAGCACACACACGCACACAACACACACACACACAAAATAAATATCCAAGTACTGACATGTTTTCTCAGTACTGCAAGATGGCAAATTTGTTGCTCCTAAATTCATATTCAGCAGGAGCGTGTGCTCAGCAGTGTGCGGCTTGCTAAATATTCAGTGCTAAACACTTTATTATTGGTCTGCTAACTCATCTGTACCAGCCAAAGATGTACACATGAAAATCAACTGAGTGGAGTGAAGCTTTAGGCTCTGCTGAAGTTGCAGTTGGCATTTGAAAGGAAAGTGTCTTCCTTCGGAGCATTCAGCTGAAAATGCTTCGTGTCTAGGGGTTCCATTTTCTTGTTTGTGATTGTTTTATTTTTAATGTCTTCTCATTACAGGGAGGTGAAGGATTTTGGAGCGACTCTGGATATGATACTAGGTGGAGTTTTAGTGTCTACAGTATTATTATTCAACAGGGGTGAAGCTGTTAGCTCTTGCCAGTTTCAATTTCAGTCAAACTCCGTTGTAAGTGGTGTAAGTTAAAGTCTGTTCCAGTCGATAATAATATCTTATCTCTACTCCTACAGAGTTCTTGAAAGTACTGTGGTAATTTCAGTCCTGCCAACAGCTTCCTGAAAAAAAAGTATAATGTGTTCAGAAATGAAATGTATGCTCCTTTTTGCTGCACCTCAGCTCTGTGATAAAGATGCTGTACCTTGACTGTTGTCAAATGCAGTCTTACATTTTCATAATTGAATAAGTGCATCAGTCTCACAGTCTCTTCTGTTATATCCAGCCATCATAAATAATGCGTTTGGCTGGTGTCAAATAATCTGCACAGTATGGTTAAAATCATACGTATTTGTGTGATCTAAGTAAAATCATTAGAATACACACATTGTTTCTCCTCGTGTCTCTACTAGAATGCTTTCAATCAATATTAAACATTTGTGATGAGCTGCTTATTGTAACTCTTTCAGTCACAGTTTAGTAATGTATAACACATGGAACACAAACATTACTGAGGTCATCTATATTTCTATTCATTTAAAAGGATGTCACAAATAAAGTAAAACCAAATGAAGCAATCCTTCTCCTAACAATGACACTGCCATGCGATGAAATTGCCGCACTTTTACATTTTGAGAGAAACGTATAAACCCCCTTAAAGGTAAGACTGTGTTGTAGTAGAAAAGGCTTCCAGTTTAAGGAAAAAGATCATTCTTTTGTTGACACTTTTACAATGATAACTACATTTTAGAAGCTTTGGTTAAATCTAGGCACCAAAGCTACTTGGTTAGGTTCAGGAAAATGTCATGTTTTGGAGATGTTTGAAGCTTTGCCATTGGTTTTTGGGTAATCACGGCAATGAGTCTCGCCCCGTCTAATAGACGATTGGTTGGCTGAAAAGGAGTAAAAGTAGAGCAATAAAGGTCCTATATTATGCAAAATTCACTTTATAAAGGGTTTCTAACAATAATACGCGCCCCCAGCGTGTCTACAAACACTCGGGAAATAAGTAAAAAAAGTCCATCCTCTCCCTCTCTTGCTTTCTCCACCTTTCAGAAAATATGTGTTCAAACGGGCCGATTGGAGATTTGCCCTACATGACGTCATGCAGGGCAATAATGCCACCTCCAGGTTGGTGACACCGCCCCAGAGAAATGTTAGGCTGAATCCAAATCTCCACCCTCTGAACTTGCAGACTGAGTCCTTGCAGACTTCAGGCGTACATAATGTCTGTAACGTCTTCACTGTCATCACGTAAAGTCTGCAACAGCAGGAGTCTGCAGCATTATGACTGGAGCTAATAGACAGGCTTGGAGCCCATTTCACTTGTTTCCGTGAGAATATTTCAGAGACTATTATGTATACCGTAATCACCACAAGTAACAAGATATAAATCCCATTAATAGGCTTTTTTGTGAGTGAACAAATCAACATTTATACACATAGGCTATGCACATTCAAAACAACCCTCAGCACTCCCGGACTTCCCATGAATGCACCGACAAAGCACAGCAGTTGCTCTTTTGTTGGCTGCAAAAACGAGCACAGAAGTTTGTTTTTACCTCCTTCTTTGTCTGAGGTTTTGAAAGCCCAGTGGATTAATTTTATGTTCAATGGAAATGTACCCACAACAACTCCTAAAATGTTGTTTGTGTGTGCTCACCACTTCACTGCAGACTGCTTTCTCAACAAGGGCCAATACAAAGCAGGATTCGCTAAGAATCTGAAGATAAAGCATGGATCAGTACCAGCTGTCCGTGACCCAATTACAAACGTGGCAGCTGTGAGTTTTACTGTTTTATGTTGCTTTACTGTATCGGCCTACCTAGCATGATAGCCTGTTGAATGTGGTTTTAGCATGGCAGCTAACGTAAGTTATTGTTGGTAGAATAGTTAGCCATTGAGAAAAATCTTGCTACAGCCGCAGAGTTTGAATTCCGTCAGGAGCCTCTCCTTCTGGGTCAGACTCTGGATCAAGTTGGTATGGCTGAACCACAGCGCTTCTACGAGCCATACCTACGAACTCTGTGTAAACATTAGTGCATGGAACCGGACAATGCCTTCCAGAGAGGGGCGTGAAGGAGGCGTTGACAGGCACAGCTCATTATCACAGACACAGAAACAGCGTATTCTCAGTCAAACTTAAAAGAGGGAGATACAGGCTGGCTGAAGTCCAGGAACAAACTGGGTTTTTCGGCAACAAACTTCAAACTGACTGTTCTGGGACCTCTAAGACCTATGTGAACTTGCTGAAAAAGAGCATAATATGAAACCTTTAAAATAAATAGCAAAAATATGTTGATTTGAATTTTTATTTGTGATACTCTACAATAAAAATGTAATTCAGCAGAAAATATGTTTCCATCAAAACATAAATTAAAATGCAGTTTAGTTATAAAGGAGCATAATTTTTTTACAAAACAAGGCTGCATAAAAGTAATTGTAGTCTCTTATTAGCTTTAGTTTTATTTGTTGTTGCCCACAGCGTTTTCATTTATTTCGCTTCTTCAGTGTCTGTACATGCAGATAAAGGAGCATGTCCCTGCATGCCAATTGCATTTTGCAATGGATGACACCATGTGGGTAACTTGTCTTCCAGTGTATATATTTTCTAAGCAGGAATAAAATGTAAGCATGGAAATCTGGCTGTGGTTTCCTATAATTTATCATTAAATAGTGGTACATCTTATGTATGGTTGAATGTGCAGATTTTTTAAAAAAATTTATAACCCACTTTAGCTGCTGGATACTTGACTGTAATCACCAGTCACTTGTTTAGTTTGTCTCTTAGTTGTTGTAGCGACTTCAACAAAGAAGAGTCGCTGAGGGACTGAGGTTGGGTCCGATTGTATGACACGCTGAACTAAGAAATAACAAACTGAGATTCTCTCAAAGAATGAATCTAACCTTTTATTATAGAAAAAATATGATCAACTCATAATACCATGTGCAAACTCATAATCAAAGTAATCACAACGATCTAAGAACAATAGCGGTCAACAAAAAATACGGCGACCCAGCTCACCCCCTCTCTCTCTCAAACAAAGCGAGATGAACAGGTGAGTGGATGAATTTATACCCATGTGACCTGCTATTCCTCTCTCCATTATCATCACAACATAATATAACCAAAACCAACACAAACAATAATCAATATACACCTTAACTTTAGAATAAAACATTGTGTTTTTACTCATGGCTCCTACACACCAGCCCCTAATTATTAAGTTACTACGCATAATAATTAAACACATTTACATTAGTAGGAGACATGCACCATTTAAAAGCTTAATATCAAAAGTCCATAAACTCATATTCTGTCTTCTTTCTTCTTTCTTCATGAGTCACAAGTCCATATACCCAGATGTCATCGACAATCAGGCAAAGTCAGGGGTATGTAAATTGTCATTCTGTAATAAGTCTGTCAGTCAAAATCCAAGTCTAGAAGGAAGTCAGAATGTTACAGTGTGTAGTAGCCGCTCCTCATTCAGCTTCAGCTTCCTGTAGCAGGCAAATCTTCGTTATTGGTCGGTCCAAGCAACTGCTCTTTGTTCTAATCCGTACCTGACGCACAAGTCCTTTTCTGTCTGGAAACGTTTGCAGCACCTTTCCCATAACCCAAGAATTCCGAGGCGCTGTGTTGTCCACAATCAGCACTATATCTCCAGGGATAATGTTCCGCTTCACTCGAGACCATCTCTGACGCTCCTGCAGTTGAGGTAAGTACTCTTTAACCCATCTTTTCCAGAATAAATCTGACATGTACTGAACTTGCCTCCATCGCCGTCGAGCATACACATCAGCCTCCTGGCAGTTCCCTGGTGGTAAAGATGGTACAGTTTTTAACAACAATAGATGGTTTGGCGTCAACGCTTCCAGATCATTAGGATCTGTCGACGCTTTAGTAATTGGTCGACTGTTGATAATGGATTCCACTTCACATAGAACCGTGTGAAGACCATCTTCATCCAGATTTTGAACGTTCAAAGTGGAATTCAGGACTTTTCGCACAGACCTGATTAACCTCTCCCAAGGTCCTCCATGATGCGAGCCAGCTGGTGGGTTAAAGCTCCATTTGATTCCTTTCTGAAGAAGTGCATCATTAATCTGTGCCTGATTCCACTGCTCAATGGCTGTTCCCAGTTCGCGCTCTGCTCCTACAAAGTTCGTTCCATTATCAGAGCGTAGTTCTAGGACTTGACCACGTCTTGCTATGAAGCGTCTGAGTGCATTTATGAAGGCGTCAGTTTCCAGTGAAGGTGCCACTTCCAAGTGAATAGCACGTATGGCCAGACAGGTAAAAATTACACCATACTTCTTCACTACACTCCTCCTGCTCTTAACTTCAAAAGGTCCAAAATAATCGACTCCAACTCGAGTGAATGGGGGTTCGTTAGGAGTAACTCTGTCCACAGGTAAGTCTGCCATCTGCTGGGACACTGGCTGAGCATTCAGTCTCCGACAGGTGACACATTTAGACAGAACTCTCCTTATAGCTGTACTAGCACCGGTGATCCAGAACCTCTCCCGCAGCTTCGATAACATGTGGTTACGACCACCATGTCCCACTTCCTGATGAATGTGCCTGAGAAGGATGTCAGAGATATGGAAGTCTTTTGCCAATATTATGGGATGTTTAGCCTCTGCAGGCATCGCTGACCTGCTCAGTCGACCACCAACCCTCAGAACACCATCTTCAAGTATCGGGGAGAGCTTATAAAGGTGGCTACAGCCTTTCAGACTTTTGCCATATTGCAGCCTAGAGAGTTCCTCTGGAAACCTCTTCCTTTGGCAGAACCTGATTATTTCCAGCTCAGCCTTCTCCAGCTCCTCCACTGACAGACAACTTGGATCTTTCTTTCCTTTGAAAGTGTCCTCATTCGACTCCACTGTACATCTTTGCTCCACATCCAAGCTAGACTGTACCAGCTCCATTTTTGATTTCTTCTTCTGACAGCTAGCCATGAGCCATTTCTTAAATCTCAGGATCCAGGCAACGGCTCTTCTCAAACCAGTCCAAGATGAATAATACTTAATCATGCGAGTCACAGCATCAACCTCTTCTGCAGCCTGCACAGCATTCACCATTACAGTTTTCTTGACCTCGGGGTCATCTGCTGGAAGTTGATGTACATCCTCGGGATTAACAGACCATGCACTCTCAGGCTGAAGAAGAAACTGGGGACCTGACACCCAAGTCACATTTTTAAGAAATGCATCAACTTTCAAACCTCTGGAGGCCACATCAGCTGGATTATTTGCAGTGTCCACATGCCTCCATTGGGAGAACTGAGAAACCCTGAGGATTTCTGAAACTCGGTTGGCAACGAAGACCTTGAACCTGGTGGTTTCGTTCCTGATATATTTGAGCACCGATGTACTGTCTGTCCAAAATACAGAATTTTCAAGATCCATGTGTAGCTCTCTCCTCCACAAGACATCCATACGACTTGCCATGGTGGCGGCGATGAGCTCCATACGAGGAATTGTTACAGACTTAAGTGGAGCCACCCTTGCCTTTCCTGCGATGAAGGCACTGTGCACTTGGGAGCGTGCGTTATGTGACACCAGGTAAGTTACTACTCCATAGCCATCTTCACTAGCGTCACAGAAGTGGTGCAACTGTGCACGGGTTGTTTCTCCAAAGTGAGACGGTTTCAGACACCTCATGATTTTAAAGTTCTCCAGCTGGCACAGTTCCTGCAGCCAACTCATCCACTTCTCCGCCATTACTTCAGGTATGATGTCATCCCAGCTGAGTCCTCTCCTGCATAGATCCTTTAATATTTTCCTGGCTGTCAACACAACAGGGCTCAGGATTCCAAGCGGATCATAGATGGAGCCAACAGTCGAGAGAATTCCCCTCCTGGTGAGTGGTCTGTCCTTGATCACGATCTTAAACTTGAAAGTATCAGATTGTATGCACCACTCCACACCAAGAACTCTCTCCACAGGTAGCTGACCTTGATCCAGATCCCACCTTTTCATGTCCTTGGCTCTGTCACATTCAGGTATTGCAGCCATGACACCACGTCTGTTGCTTATCCACTTTGTAAGCCGAAATCCACCCTTTGCGCAGATGGAGACGAGGTTCTGATAAAGAGATATTGCTTTCTCTTCTGAAGACACTGACACCAAGCAATCATCAACGTAGAAGCAATGAAGAACTTTGTCCACCACTTCTTGATTGAACTGTCCTTTGTTGTTTTCTGCACATTTCCTTAGAGAAAAATTGGCACAGCTAGGCGATGAAGTTGCCCCAAAGAGATGCACCAACATTCTGAAGTCAGTGAGGTCTTGATTTAAATCCCCATTGGGCCACCAGAGAAACCTCAACAGATCAACGTCTTCAGTTGGAACTCTCACCTGGTGAAACATGGATTCCACATCTGCCATGATCACAACAGATTCTTTTCTAAATCTGGTGATCACTCCAATCAACAAACTGGTGAGATCAGGTCCTTGCAGAAGCTGAGCATTAAGAGATGTCCCTTGAAAACTCGCTCCACAATCGAAGACAACTCTGATCTTCCGTTTTGTTGGATGATAAACGCCATGGTGCGGGATATACCAGATTTTACCATCATGGCGTTCCAACTCCTCTTCAGGCACCCTTTCAGCATAGCCTTTGGTGACCAGATCATTCATGAAGGCAGTGTAGTCTGCATGGAACAATGAGTCCTTCTGAAGCCTCCTCTTCAGGTATGAAGCACGTTGCTCAACAATGTTTCTGTTATTTGGCATGTTGAGGTCCTTGTTCCTTAATGGTAAATTAATCTGGTAATGACCATTTACTTGCTTTACTGAGCTTGTGACCAGTTCCATAAATTTTTGATCATCTCTTGACATGCCTGATTGTTCATCCACACTGCTCTCAGGGAAATCTATCTTGAACTGTTGCTGCCACAGCTCCTCTAGATTCACAACTGACACTCTGTTCACAGATAATTCTGGTTGACCACAATCCATTGTTTCCTCACTTTCTCCTTTTAGAGGTCCATTCACAGTCCAGCCCAATATTGTCCTAATTGCATACGGTCCACCATCTGCACTGTGGATGACTTCCAATGGTTCCAAGCACTTAGGAACATTTGTCCCAATCAGCAGCTCAACTTCTGCATCAATCTCAGGCAGATGAACAGGTTTCAAATGAGCCCATCCCTGAAGATCCCTTTCTCTTGGAATGTTTCCTCTGTGCACAGGCATACGCTCCTGAGTATAAGTTTTGGGCAGTTCACAAAAGTTATCACATTGCACCCCAGCAACCTCCAGCCCTGAGACAATATGGCTACTCACCACCTTTTCTTGCCCCATTGTCCTCAATAGAATGCGTGTCTTCTTTCCTGTGAGGCCTAGCTTTTGCATCAGTGCCTGTGTGCAAAATACTGCTGTGCTTCCTTGATCCAGGAAAGCATATGTGGTCAGGATCTTACTGCCTTTCTTGGACTTAACTTGCACTGGAACAATAGGAAGTTTACAATCATGATCACCAGCCCCAGTTAGCCCACTTGACACCAGGGTGCTGTCCACTACTGTATCTGACTTCTTTTCCAGGTGATCAGATTCCTTTTTCCTTTCCTTTGGAAAGATGTGAAGTATACTAGGATGTTGGAGACCACATTTTGCACAGGAAATCCGTTTTTTACAATCTTTACTGATGTGTCCAATACACAAACAGCCAAAACAGACACCATTTTCCCTCAAGAAGCCTATCTTCTCTTTGTGGGTTCTTTTCTCCAACTGATTACATGTATCCAATTTGTGTCCTCCTCCGCAGCAAAGACACATCCTCCTTGCAGTAAGGGTTTGTTCCTTTCCTTTAGTTCCAGGTTGAGTTTTATTCTCCACACTAGCTACTGTGGTGGCAAAACTTGTTCCTTTCATTCCAGTACGAGGTTGTAGTTTGAACTTGTTTACTCCTTTATTAATGGTCACTGGGGGAGCATCCTGTATGTTGCCAAATACTGGGTCAGTTAAAATTTTCACTTGTCTCTCAATAAAATCTGTAATGTTACAAAAAGTAGCTCTCTGGTTGTATCTCTCCTGCAATTCACAAGCAACGGTTCTCCACTTTTCTCTGAATTTATAGGGCAACTTCCTTATAATAGTGAGCATATTGGCAGGCAAATTTAGCTCATGCAAATATTCCACCCCCTCCATAGCATTAGAACAGCTTCTAAGAAAAAGACTATAGTCTTGAAGGGCTTTTACATCTTCTGTTTTAATGGGAGGCCATGAAAGAGCCCTTTCCATATATGCAGAAGCAACTTTCTGCGCATTCCCAAAATGCTCCTGTAGTAAGGCTTTAGCTTTAACATAACCTCTTTCTGAGTCAAAGTGCTGGCAGCTTCTTACCAGTTCCTTAGGGTGCCCCCTAGTGTACTGCTCCAGGAAATAGAGTCTGTCACTGTAGTTCTCAGTATTTCTCTCCACACCATTCTCAAAAGCTTTTATAAATGCATGGTATTTTAATGGATCTCCATCAAAAATCGAAATTTCTCTCCTTGGCAATGATGAGAGGCATTGCTGTTGAATTAAGAGTGTAGTTATTTCATTTTGCTTTCTCATAATTCCCAGCATATTGTTTTGATCCTCATCTCCTGCTCCAAATCCAGCATTCAAGGTGTATTTATATTGAGTCTGTGAATTGTCATTAGCTCCATGATTCACTGGATATTGTTTGGGCTCCTTCAGTGACACAGGCCCATAATGAAGGAACTGAGGTACAGTGTTTTCTTTAGGTCTTGTTCCTGGATCCAAATAATCATGTCTGGCTTCACTTTGCTTTCCTGTCATTTGTGGAACAAATGAGTTTGCATTAGCATTGAGAGCTTTTGGTTTTGATTTTCCCTTTTCAAAATAAGAGTTCATTCCATCAGAATGCCTTGATATGGAATTCTTTCCACTTAAGATGCTCTGGGATCTTAACACATTTAGTTTTGCCATATGTTCTGCAACAGCTTCATCCAACTCAAGCTGCTCCTTTTTCCTCTTCAGTCGTTCCTCCTGCTCCTCCAGTTCATGTCTGTCCTTTAATAGTTTTTGTTTTGTCATTAAGACTGCTAGGTCAACCTCTATTTTACGACGTGCAGAAGAAGCAGTAGAAGCAGTAGACCTTCCTTCAGTAGCAGAGTTTCTGCTTCCCACATTAGACACACTGTCACTTGGTTTTATGTCATCCTCCTCTGTACTGATTATTGGTACAGCTTGGGTAGTAACTTGAGGCTCATCCTCCATAGGACCTTGAAGCACTTCCTCATTTATTGCAGCAGGATCAGATTGATCGAGGCTGTTATTTTGTTGAGATCCCTCTGATTCATTCACCCACCTGTGAACATCCTCTTTGAATGCATTGCTGTATTTCTTGATGCTAGAAAACCATTCATTCTGTTTACATTGTTCATCCTCCATTAGTAAAGGAATCAACTCCTCATGTAACTTAGTAGCATTTTCAGAAAGTTGAATTAACTTGTCCTTATGAAATTGAACATTGGAAGCATTTTCCTTTCTTTTCATAAGTGCTTTCATTTCTGGTATGAGTACTTTCATTTTATTCACAGCGATTTTGCGTTCATGTTGAAGCTTTTCAATTTTATGAGCCCAGGCCTTGGCTGTGAGTTTAGTTTGTCGTTTCCCACACTCCATTTCAACACCAGAAGTTATTTCACTCATTTTTATTTTTTTTTCAGCTTGTGCACTTAAAACACATCCATTTCAAAACTTGCCACACCAGCATTTAACACACATCCACAGACAGAAAGGGATTTGTCCAAGAAACATCATCCTCTTGACACATAGCATCGGACTTCAGAAGCAGAACGCTGATTCACATTTCAGAACATGGAGATAAAGTGGGCAGCAGAAAGCATGGCACCAAGGAATCCAGTCCTCAATCAAACAGGTAGTCGTTCCCAATGAACAAACAGCAGTCGATATGCAAGCCGCATTCCTTCCATCAATATACAGTTTTAATGCACACATCCACAGGCTAGCTTACCTGGCTGTAGTTCGCTTTGACAGCGGCTCTTTAAACTGCTCAACAGCCAGCTTTGTATTTCATCTCCACCGTCAGTTTGATTTCATCCTCGTCCTCTTCATCCTGTTGTTCTTTAGCTCCGTTGCTCCGTCCTGATGATGTTTCCCAAAAAAAGCCTCTTTTTTGTTGACAAAAATGTAGCGACTTCAACAAAGAAGAGTCGCTGAGGGACTGAGGTTGGGTCCGATTGTATGACACGCTGAACTAAGAAATAACAAACTGAGATTCTCTCAAAGAATGAATCTAACCTTTTATTATAGAAAAAATATGATCAACTCATAATACCATGTGCAAACTCATAATCAAAGTAATCACAACGATCTAAGAACAATAGCGGTCAACAAAAAATACGGCGACCCAGCTCACCCCCTCTCTCTCTCAAACAAAGCGAGATGAACAGGTGAGTGGATGAATTTATACCCATGTGACCTGCTATTCCTCTCTCCATTATCATCACAACATAATATAACCAAAACCAACACAAACAATAATCAATATACACCTTAACTTTAGAATAAAACACTGTGTTTTTACTCATGGCTCCTACAGTTGTTTTGTGACAGGCAGGCAGAATATCTATAAGAGCTATTGGAGATCTACAATAAAGATCAGTGAAAGCTTCACAATGCTGCACACTAAAGCTGATTGTCTGAGATATTTCCACCCTCAAGGTCTCATCTGATGAAGCACTGCTGACATAAAATGTAGACTGATGGCACTTTACCTATTAGTCATTTAATTAACGCCACTTCTTTGAGGTGGGGGTGGGCACTATTTACTTTTGGCGGAGCCTGGCTTGCTCTTCATTTCACTTGTTGCCATGCCAATTCTCTTTTGCTTTGTTTTCTCTTTGTTTTTCTTCTCAGTCTACCTTCGCTTTCCTCTACCTCTATCTTTATTTGATTCCTCTTTCATTCTTCAAAGGCAATACAAGCTGTTATCTGGCACTTACACTGTTTTGACAGGTACAACACCTAAGCACCCGCACTAACACAATAACGGCAACACCCAACACGCAGAGCTGTCATGGTCTTATCGCGGGTATATAATTGATAGAGACAAATTCCGAGCCTCAGACGGACAATGTTAGTGACACTAAAATGAGCGCACACGCCGAATACAGAGCAGGATTCACCTTCGCACAAGTGTATGTGTGTGTGGGCACTTCCTGACATTCTGCATTAAGCATGAGGCCAGGTCTTGGACACACAGACATGTGTGAGTCACACTGATTAGTCAATCCTGCACCGGTCTGTGAAAACAACCCAGCTATTGCCTAGTTTGTATTCTGTGCATGTTTGTGTGTGTGTGTGTGTGTGTGTGTGTGTGTGTGTGTGGGCTTGTGTGTGATGGGCAGGTAGAGTATTAGCCTGCGAGGAGCTAGGTCCTTGTTAGCAGGCATCTGGCAGGCAGGTAGATGTAGAGTGACAGAAAGGTTCACGGTATTCAAACACAAATGCACAGACGACACACACACACACACACACACACACACGGGCAGTATCTCATACTTCTTGCCTATCTTGCTGCGTGAATGCAGAACTAACAAACTGTCAGGGGGACATGCACAAACCAGCAGGGTCAATCATTCACAAGTGTTGCCACATACTAGGACATGAGTCACATTTTCAAACCCAACATTTACATATATACTGCATTTCTATGTGCATTATTATGAATCACTGCCCTCTTCAGCTTGTTGCCTCTGGCATTTTATGAAGTAATGACCTCTGCACTGATGGCTATACTATTGGCTACTGGATGATAGTTACCTAAACATGCACTGATATTAACCAGCCTTTTTGTTTTTAATCGAAAGAGACAGATCAAATTTAATTTTAAATGGTAGCTCATGTAGAAATGACAGAACTAACAGCTCAGCAGCTCTGTAGTATCTTGTAGCGTATTTAGCATTAACATACCATTCAGTCTCACAGCTGTCATCAACCTCTTAGTAGCTGTTCCCATGAGAGAAGGAAAAGGTTCAGCTATACCAACTTTATACTACCTGTATAGAAACTAATTTCATGCGAACGCAGAGAATGGCTGATGAATGTAAACTTCTAGCTTGAAAGAACCAGATTCTTTTCTTAAGAGTAGGTGGAGACCAAGCCAAATGGAAACGAACTTCATTATTATCATCCACAACATCAAAGACCTGGTGAAAATAAAGTGTTTAAACCTTATTAACATTCCCATAGGATGTTTTTAATATACTAAAAGACGTACGCATAGAGTAGTTTTACAGTGTTTGAAGAAGTTCCGTATTTGAGGTAATAGCTCGATCTGCAGTGAGTAAAGAGGGATGGATGAAAACAAGAGAGAGGTGGGGACTTGAATCCTCCCATTCTAGAGGAAGCCACAGTTAAATCTAAGCCATTTCTATCCAGGCAGGGATTGTTTTCATGGAAAAAACAGCCTTATAAATATGCAAGTTTCAGTTGCAAAGATGAATTTTTTGGGCTTTACTCCACAGAGAGGGACTTGAAACCCACCTGTCT
Source organism: Dascyllus trimaculatus (assembly GCA_024666655.1). Classification (NCBI taxonomy): domain Eukaryota; kingdom Metazoa; phylum Chordata; class Actinopteri; family Pomacentridae; genus Dascyllus; species Dascyllus trimaculatus. Next base: position 11,133,543 of record CM045447.1, on the reverse strand, counting down.
AGTGTTGTGCAGGTCCTCCCTGTGCTGCCTAAACAGCTCAGACCTGATGGAGCATGATCAAAAAAACCTCTGGGACTGTCCTGTAGTTGCTGGCAGCAGATCCTTTGGGTCCTGGGGGTGTCAGGGTGGGACCTCCTTGGATCAGGCTTGTTCTGATGCATCCCTTGGGTTATTTGCCCAATTCCACGAGCCGTTTCTGAGCAGTTTTTGCAGTGTGGAAGTGTGTCTGCCTTGCAGGGGAAGGCTCCTATCATTTGAGTGTGCTGCTGGCATGGGTGGGTGTGTTTGGTCTGGAACAATGTTTAGGTGGGTGTGACATGTCCAAGAAACATCCACATCAATGCCAGGATCTGATGTTTCCAAGCAGAACATTGCATTGTAATGAGATGATCAATGTTATTCACTTCACCTGTCAGTGGTCTTAATGTCATGGATGATGGGTGTATAGTAATGAGATGCCTCTCTTGAGGCATCTTAAATGCACTACGCTAGAAATTGGCCACAGAAAAGAAATCTACTAGAAAGACTGAAGTCAATATTGCATCAAAGGTTATCTGTACTAGTTAAATGGTTCATTACCAATCTCTTCTGGGGAATCTGGCTTGTCCTTGGCCTATTTGTGTGTCATGGCCACCAGTGGGATGGGGACATGTTTCTGTTTGGAGAGAAGAGGAGAGCGGCTGAATTACCACCATGTTTTCTGTGATTGCAAATTTATCAGGGTGAGAACTGAGGGTGAAGGGAGATAAATAGGATGTGGATTTTGGAATAAAAAACCTCAAACTTGGTCTTCAAGGTCTAATTATGAAAACATGTCCAGGAATAAAATATTAGCATTTGCACTGTCATGCGATGGTGCACTGCACTTTTGACTTTATGCCTTTGACTGAATGTAACAGCGTAACCAGATATTCACACTTTACTCGGCTCATGACACCGCACCATCTGTGCCTATTAGAAGCTGTGACATTCCTCCCGGAGGCCTCACAGGGATGGTAGCGGAGGCAAGGGGGGTGACCCAGCCAAGATCTGCCTGAGTGTGAAGCCTTCCCCTGAGGTTTCAGTCTGACTGCCAGTCCCCTGTCAGGCTCCAGGTCTTCAAGGCCTCTGAAGAAGGGAAGATGGTGAGGGATTCAGGGAATTGAAGCGCAGGAAAGTGATATAATTTTGACTTTGACATTCTAGCTAAGTTAAATAAATGTCTCCAATAGTTTGTCTTATAAAATATCTATAATTGTCCTTGTTACCTAGGATTCTCATTCTGAGAAACTTTCATTCCTCGCTGAAATGGCTCTTTGTTGTTGCTCATCAAAGTACAGCAGCCATGGTAAAACATTGTTTATCCAGCAAAAATGAGCAAAGTTAGTATTTATAAGCAGTTGTGCTTCTGCCCACTTTAGACACACAAGTTGTCCGCCAGCTGTTGAGGCTAAGCAGGTGGTTTGCAGTGGTTTGTCAGAGATTTTTTTCGTTGAAAACAGTTTCCTGCTGTGGCTGAAAATTAATTTTAAGAGCTGCGAGACTGGGGGAAAAAACATCACAGGGGCAGGACATGAAACCAAAACAACAGGCAGTAGAGATGCTAAAACTGCAGAGAGTGATCAGTCTTTTAACCATTAATTACACCAATCATAGTACACAGTGTGATATTTCCCCCTTTATTATAATAATTAGCCTTAAATACAGTTTCAGTTATGTAATGCACTTTTATGTTGGGCTTCTTTTCTTCGGTCACAATCATGTCTGCATTGATTTTAGAAGGATTTTTACTTTTAAGAACCATTTTAAACATGTAAAATAAGCATCAAACTATAATTTAATTTAAAAAAGTGAGTTAACTAGTTCATACATTGCTGTGGCACCAGTGTGCAGGGAGTTAGGCCGGTCTTGGAATAGTAGCAGAAAATGGCACACAGGATCTGACGCTGGCCTACTTTGTTGGACTCCAGAGTTTACAAACCAAGAAGTGACATAAACAAACCAATACTTCTAGTCAGTCAGGGATAAAACCGCAAACTTGTGCAGCGAATCTAGGCTCCGCACACGCATATTTGGCTCATTTACTGCTCGAGACGTAGCTCATTTCCTGCAGCACTGATGCTTCCGAGGGCTTCGCTTATTTATTTATTTATTTAGTCGACTTTCTTTTTGTTCACATCTGTCTCTGTTTTAGTCCAGAGCTTCTTAAATTTTACAGCTGCACAGAGGATTTTTAAAGTAGACAGCCACAGAGGTAAACTGAACTCTTAACCCAGGTGGCGTTTGAGTCATGCTCTGTCCATTAAGCTACTGTAAGAATAAAGACCCCGGTCCCAGCTGTTAAGTATGCTCCAGTGCAGGTCAACAGGTACATTTTGTGCCACTTTTACAGGCGCACAGGTCCTGTGACTCATACTGGTTTCTTATACGTAACCGAGGTTCTCTGAGGTAATTAATTAAATAGCCCACCGGTCTCAGACGGCCAGGCAGAGGCAGTATTTCAAAATGGTAGTGACGGTGGGTATAGTTTGGATTTTTTTCCTCATAGACAGATGAGAAGAAGAAAGTAATGAATCGTGATGATTCTGTAACGGAGCCTGGGGGGTGATGATACTGTGATGATACCCAAAAGGTAGAGTTCTCTTCTTTGTAGTGGAGCCCTGAGTAGTTTAAATATCATTATTATTTCAGCTGAATTTATGTGTGATGCAGTGGTATCCTGTGTAGGAGTATTAACTGGTTTCTCGGCCTCTGGGCGAAGCACTGTAATGGTGCCTATGTGCAGTTCACTGTGTGCACGGTTCCTGGTGGGAACTTAACAGGCAACAATATACACCATTTTCAGAGAGTGGAGTAACAGCTGGTTAATAGGGATCCACAGCCTTTGTCCAGCAGTTGAAATGAATTAACGTAGAGTTTGAAAATGGATTAATCTTCAGCTTCTCAAGTGTGTGGATTTTATGCTGGTGTGTCTTTTATATGGTTGTAAATTGAATATCTTTTGGAGTGCACTGTTGGTTGTGCAAAAAAAAAAAAAGTTTGACATTCAAAACCAAACAGTTCATTGATATTAATCAGTTAATTGAAAAATATTGATAAGAAGAACTAATAATCAGTTGCAGCCTCTTGGCACACATTTCTCTGCACTCTTTGTGTGTTTTGAAAGGGTTTAGAAAGCTGCTCTCCACAATAACTCAAATAATCGGGTAACAATATGAGTAACAATATCTGTTTTGGGAGCCACTAATTACTAGGAATTATCTGTCGTCTGAATGGTTGAAAGGGTCAATTATTCATCTGCCACAACATTAAAATCTCTCTTCTAATACTGTGAAAATCCTCCTTGTGCTGCCAAAACAGCTCTGACCTGTCGACTCCACAGACCTCTGAAATCATCTCGTGGTATCAGGCACTAGGATGTTGGCAGCAGATCCTTTCAGTTCTGTAAACTGGGAGGTTGGGCATCCATGGATCCGACTTGTTTTTCCAGTTCTTCCCAGAGATGCCCGATCAAATAGAGATCTGTGGAATTTTGAGGCCAACACCTTAAATTCCTTTAGATCATTATTGAACAATTTTTGCTGTGCGGCAGAATACATCATCCTGCTGAAAGAGGCCACTGCCACCAAGGAACAGTGTCGCCATGATGGGATGTCTGTGGTCTGCAACAATGCTTAGGTAGATGGTGTCAAAGTAACCTCTTCAGGAATCCAGCAGAACATTGTCCAGGGCATCATGCTTCCTTCACCAGCTTGCCTTCCTCTCGTAGTGCATTCTGGGTCCGTGTACGTTGCGGCCATTCGTTTTCTTATTTTGAAATTTCAAAATAAAAATGAAAAATAAACCTTTTCCCTTTTTTTCAGTGATAATACAAAATGAAAAATGGAAAATTATCTGTTATCCGATTTAATTAGTTGTGTTTGCAAATGGAAATTAAAATTAAAATACACCTGTGGAAAACTTATTTCTCTATTTCCTGTTGGCTTTGGCTCCGTGACCCGTCTGACTTCTGAAGAGGAGCTAGCAATTTGGAGCTAGCGATTTAGCGCTACCGATTTAGCGCTAGCTCCGCCGCGAGTGCTAAATCGCTACTTTGCTTTCTGGCAAAGCTAAAGTAACAGAAAACCTCCCCAAAAACGTTCAGAAAAACAGCCGAACGTTTAGTGCTAGCAGCAGAGCTAGCGGCACCACAAGGTCCCTCCAAAGGGACAAATAAACCACACGCTGGTGAAAACTCCACTGTGAAATTGTGAACAATGTGTGCCAAGCAACGTTTGGACCCCACAGTGGGTCTTCATCAGGCCAAGGCACACAAGCAAGGTCGGCTAACAGTGAGCTAACACTGGAGCTTTCAGATACGAGATCCTTCCTCATCAGAAGTCAGACGGGTCACGGAGCCAAAACGAACAGGAAATTAAGAAATAAGTTTTCCATGGGTGTATTTTAATTTTAACACACATCTAATTAAATCGGATAACGGATAATGGATAATGAATTAGGGCCCGTATTCTGTTTTTCATTTTGTGTTATCACTGAAAAAAACGGGAAATAGTTTATTTTTCGTTTTTATTTTGAAATCTCAAAATAAGAAAACGAATGGCCGCGACGTACACGGACCATTCTGCATCCTACATTAAACAGGATGTAACAAAAAGAAAAGGGGATTCATCAGACCAGGCCACCTTCTGGCACTGCTCCATGATCCAGTTCTGATGCTCATGTGCCCACTGCAGACATTTTCAGTGGACAGGGGTCAACATGGGCACTCTGACCTATGTGCAACAACACAGTCCCATGTGCAGCAAGCTTGAACGCACTGTGGGCTCTGACACCTTTCTATCTTAGCCAGCAAAAGTCAGCATTTTTTGTAAGCTCCTTACCACCGTACTACGGGAACATCCAACACAGCCTACTGTTTTGGAGACGCTCTGACCCAGTTGTCGAGCCATCACAATTTGGCACTTGTCAGAGTCACTCAGATTTTTACGCATGGCTATATTTCCTGCCTCCAACACATCAACTTCAAGATGTGACTGTTTCTTGCTGACGAGTGCCACTGTAGTGAGGTAATCAATGTTATTCACTTCATCTGTTCAGTTTTAGTGCATTTCTACTCTGACAAATACTTGTCTGCACGACCGTTTGCAGGGTTGATTCAGGAAAGAGTGACTGCAAAGACGGCTGTCGTTCTGTACCAGAGGGTGATGGCATCACTCTTTAACCCCTCACTGGAAGCTGTAACTCGGTCAACAGTAAGGGTATGGGTTTCATTTTGATTAACTCCAGAGGATGATCAGAGGAAGCTTTTCTTGCCTTACATTGTTCCATCCTGTCATGGTGTTTGCACAGCTATGGAAATTTCATCATTTTTGTTTTTCCTCGCAGATTTGGCACAGTAGTAGCTCTGCCATTTGCCGTGAACAGCACTTCCCCTGTGCTTTCAATCAGCTTTCATCGTGTTTACCATGGTCCCTCTTCCTCTGTCGCTGTAACTGTGAATCCAAAGACTGACGACACGGTAAACACTTTATCCCTCCACATGCTTAGTATGGGGGTTCTGTCAGTAGCAGCAAAAAACTGCCATTCATATATGCATGAGAGGAGGAACAACTACATGAACACCAATATACAGTAATGTAATACTGTCAGAAATACTAAAAATAACAGTTTCAAAAATGATTTTAGACAAAAATAAAACACTGAAAGACTGTCAGGTACAGTACTGCAGGGCAAGCATATTGGATTGTATCTAATTATCCAGGTTTTCATAAAGTTTTGACCCCCTGCGTGGCTGTATGAGTGGGAGTGTGTGTGTATGCATACGCATAGCAGCAGGTGGTGACATTTTAGACGGTAAACAAGCATGAGCTGGTTGGCTGATCCCGTCCTTGGCTGAGCTGCAGAGAGAATACCACTTTGACATTCTGTGTTTTCCACTATAAAAACTTACTGCTCAGTTCCCATCGAACGCCCATACAGGTGTGCGTTGATATTATGGACTACATTTCTTCTCTGGTTCAAATTGCTTGAGGCTACATTAGAAATGTGGTGAAGTCATTAAAGGCTATGTAGTATTAAGAAAAACAAAGGTGTAGCTTTCTGGATGTCTGCACATGTGAGAGATCTAATCCGTTGTGTCAGCCACTAGAAGCTACAATAGGTGTGAACACAAGTTTGTACAAGTAGGAATAAATTAAAATGAGTCGCACACACACTGACACACACACACTAGAAGCTACATAGGTGACACATATACTGCTTTGCAAAGGCTTTAGGCACTTGAAACCAACATGCAATACCATCAGGGAGGCATCTGATAATGCAGCATGAGAGTGACTCCAGCCAACAGCAAGAGTCACAAATATTAGTCCTGAGTTTTTTTCTTTCCTGTCATTTCTATGATTTTCAGAGATTCCTCACTTTACTTTTAGTGACTGAAACTCAATTAATAATAATGATGACGACTACATTTGTTTAACAGAAAGCAGTTCAGTAGGATTTTTAATTACATTTCAAATTCACAATAAAAGAGTTAATACCTAAACTAAATGACCAAATAATGTCACTTAGATTAGCATCACTGAGTGGATAGTACTAATTCTGAAATGCACATACTTGTCCATGCATGCTATTAACTCATTGGCTGCCAGCCATTTTCAGAATTCATACCCCCCTCACTGCCAGCCATTTTCAAGCATTTTGACTGATTTTTCAAGACCCACAAAATATTTTGTACTATGACCATGTAAAATCTGAAACCAGATTCTGAAAGAGTAGACTTTCTACTTTCATCAGTAAAAAAAGTTTGTTTCCAGCTTGTTTCGTTCTTCTGTTATCAGCAGTTGAATAGAGGCAAGTTTCACACAAAACGCCAGTTTCTGACCAAAAAGCTGAGAAAACAGGCTTTTAGTAAAAAGAAATGTGTCCAGCAGAACAGAGACTTTGAGGCTCATGTTTTTAGCTTTAGTGACACCTCAAACATCTGAACATTGGTTCCTTCTATCAAACAATAAAAACAACACTGAGAAAGGGCTTTTGATGGCAAAATTATTATTATTTCACAAATGTATAACAATGTACAATGACAATTTTACATCTGACAAACATGTATGAACTTATTTCCAGGTATATGCGTTTGTGGATGTGAATCTGATGGGTTGGGGTCTTCTTCACGACCTCTACTGGATGGACGACCTGTAAATTATAGAAATACATACAATTACCATAAAAATACACGTGTTTGCTGCAGTGTGATGTGGAGAAAGATGATTTTTTTTACCTTGTTTCTTAGCACTGCCAACAGGAGTGAGATCTCTGCTGGATGCACCATCTGTAAATTGAACATTGCTTCACGTCAGTACTGAATACAGATTTTACAGTAGTTTATATGATGTAGTGGAACTAAATGGCGTTTATGTGGCGTGGACTGATGGAGGGGGGCGGGGGGATCGCTTTGAGGTCGGGATCGCGTTCATGTCGGGACCGATTATCAGTCAAACCACGCTCAAAACGATCGCAGTAAAAGTTAGCTAGCTAGCAAGTTAGCAAATCAAATGGATCTTTATTTATAAAGCAGGTTAGTTCTTACCTCCATGTCTTTCTGGAGAATCTGGAACGAGGCTCTGCTGCCCCGGTTGACCCAGACGGCAGCCGATCATCTGGAGAATCTGGATCAGGTTCTGAATTCATCCGACCCAGATTCGTCTGAGCTGGACTGTGGAGAAATGCGGCGTCATGAAACGCGCCGACTGTCACCGCTTGGCCAGGGTTGATGATCGTCTTCTCTCACGATCGCGACGCTCTCAATAGTCAGCTTAGTGCCACACATGCTCTGCTCCAGTGTGAGCTGCCTGAACTTAACCGTCTTCTCTCGTTGCGCCATTTTCTCCCTAAACTCTCGACCTCTTCTCGGCTATATGCCATTATCACGGCTCATGTCTCATCCAGATCGTTGCACTGCTGCCACCTACAGGGCTGCAGATGGTCACTACACCACAGTACAAGTCTGAAATTTATCGGAGGGCTCTGCCAGAATGTCCCCTACCGCCTCCCGTTAAAAAACAGCTTTGACGTAAAAAGACGTCAATGGCAGTGAGTGGTTGGATTTGAAATGACGCAAAAAGACGTCAATGGCAGTCAATGAGTTAACTGCTTTGACCGTACAGTAAGTTTCATACGTTAACGTAATTTTTGGCAGTTTTTCTACAGCTGGTAATCCTAAAGTCACTACTATCTTACATGAATGATTGCTTGATATCAGCGGTTTGCGTCCCGGTTAGGACGCCTGGGATCTTTCTGTGTGGGGTTTGCATGTTCTCCTCGTTCATCTGGGTTCTCAGGTTCTCTGGCTTCCTTCCACAGTCCAAAAACATGCTGAGGTTAATTGATGATGCTAATTTTTCCATAGGTGTGAATTAGAGTGTGCTTCGTTTTCTGTTTCTATGTGTAGCCCTGTGATTGACTGCCGCCCTGTCCACGGTGTCCCCTGCCTTTGCCCAAGTCGGCTGGAATAGACTCCAGCACCCCCATGACCCTACAGAGGATTAAGCCACGTATAGATAATGGATGGATGATTGCTTGATATGGTTGGATTTAGTGACATATGTCTCTAGCAACTAATTTACATATTTTAAAAAATGTCTTTCCAAAGCATTTACAAGCAAAGACATTGTGCAATTTGGAAATAACTTCCCTGAAACTCCCTTGTTAAACGCTCAGAACCGCAACCTAATCCAGCAGCATGAATGTTTTGACTATAAAACCTGAATTATACTTGCTCGCTTAATTGCACTTTCCTTCCACTGCTACGGAGGACTTGGTTTTTACTGAAGTGTAATTGCAATTTTCTTAACTTCTTAGGATTACATGACCTGGATGTCTGAGAGTTTATACAGGCATTTTTATAGGAATGTAATTTTTTGGAGACAGGGTTGGTGAGAAAGTGGGTTTATGGAAATGCAGTGCAAAATGAGAAAATGCTACAATCACAGATGAACCAGAGAAAGAAGGTTAGAGCTAAAACGGATACAAATCCTGATACGACCAAGGATAGAAAGCCTTCCGACTTTATGGTACCTTTAGCGAAAGACATCTTCAGTCACTTTGAGTTACAGTGGGGACTTAAAGAAGAGTTCAGTGATAGTGGCTGGATCTCTGCCATGCAAGCCCTTGTAGGTAAATGAAAAAACAATCTTAAAATCAATTCTTAAATGTACTTGGAGCCAGTGTTACAAGGATAAAAATAGGAGCAATACCAACAGACAGCTGGGTCTTAGTTAAAAGTCTGGTGGCGGAACCTTGAACAAGATGAGTCAGTGCAAAATGAGCAGTGGCTATCAAAAGGGATGTGAGTTGGCCAAAAAGCGCTTTTCTTACCTGTAATGATGCGATGAGCTTTAGGGTTAGGTTGACCCTGGTTTCATACTATTATACTCCCCTGGATGACATTGCTTTCTTTTGGTTCTCTGGTTTTCAGCATGAGACCTGTGAGTTTTTGCAGGTGCGTTTTTGTGCCACCGGGTGCTTACTCATTGCACTTCCTTCCGCTGCTGCAGAGGAAGCCATGTGTGAAGGATGAGAAGGGGAGTGTTTGTACATTTCATTGGCGAGGGAGTGTTTTCTTTTTCCATGACAGCCTACAGACCTGTCGCAACTGCTGAGTCACTGTCATCGATCAAAAACCCCATCAAGGTCAGACAGATTATGGTCATTTTGTGCGATGGACCAGGAGATTTTTTACTTACTTTTCCTCCAAATGATCATAATTTCTACACACACAGAGTTGACTTCTCACACACACACATACTGGCACCATCAGCACGCCCGAGATTGCTTGATCCGCAAAAGTGATGCGAGCGCACCCTCAGATGCCTACATGACCGTGTTTGTAATTTGCCTCTGCATTTGCAACATGCCACTTTTCTTCACGTTCTCGAACACTCTCGGAGGCACACACCTGTCTCACCGAGAACATCTGCGGTGTCGGACTGTTTGCTCTCTTCGCCATGGAGCTGATAAATGTCTGATTCCACGGTTTGAGTAGCAGTGCTGAGCCTTTTTTTTGGAGAACTCTGTAATCTGAAAAGCCGTGAGCAAAATAACAGGATGTAACACCTCATAATCGCTGACTCTATTTCAGTTTGGTTCACTCCTGACATGATTTATTGGCATGAAAGTAATGTATAGCCTGGCAAGACGTCACGGCGAGGGAGGAGAATTTGCACACCATGTCCTAATTTCCCTTTTTGTTTTTGGGCATTTGTGTGTGTGTGGAAAATCACTGACTGCGTCTGTGTTTAATGGCTATCTGAGTAAAGAGTGAGGGTTCACTGGAGAAAGACAGAAGGGGGAGAATTGGTGTATGAGTGAAAGAGAGGGCATTTTTGTTTGTCATTCTATGAGGGTGTGTGTGTGTGTGTTTACGGCAGCAGGGGCAGAGAGCAGAAATCCCATTAACAGTATGAGTTTGTGGATGGAAAATGAAATAGTTTTTTAAAGGCCTCTTTATCGAGTCGAGCTGGACAATTACCATCTTCCTCCCGAAATTGCCTCCCAACATCCCTCCACTCTGCTGCACCCCTCTCTCTCCTACATCCTCTAGCTTCACCCCCTTCATTCTCTTCCAGTTTAAATATAAGGATTCTCTTCCTCATCTTCTAATAACTCTTCCTCTTCCCTGTTTCTCTCCAGTACACTTCTCCCTTCTCTCCCCTCTCACACCCCCCTCCACCCCTTCCTCCATACATTACCCCAATTCTCCTCCCTCCACTCCTCCTGCTCTTCGCTTAGACATTTTTCTATCCCAACTTTGGCCCTAATTTAATTTTCTGCACCATTAATACTAAGCTAAGGCCTTATCGGCGCTGATTTGCAGCACACTCGGAGAGAAGAAGGCAGGTCTTATTTCGGGGGCTTTTCCTTAAATCAAAATGGTGGTGTGACCCAGCTGCCTGATGGGAAGAGAAACTGATGGATGGTGGCAGAGACAGAAAAAACTGGGTAAATTTACACTTGGCCCAAAGGACAGCACACATGCACGCACACATGCACGCACACACACACACACACACACACACACACACACACACACTGATTCTGTCAAGTGAGGTTCTGGCTGAAGGGAGTGCTGGTAATTGACGGTGGAGGGTGCAGCCATCATCCTTCCATGAAGTCCAAACTACAGTCTGTCTATAACAAACCTGCCCAAACCAAGACACTGAATCAGTGCTGCTGATGTAATTCAAAATAGGACGATATGACAGAGAGGCTCACTGCAGATGTCAAACGTCCAAACATCCTATTTTTGGTGGATTCTGACTTACTTTCGATACAATTACCCCAAGTCAAGTTTTACATATACCTGCCTTAAGGTCCATTCGTATTTTCCGCGTACACGTTTGTGAGGGTATGTGGTTCTTGAGGATCAATGAAGGACTGAAGCACACCTGTGCATGTGAAAGAAAACAAGTGGTGCTTAAAATGAATGCTTGGTATGAGGAGAGACTGTACGGGGAGAATCTCAGCCATCCACACCTTCTTAATTCATTATTAACAGAGTTGTAATTGAAGTAGTCGGTAGTGCTAAAACTAGTCCTAGTGTAGCACTTTTCCTAGGAGGAAAAATACACCTACTGACCACTCTATAACTAAATAATGAAGACTTTATGTCTCAATGGTTGTGGTTTTAAAGGGAGCTACAGGCTGGATGTATTTCTTAAGAAACCTGCCTGTTCTTTTTGTGAAGCGAATAAGGAAATTTCCCCAGAATGTTAAACTACTCCTCAACATGCATAGCTTCACGTTTCTTGTTGGATGGCCAAACAAGTGGAATGATCTATAGCTTGTATTAATGTCTGCAACCCTATACGACTACACCACACGTTAACACAAAAAGACATTCCAGCTGGATGTAGAAGGAAATGTTTCCACTTTCAAAAGCCACAAGGACAGTGTTAGGAAACTGGAATGGTGGTGGGGTTTTCAATCTGAGACAGGATTTTCCTTTAAGAGACTCAGGGGTTGTGTCCTGTGTTGAACCATTATTTTTAGACTTACTTTTTTTTTTTTACTTGATTCTCATGTTAGATCAAGGCACTGAAACTGCTTGGTAAGGTTTGGCAAACTATCATGGTTTGGTGTAGAAATGAAGCCATTTTGGAAGTCCTCAAAATTGCAGTTTCTTGAAAGGCCACTTGAGGCTGCCTCCAAAAGCAGGTCAAACCCCAAAGACTCCCATGATAAAATATCCAACTTTACAGCAGAAATAAACATGTTTACAGCCTGGGACAAAAACAGTTTTGGTCTCTGTAACTGATTGACCCTTTCAGGGGGCGAATTTTTATATAACTCGCCTACTTAAACTGCATCAATGACAGGTTGGTAACATCAGAGGAGAGCTCATGGCACAAAGGCATGTATAGGGTCCACCTCAGCTCCAGTCACGTTCCACCTCTTCGCTCATTTTTGGATTAGCCGGGAGTTAGAAGGAGCCAGACACTGTCAAGATTTCGACAGCCGGAGCAACCACACTAAGTTTCAAAATCACTTCACGGAAAACCTATGGGTGACAAAATGGAGAGACTGTGTAAGGATAAAATACAACCCTTTCGCAACACGTTTGAAGCTTCTCCTCCATTTTCTGCTTGTAGAGGTTCATCAGTTCCACCTCATGATTGGGCGACTAAAAGAAGTGAATAGATGCTGTTTAGTTCCATGGAAGTGTATTTTTTTCGTTTTCTGAGATATTTTACCACAAACTCTTGGAATAGTTGCCCTGACATCGGATCACTAGACTCATGCGACTGGCATGACTGAAAAGCCCATCATTCATTTGTTTTGATGTTGTTTTGTAAACATGACAGCTCCTTCTTTAGTCTGCAGCACAGTCGATTCTTGTCTTGTTCCACCACTGGCCTGCTCATCAGTGGCTTCACTCAAAGGGAATGGTGTAGGTTACAACCCAAAACAACCCTGTGCACTCGTTACACCTTCTCCTATTCATGTAAACAGCAATCTGAAGGTAAACACTATTTTAACCCAGCGTGTTCTCTCTAATTGAGTCTAACGCAGTGTCATGGAGCAGAGCGGGATCTGTGGGCTGTGCTGTTTGTGGGCTTGACTGGCGCTCTGCTCCCACTCTTTGATGCTGCACTGTTGATGTCATATTGTGAGCGTTGCCGAGGCACTTGCCCACAGCGGCGGCCTTGTCCTTTGTAACATCATGTGTTTTGCCTCTGAGGCATGCGAGGTCCTGACAGAGGGATTGAAATTGAGTTTACACTTTAACATCATCAGCAATAAATGATGAGTTCAACCCTGAGACACAATTACACATGACTGCACAGCAAAGGTTGAATAATGAATGAACTTTTGGTGTGAATGTAACACGGTGAGGGTTTTGCAGATAGCATGTCAGTGAACGCCCACTGGGATTTTTTCCTTCTTTGAAAGAGTGGGATAATGCACAGCACAGGGCTTAGCAGGAGATGCTGGAGAAAAGGTACTAGAGCGATTTGATCTCAGGCCGGCAGCCTACATGTGGCTCAATAGATAGTGGTCAAAACATTGTGTTGAATCATTCCAGTACTGGGTAATTTCACCTACCAGATATCACAATGCGATTAAACAATGAATAGACTGAAAAAAAAAAAAATGAATAGAATTTTTCAGTCGTGTAATTGGATAGAGGAAAGGCGGCAAACCTGCTTGATGCAATGTTTAGAGTGAGTTGTAATTTCAACCGTTTGATTTCCCTCGTGTTTGTTACGGCTCCCCCGTCTAGCATCCATTAGGGCCTCTGCAATCATTAGGGCTCTCTGCAATCACCAATCACGTAGACGCGCACGAAACCAACCTACTCTGAAATGCACACCAAGTTTCCTTTACAGATTTCTCCTCTCCTGCTTCATCTTATATTTACTCACAGCAATCTCCCCCTCCCTCCCCACCCCACCCGCCGCCGCTCCATACCTCATTCCGTCCCTCCCAGTGCCCAGAAATAATTGACATGCTCCAGCCGACCTGCTTATTAAATAAACAACACATCGCTCAAAACGGGCTGCCTCTGCTACTTGCGGTGGGTTCAGACACACGTGTTGTGGCACCTTCAAGGTTCTATTAATCAGTCTGATGTAATTTGTGCATATTGCCTAAGTGGATAGTGTGCAAGCAGAAGACGCTGTGATGTGTTGTTCCTGGGTAATAGGGTTCATTTGTAGTGTTTACTGAGGTTTATTTACACCGTTGAAGTTGCCTGATCGTCATATTCTTTTATAGATGGGCTTGACCAGATGTTAATGAACTGCTCTTCGCGCCGAGGCTCATTTCCATGTATACAGCGTTTTGGAGGAGTTGGGCAGAATTTAACGTGCCATCTGCGATGAGAGTTGTCCATCTGATAACCTGGGAGACGTGCAGTCGTTTCCACCTGTCTGTTGCTTAATACCCAGGCTTGCCTTGACAACAAATTGGTGCTCAGCTGAGTTTGACAGCCGAGAGCCAGGTGTTGCTTTTCAACCGGTTCTCATCCAGGGAATGGACATGAGAGCTTCCTCAGAAGTATTTTGCTTTACCTTCACCCAGATTCACACACAAGACTTTCGCAGTTCTTCCGCAGTCTTCTGCCTTAACACACAAAAAACCTTCAAACATAAAGGCACAGGATCATACTTTCTTTAAACATCAAACCACCAGATGTTTACTGTGGAGGCCCTGTATGGAAACCTTTCAACTAAGAGATATCTGTCTGACCTGTTTTCTTGTTGCATGGGCAGAGTTGAACTTTTATCTGAGTAATTGCACAGACAACATTGATGCATTAAGACATATGCCTCAACCTCAATCTTTTTCTCTTACTGAATACTTCCTAGGTTTTTCCACCAGAAGCTCCACCCTATATACTCCTAGCTGTCATAGCTCACTTCATCTCCTTCACTGCAGTTGCTAGCCACTTCAGCTAATGACATAAAATGACGTGACTACCAGTGGACCAATGCAGGAATGTTGCCACAGAAACCAGACTTCAAACTCTGGTGTATGGTGAAATGCAGAGAGATTTATCTGGTGCTAATAGGCTTAATAAGCTGGCTTGAGCTGTGTCAACTCATTTGTCAAGGGCTTGAAGGTAACAGATGTATTAATAAGTAAGAAACTAAGTACGCATGTAAGTGCTGCTCTCTAGCTTTAACTCTCTGAACCTCAGTCAGTTTCTCAGCATTTGTTTGCTCCTGTCACCATTTTTTAACTCACTGTGGACTCATTTTTCATTGCAATATAAAGTCCTGCAACTCTATGGAAACAGCCCAGCCTAGAAGTAGAGGGTACTCAGACATGACGGTTATAATGCCAACCATCATAAAACAAGCTTTAATTTCTTTAATTATTTTACAAAAATTAAAAGGAAGTGGAATTCAATACATATTTTATTTTTCCAAAGTGTTACCAGTACTGAGACGTACATAATAAAGACGTGTCTCTATTTGCATTTTTACTCCTGCTACAAACCTGGCACTGTTCACACTATTCTGCACATCAGCAGAAAGATATTTCACAACGCTGAATGTATCTCTCAACAACTTACTGACAAAGTGGTCCTCCGTGGACTGTTTTTGATCAATGCTGCTGTTTCCCCTCAATCTTTCCTGTCATCTCCTCTCGGTTCTGTATAAACACAACCTGCGGTTCACCTGAAAACTCTGAATTTTCTTCACATGACTGCTGGTTACAGCTCAGTCAGCCATGGCTGCTCAGTTGTTCTGAAGAGTGGAGAATTTTCGTCACGATCAGGTGCGGATGGTTTGTTTTGATGCATTATTTTGGAGACACGTGGAGGTATTTTCAATGAACTATCATAATTTTAAGCTTAGATTTAGTTAATTTTACTGACAGAACCACACGTCACGCATGATTTGTTTAAGGATCATTGAGAAACTGAACGTCCCATGGTGTCTTCACAGTTTGCGTCTCTGATAAATGCAGTTTTGGCACTTTTCTTAAAGATAACATGCCTTCAAACCTGCCTGTGTGTTCTGGGGTTCAGAGGGTTAATAATGACTGTTACAGAAAAGTATTCATTTTTAAAACTAAGATGTCATGTGGCTCCGTTATGGTGATAGTTAATGTACACATCTGTAATATACACAACTGTTGCCACTAGGTTAGATAATTTCTTTACATTCCACCTTATAAGCATTTTTAAAGCATTGGTTCCTTAACAGTTGAGAGCATTCTCTATGGGTGACACTTAAGTCTGATTATTAATTTAAAGAAATTAAAACCAACCTGGAATCACAGAAGAATTTGAAAAGTATGTAAAACTATCACCTTCAACGTTTAAAATGTGTGTTTCATACAGCCACATTTTCATGGACTCTAGGAGTCTCTTATCAAAGGTCATTAAATGGCAGAGCTGTGGCAACTCACTGCCATTTCAGCTAATTAGCTGAACATAATTGTACTCTGTGAGCGTGTAAAATTCATATAGCTGTCAGATGACTGTCGGCATGCTTGACACTGAGGAGCGACGGAGCAGATGGAGGCAGAGACAGAATGATGGAGTGAGGGAACAAGGTCGAAAACAAAGGGGAGACAAAAGATGGACAAGGTGAAGGGGAGACGGGGGGGAAAGGAGGGAGGCAGTGGTGATGACAGAGACTGATTAGGGGAGAGAGGGAGACAAATTGAGATGGAGAGAGAGAATCGGCAAACTTTCTGTCCTGCTGCGATGTCTGCAGACAAGGGGACAGCACTTTGAAAATGATGGAGTGGAGGAAATAAATGAAAGTAGGAGAACGAGGACGAACAATGCTGACCCTTACATGGTACGACACACACACACACACACACACACAATCACACACAATCACACACACAAAATCACACACACACACACACACACACACACACGTTCACAAACGTTCACACAAATATGATCTATATCTTGCATTGACTGTTGCAGAAGACATTACTGTACACCAAACACCATTTACCATTTAGAATGTGCCCTCATATGCAGGCATACAAAACCCTCATAATTACTATAATGGCTCGTATGTCCCTGCTGCTGTATTAAATATGATTTGTAACTAAATAATTTAGAAACACCATCTGGTTCAAATGCTTTTGTTGGTTTTAAAAAAAGTTCATTCATTATTTGGGGTGTATATTCGGTGATGTGCCTTTGGAGCCGAGCTTCAACTGGTGCAGCACATTCTTTTTAACACCTATTTGCATGAAAAAAGGGCACTTTAACTCCACCACACTGCATGAAGGGGCTAAAGAACACTTTAACTCCTTCTTGCAGCGGGGTGCACTTCAATGGAGCTTTCAAAAGTTTTGATGTCCTTCGATTTAAAGTGCTTCTACTGCTGCTTTTCTTCCATTGTTGATGTTCTTGTTTCATTTTATGCCCCTTGCGTAATTTTCCTCCTGTTGGAATCGTATTAGTCGACCACATCCATGTGGATACAGATGTGTTTAAAATATTAATGTCTGAAGTCAGGACATATAAGACCAGATTGAAGGCCTCTCAAATGTTAATTTCAGCACACCCGGTCTCGGTACAAACTGATCACATTCTTCTGCTTTGTCGGGATGCCTTGAAGCCACATTTGAACCACACTGGATACCCTTTAGAGTCATTTTTCAACACCTAGGGAAGTCTGATAGACTGTGAACATCACATATACACACCGTGAGATTGTATCCACATGTTCTCTGCTGGCATCCTCACTGTCGCTCCTTGTCAGGTAGCAAGAATTTCGTTTTGTAGCACGGCATGAATAGTGTGAGAAGGAAACTTAACCAAGTACTGTTGGTGGCTAAACTGAAACGAGCAGTGAGTGAAAATGAGGTTGAAGTCATAAAATTTGGTGAAAGTCCTGTGAGTTACGTCACGTCCTCATGAAGCTTTCTTGAGCTCCATCGGCATCGAATATTAATGCTAGTGGCACCAACAGCAAAGAGCGTATTTCTGAGACGCCAGCAGCTTTGACAAAACAGCAGTATTTGATGCTCTGGGAATGAGAACGGGTTGTTTCAGCACTTTCGCTAAACTTTCCATCACTTGACACAGTGCAGGGAGTCATTTTAGATGTGGATCTAGCCTGCATTGCTTTAGCATCAGATTCCAGTGCTCAAGTCTCATTTCTTCACACAAAGTCAGATGAATTCCGTCTATTCACTAAATGGTTCGCAGACCAACTGCATGCCGTCTTTTTTTCCAAGTGGTTTGTAAATCCTTTAGCTGTTGCATTTTTAGCTATTATTCAGCAAAGCCCTCTGTGGACATCCATTATGTCACCAGCTGGTTACCAACTGGAGATTTGTGAGCTTGCCTCTAAACCACTTAGCAAATGTTATT
Source organism: Dascyllus trimaculatus (assembly GCA_024666655.1). NCBI lineage: Eukaryota > Metazoa > Chordata > Actinopteri > Pomacentridae > Dascyllus > Dascyllus trimaculatus. Next base: position 11,115,206 of record CM045447.1, on the reverse strand, counting down.
TCTGGTAAAGACTCCATGCCAATTATGCCATTAAAATAAGATATTAGTGTGATTAAATAAGGGATGAGAGGAGCAGTGATTGGTTGAGAGGAGCCGAGAGACAGATGAGACCAGAAAGAGGATGAGGAGAGGACGGAGAGGGATCGAGAAGTGAGATAAATCCTGTTAAGGTGGTATTAATGTTCTTAAGCATACTGATATCTGCTGTGTGTGTGTGTATGTGTGTGTGTGTGTGTGACAGTGCAGCAGTGCTATAGGCTCATTAGGCTACAGGGGAGAATAGCTAAAAGGATTAGAGCGACATGGATTATTCACGCATGGAGTACTGGAACCAAGGAGGTAGAGAGAGAAATGGAGAGGGGCTGAATATGTAAGAGAAGTTGAGAATATAAATATGTATGTCTATAGGAATATATGTGGTGCAGGGATGAAAAGAGGAAAAAGCAGAGAGACAGACGAGGATGAGAAAAAAGAGCTCGGGAAGTGGGAGAAGGGAGCGACGGAAAAGATGAGGTCTGAGATTTAAGATGGAGCTTGAGATTGAGAAATCTGCCGAGTGTAACGGAATGAGGAAGTAGAGATGGAGCGAGATAGAAAGGGAGAGGAGAGGATGACAGATTGGGATATAAACTCAAACGGAGAGATGAGGTGGTAGATGGAAGCAAAACAGCATGGGTAGAGGGGACAACAGGAGCTGAGAGGAATCAGTTGGAAATAAAGAGGAAAGGAATGAGCGATGGGAGCGGAGGAAGGTGAAAAAAATGGAGAGAGGAAATAAGTGAGCTGCAGATTAGAGCTAGAAACGAGGAAGAGGTCGCAACAGGAGAAGATGAGAGTGGAAATGAGGATGGCTTTCAAAGTGTATTTCAACTTTTCTACAAACAGGTATTTAGTCCGGCAAGTTGATGAAGAAGCTTCATTGAAAAAGTATACATTGTCTCCCACAACCATCTGCTCTCACCCACATAGCATTCCCACTGCCAAAATGAGCAGCAAAGTATCATTATGCTGCTGTGCAAATATTAATATACTGTATTTAAAACTCTATAAAACATATGGACAAACATAATAAAAAAAAATGCAATTAAATCTTCATATCCCTATTTTGAGGCCTGTGCTGAAGAAAATTTGAACATTGATTATGTCTTTTTAGTCATTCCATTTGCAAACCTGTTAAAATGCGACCCTTTTGCATTATGTTTAAAGTATCTCCTCTTTTTTTTTAGGTTACCGGGGTGACCGCTCCCACCACATCTAATAGTCAGACACTTGGAAACCAATGTAACAAATAGCAAAAATATGTTGATGAGAAACATATTTGTGATATGCCACAAAAAAAACTTCAGGTTTCATGCCGTACGTGGTGTGAAAAAGTGCACCAATATATTCTAATATCTCTCGGCTTAATGTACCTCCAGAGTGAGTTTGCAAGCAGAGTTGATTGATTGATGTTAAGGAGCACATTAGTCTGACTCACTGAATGTAAACTTCAGGTATAAGTATGCCTTTTCCGGGCGCCCTGATAGCCTAATGGTTATGTCGCGTGACCCAAGTGCAGAGGCGTAGCGGCTGTCCCGGGTTCGACTCTGACCTCGGGCGTTTACTGCATGTCCTTCCCTACTCTCTCCCGTTTCCGATTCTATCCACTGTCCTATCTAATAAAGGCAGAAAAGGCCAAAAATAAATCTTTAAAAAAAAATAAGTATGCCTTTTCCCCTGCGCATTTCACGCAGCTTTACCTCCCCCTCTGTATGTTACCGTTTTCAAAATCCCCTCCACGATGGGAAGCAGTGACATTCTCCAAGCAGCAACCTACACACTGAAAATGTCACGTTTTGAAGATTTGAATTGTGCAAGGCTGCTCTTCTGCTGAGTTAACATTTAAATGAGAATGCTTGCCTTCCTGTGTGCAAAAATTCCACCAAAACACAACACTATTTTTAGGGGCAACAGCACTGCATCCCGGGCTTAGCTCCACCCAAGATGATCGCGATTAATTTACAGAACTACCAACAGGCTGGGGTGTTTTCATCCGCCCCATTAGCAGAATGATGATGAGGTTCATCCAAACCATCCTCCAGCACTGCCACAGATCTGTGGAGGTAGGTCTGGTTATGCAAGACTAGACCTACATTAATATGACTGTTTTGGAGAAATACAAAAAAAAATAAAAAATCTAGGTTATCACATAAATTCTAATCCAAACCATTTTTTACATGCAGCACAACTCTGCCAGCACATATATATAAATACCAAACAGCATTATGCAGGAACCATGACAGTCTTGTCTGGGGTTTAAAATAGTGAGACATTTTTTCTTTTTTCTTACCATTTTTCATCCCATCTCGATCGGTTCTCTCAGTTGTAGAGCTAACTGTATCACAGCAAACACAGAAATAATGTGCATACTGGACAACTGGGCACCTCACAATTTATGTTTAATGCTGTCATGCTGTTTAATGTAAGCAGCCTTTTATGTAGAAAATGGATAAATTGGCAGGTATCATGTCTGGCTTTAAAGTAAGAGACTGGAGTCCTCTCACAGATCTGCAGTTAGTGTTCCCATTTTCATGCCTCTGTGCTGGCCACAGCTGAGGCTGGAGGCATTATGTTTTCGGGTTGTCTATATGCCCATCTGTTGTTCCGTCCCTCTGTACATTCCCACGTCTATTCTCATGAACGTCATGACTTTTTGAAGGCCTGGAGGTAATTTCCTCATATTTGGCACAAATAATCACTTGGACTCAAGGACAAACTTAAACTTAGTTAGTCGGAAGTTATTGTGACCTCGCTAAATAATATTTCTGACCATATCTCAACCATTCATACACTAATTACAACACCATTTCACACTTGTCTAGTACGACAAAAGGACGAAGTGAGGACATTTCAGTCTCAAAGGTCAAAGGTGAAGTCTGGAGAGACATGGATGTAAACTGCAACAAGGTGGGATTTCTGGTCATTAACTGTAACTATAATCCTGATAAGACCTTAACCAATTGGCAAGGTGGTCTAATAGTCATACCTTACCACTTGCCTTAACATGACCCCAACCCCACCATACATCTGTTGCCATATCCAGATATTTTAGAAAGGCAGTAGACATAGTTCAACCATCCAATATGCTGCCTGGTCAGAGTGTTAAACTGTCAGTTACCTTTCATGCCTCTGAGTTGTTAAGAGTGAGTCATGAACACTTGATCTCTTCTGCTTAAGACAAAAATCTGGCCTCTTCTTCCTGAAAAGACATCAAACAGCTGCCTTTCAAACTGAAACAGCTGATTTCTCTCTGTCTAAGAGGCACTTGTCCAACCTTGTTGACTTTATCCTAAAAAGCACGGCAGTGACTGAGAGGAGGGGAGTTTGTCTGAGTGCACTTGCCCACAGTTCTGAGCTGGCAAACCTCTGGTCACACACTCCTCCAACCCTGACGCCTGTCTGGTCTCAGTCTCTGCCGTGATCGCGTGGCGCCGCTGCCCTCAGGGACTAGAAATCAGTAGTGTGGGAATAACTGCGTCACATCACGGAGCTGGTCAAAACAGCTGTGACCGAGATAGAAAGAGGAGGGAAAAGGAGAGAGCTGGGGGATGAAGAGGGAAGGAGAGGAGAAGGGGGAAGAGAGTGATGCGTCGCTGCAAAGGGAGAGGTTAAAAGGGAAGGAATAGAGGGGCAAGAGGAGAAGGATAGTGGAGTGACGAACATGGCGGGAATGAGGATGAAGGGAGAGAGCAAAGGGAAAAAAGAGAAATACGACATGGAGAGAGCAGGGGAGGGGCTGAAGCCAGGAAATCTACAATAGACTGAATAAAGATGAAGGAGGACAGGACAAGTGGGTTGAGGAAATGGTGGTTTCAGTAAACGGGGGTGAATGGCATCAGAGGAGAATAGGTTAGGGGGGGCAAATTCAGAGACGCACAAACACAAAACATTCAAAAAATGAGCAATGACATGGTCAAATATTTGGAGAGAACAGTCTGGTGCTGCCTTATGCTGTGGAGCCGTCTGGCAGAGTGACATCACCGAACCAGTGTGCGCAACCGTAACGTGCAATTATGTGGTTGTGGATGTGATTTTACAGAACTGCATGTGTGCAGTGAGATCTATATGTGGATAAATGTGTGTGTGCTGTATGTGGACATTCAGTCAGACTTTATCCGACTCTAAAATCCACTAATTATTTAACCAGGTCTGGCTGATGCTGCTTTTCATAACTTGTATTTTTCAAAAGAAAAGCACAACAAGCAGTTTTTTAAAAAAATGTGTTTTCAGATGTGACGCTTGTCTTTTTATTTGTGCCTCTATAGCTCTCTCTGTCTTAGTATGTGAGTGTTTATGCGGTAGCTTCTCTGTGTGCGTCGTGAGTTTGTGTTTCTGTGTGTCTTTGTGTGTGTGTGAGGACAGTTTATGTTGTGTGAATGTGACTGTGTACTTTTACTTCTACCTCAGTGAGGACCAAGTTTCAGACCTAAAAGGTAAGGACATTTTATGAATTTAGGACAATTTTCCAGCCCTTAAAGGTTTCCAACAGACTCCTACACAGTGTCTAACTTGCAGGAATACATTTATTGGTGACATTTCAATGCTTGGCCTGAATCAGGCAAATGGTTTGGTACAAAAAGAGACACCATCTTTAACAGGAAGTGGCTGTAACAAAACCACCAAAGGTCTAGCACTGAAATATTGCTGATAAATCTATTGTTGCGAGTTAGACAGTATGTGGACATCTGATGTCCCTCTCTTGCACAGAAACAGATGTGTAAAGAGTTCTTTTGTCTTAATTCATGCCAGTCCTCAAGGTAAATAATTAATTTGAGGGTTAAGGTTTGGGTAAGGTTTGGGGGAGATTTGTAGTTTAACAGTCTTTTCAGACCAAATAGCCCCAGGAAATGCAATTTCTTTAAATCTGAAACTAAAAAGCCCTCGTTCTTCACAGTTTCCTCATTGTGTTCAGACTGAATAACCAACATGCTTCAATAAAGGTTCTGGGTGCAACACTCTGAACCCCTGGATGTCGCAAGACCACTGGCATCTCAGATCAGAACAAATTTGTTCACATAAATAATGTAAATAGGATAAAAGACAATTTTGTGTTTTGTGGCACCAGCTGAATGTTCTGGATTGCACTCTCACTATTGAGTGTCTGTTTATAAGCTTGGGGAGAACCAATAATTTCAACGGAAGGGATTCACATGCACTCACATTTACTAACATGCACATGCGGCCAGATCAGCTGCCAGAACATAGAACACAGAAGTGAGTGTGACTTCATTCTCTGCTAAGGACACCATCACTCCACTGTGTCTTTATAATGTGAGTAGTTGTTCAATAATCATGCATATCGAAATGAAACTGTTAAAGGTTTAAAAACCACAGCACTTTTTTATTGCACAATATTTGCTCACAAATAAAGAAGAGCAAAGTTAGGATTGTGACCAACCCCTGCCTCATGGCTTCCGATCTGCAGTAGGAAAGCCTCTGGTGTAATGTTAGCTCACTTAGCTTAGCTTGGCTTGTTCTCCGCCGCTGTTTTCATGACTACTGTGTGTACTTCCTGCGATGTCACACGCATCCAAACTTGGAGACCACCTTGTTAAAGGAGGCAGGCTTGTCTTGCAACAGGTTGAGCTACGGTGGTACAGCGCATTGCCATCCCAAGTCATAACATTGATGTTAATTGTTGATGTTCAGCTCTTCAGACTTCACTCTGATGGTTCCTAGCACATCAGAGAGTACTAATTACAGAAACTTCCTTGGAGCTGAATAACAGAAAATTTACAAGTTGATAAGAAAATGGTTGTGTGTACCAGGGCCATGCATCTATATAGGGGTTATCTGTATGTTCCTTTGTATGAGGAGTCATACACTCCATCACAATCCTCAGATGCTGCCTGTCTTACATATTTTCTATCATCACTCCTTTCATCCTCGGCCTCTCCTCACTTCTTTCAGTGACACATTTCCTGTATCTATTTTAAGAACAATGTGTAAAGCTGGCTTCTCAGAGCAAGTGATTAAATTGCAATCCCTTGAGGAAATACATTTTTATCACATTTATTCACCTTTGAATTTCACATGGAATCTCTAAATAAAAGATAGAATAACTGTTTGGAGATATCAGTGTCAGAATTAAAACTTGAACGGACAGAAATCAAACACATACTGATTGAAAGACTAAAGACAGACAGCCGTTTTGAGGACAGATTTCCCTCAAATTAAAAAAAAAAACACTCATTAATAACAGCATATGCTACTACTTAATTTGAAAGTTGTTGTGAATAAGCATCTTGAAAATTCCGAGTCATGATCCAAGATTTTTCTATTTATTGTCCATTTAGGTAGACTGAATAGCATCTGTTTAGCAGATTTTTTTTTTTTTTTATCATTTTACATGATTATAGAATTTAAAACCTCAGCAATGCAAAGTAAAGGATTTGCCACTTTGCCAATATTTAGCATCAGAAGAGTGCATAAATTAAACAATCATTTAGAGGGGAGCGACCAATCAACCACGCTGCTCGCTGCATGATCACTGCATTCGGAGAAGTGCCAAGGGGAGAAGAGACGGTATGCATGGTAATGTGTGCTTTGCTAAGAAAAGAAGCAGTTGGATTTCGAGGGGTAAGGATGGGCTGCATTTTAATTCTGGATTTAGCCTAAATGTAATCCTATCTCTATCAGATGTAGACGCACTGTGGATACAAGATGCATGATAATGTCAGGTGGGAAGGAGACCTGCAATGAATGGAGAAAAAAGGCATTCAGATCCTGATTCAGATAAAAGTGCTTTTTGTTGTTGGTAATTTAAAGTTTTCATTCACTGCAAACACTGTCAGCAGGTTGAGGTTTCCATAGTTTGAGTGTGCATAAATACGAATGAGCCTGAAAGAGATATGTTCTGGGTTGTCTGGTACTATTTCTGTACATGTATGTATGTGGTTGCATGTGTCACTAACACGCTGCATAGTTATAAAAGAGCATTTGTGACACTGTTTGGAAAAAAAAAGCATGTACATCCTGTGCATCTTTTTTTCTGCTCCCATGAGTGCCTCTGAAGTTAATCATCCCAGTTAAACAGAGGGTCACTGAACTTGGCTTTTCATCTCTCAGGGGAATGTACCAGTATGTATGTGGGTTAGGACAAGCAAAAAGGAGTCTCTGATGATCTCTGTAGAAACTGGGTCTTTATCAACAAGTAATATAACAATACAGCAGGTTGAAAAGGTACAGCATCATACGTGTTATTTAAGCTGCGCCTATGTACGTACATCTATCAGCCACAGCATTCTGACCACTGACAGGTGAAGTGAATAACATTGATCATATTGGTACTATGTGGTGTTTTGCTGGAAAACCTTGGATTTTAACATCCATGTTGATGAGACTTAGACACCCAAATAAACATTGTCCCACAACAAACACACTCCCTCATGCAAATGGAAATCCCAAATGTCACTGGCCTACCCCTGCAGGAAAATGCACCCCACCACATGGAAAAAACATCAAACAATCAGGAACATGTTGAGGAACATGACAATGGCCCAACATGTTGATTTGACCTCCAAACTTCCTACACCCCATTCTGATCAAGCATCAACAGGATGCAGTGGAACAAGTTGGATTGACAGAGACCCCACTGCACAAGACAGAGTACCCAAAGGATCCAGTGCCAACATCTTGGTTCCAGACCCCATAGGACACCCTGAGAGGTCCTCTAGTCCATGTCCAATGGTTCAGAGCATTTCTGAGTACATAAGGGGGACCAACACAATATTAGGCAGGTGGTCATGATGTTATGTCTGATCGGTGTATATACACAATACAACAACACATAATACACTTAATGTTGCATAATGATAATAATAATATTTTTTAATAATAAAAAAATACTTAATAAGAGATGGTTTTTGTAGTTTGTATGATGAATATAAAGAAAAGCCTGAGGATGAGATACAAAACCAAAACATTTGTAACTCAAGTCCTCATAATTAGCTCACCCATGTTTACAAATTTGCATTTTCTGCCTATTTTATTTTTTTAAGATCCATAACCAGAATATTTTTGAAACTCTGCAAAAAAAAAACAACCTAACCAGTTAAAACTACTCATTTAGGCATTTATGAAGTGAATAAAATATGAAGACAACATGGATGTGGCAGTCAAAAAACAAACGGAGTATGAGAAATCTCAGCACATACAAATACATTTGAAACTAGCATCACACGCACTTTGATAAATTTAGATTAAAGAAAAAAATAATCTACATAGTGAGGTCATCATCAATGGAAATCATGTGGTCAAGTTATATTTTTTCTGTTAATTTGGAAAAAATCATTGTTGTCTAATTTGCTTTGTAAGCTTCTGAGAAACATGGCATCAGAATTAAGTGAAAGTGTCACAAGTGTCTTTCTTAGCGCCTCACTAGACTGAAGGTTCTAAAGAAGGTAGTACTTGACACTCTGAAACGCTTTGTGAGACACTTGATCAGTTGCATCCAAAGCACAATCAGGCAGACCAAATGTGACCACACCATCAGAGATCAATACGTCAAGCTTTGTTCACTGAGAGATGGAAAAGCAGCTTCACTACAGACACAGAAGTTGCTAAATAAAGAACACAAGACTCCAATTAGCTGTGCTGTCAAAAGAAGGCTGTCCAGTAGTTCTCAGAGGAGGAGCACCTCTAAACCGCTTCTCAGGAGCGGAAACAAGGCCAAACGCTTGGGGTGGGAAAGCATAAACCAGCACTTCACATCCAACAACTGGACGCTAATGAATCCAAATTTGAGGTTTTGTAACAGAAGGGCATATGTGAGGAGACGGGCAGGAGAGAAGATGATACCGCGGTGGCTCAAACCCACAGTGACACATAATGGTGGGAATACTCAAGTCTGGGGGTGTTTTGCCTTCTCTTGAGTTGATCACCTGCACCCTGACCAGGCAGAAGTGCCACTTGATTCACTAGAGACATGCTCTAGTTTGCATCTTTGTGGGGAAGGATTCCTCCACCGTCATCTGACCTCAGCCTCACTGAGCCTTTATGGGGCACTCGAAGCCTGAGAGCACTGAGAGCCAGCTGTCATTAAAGACCCTCACCAATTAATTTCAAGAGTGTTGCCTTGTTAACATGCCATAATGCTGTTTTATATGTATATATATTTGCTAGAAGACAAGACAAGAGTGAAATAAGCGATCACCAACATGGCTGTACATTAGCTCCTTTAATCTACAGTGTAGAAATGACAGATTTGATCTCCCGGGGTTTCGGATGTAACAAACCTATGGAAACTATCCTGTCAACACTGTGTAATGCAGAGTGGTTTCACAATGGTTTGGATATGGTTGGGTGGACTTGGTAACCTGCATAGCCATAGCTCTACGTGTAGTAAATAAGACAAATAAGTATATGTGCTGCTGAACCTTGTGATGTGAAGAATCTTGGCACAATCCAGTGGAAGATCTATGCGCCACTTGATGGAAATTAGTGTTTGTTTCAAGGCATTTCAAACGGGCAGAATTGGCAGTTAAGCTTAATGTGACTTCTCTTGTTGTCAGAGACAGAAAGTAACGCTTCACTGCATCTGGGCGAACAGTCTGCTCAGCCTGTTTCTTGATGCCAGCAGTGGGTTATAAAACTGTGTGTTCCAAAATCAAAACACCCTCAGCTGTTCACAGGATCCCATTTAGTTTGAAATGCCTCTAAATACCCTTCAGACAGCCATCCTCATCAATCTGATGCCATAATCCATCATTATGAATGCAGAGTGGGAGGCTTTAGTTCAGGGAAATAGCCTCTTTTGTTTCCTGATGAAAAATAACTCAATGGCTTTGACTTTTCTATAGCAGATGAGTGATGGTTTTGATCCAAGAACAAAGCACCAGGAACAGTATTACTCACTTTTCAACTGGTAGGCTTGAGACACATAATGTACAGCTTGGCGGGCAACCTCTTCACTTCTTCAGAGTTCACAATGAACAGGTTTTAGCTGGTGTGTCTGTGGGACAGACTCCATCTCTGAGCAGCACTTTTTTACTTTTTAACGCAACAGACCCACTCATTTCTCTGCCCTGCTGAATTTAGTATGTTTTTAGTGGTAAAGGCTTAAAAATTTAAATTTTAAAGTATCATATGCTTTAACTGTATTCTTTCCAGCTACGGCAAAAGAGAGAAAGGGAATTTTACTCTGTAATACATCCAACAAAATGTATACGCTACACGTCCTTAAGGTGCAGCCTTTTAAATTGGGTCTAAAACATAGAATATATTAAAACGATGGATGGACCTTCTGCTCATCATCTGTTGGTTTCCGAAGAGTGGTTCTGAAGCTCACTGTGGTGGCTCTGGCTGTTGGCATGTTGACACCTCCTTACTTCTGTTTCATCCAAAAATGGCCAAAATGGTGAAGCTTAAGTTGAGGAAGACAATGAAAATGTCTCTGGGCCATGAACTGTCCTGTGACTGCCCCATCACTCAAAGCAGCCACGCCCATAATAATGCATACATTTAAGTCTCAATACAGTTTAAATGAGTGTGCCATATTAAAAACGTACCCCGGTGCAGTCGTCATCAATTGGGAAAATAGCTATAGAGACCAAAATAGTTTTTGATTACAAGGCTGTTTATTTCTGCCGTGATGTTGGACATTTTAACATAAGGGTCTTGCAGATTTAGTCACTTTTGGAGGCAGCCTCAAGTGATCGTTTGAGAAACTTTAGTATTTGGCACTTTCACGTTTGCTTTGTTTTTCTGTCCTGGAGTTTGCTGCTTGGTCTAAAAGCGTGTAAAGAAAAGATTTGGGTTGACTTAATGGTTTTTACTAGTTATTAATTCTTGTGTCCTTGATAGCACACGAGTCACAGCAGCTGAATTTCCAACATGAAAAACTAACCAGTAGCACAAGTATAGTGATCTTTTCCCTTATGGTTTATCTCAAAGCTCTAGCCTGCAAAAAGAGTGGTTATCTAAGACTATTACCGCAGACAACTTTAGTCAGTCTGTCAAGACATTATCTCCTCTACAGGAAAGAAACAAGGTAAATGAACCTTGAAGAAAAGCTAAATGAACTTTGAAGAAAAGTTCAGTGAACATTATAATTTCTGCCCCGCTGCACAGGTCAACACTGATGGGGGAGAACATTTTGAAGATCCAAAGCAGTTACTGGAATTGTTACAATATATTACTCAACATTCTTGATTCACAGTTGATGTCTGAAAGCTTCAACAAACATTTCTTTTACTCCTCATGTAAAGGGTTTTAATGCATTTCCTTCCTCATAAACTATTTACAAGCTGTCTTTAAAAATATTTGGAATCTGACATTGTCTGCATTTATGTTTAATAGATAGCAGGCACTTCCTCCCTGTTGTTGACACATCAGCACACACATGCCTAACTGAAAGGATAGCCTGAAACCAAAGACGGGATGTGAAATCACCCCCATATGCCCAAATGGGTGCATGTGCATCCTTGTGGGCAAACACATTATAAATAAAACAGAGATCCTCCAATAGTATTGCTCCATAGCACTACTATTGGTCAAATACTGCACAAGATGCCTTTACATACTCATAGTCCAACAACTTATTTGTTTTCACTTGTGTTGCCCAACTGGACCCCTTCTCTGATCAGCGTGGGTACAGACCTGGTTGATTGACAGCTGGTAGTTTTGTGGCACTGAAGAATGGAGTAAAACTGCAGCGTCCAGATGTGCAAGACTGACTGAGACATATTCACACAGGCTCAATACTGTAATCGCAGCCTAAGGTGCATCTACTAAACACCGACTTGAAGTTGGTGCAGTCACTTATTTTGCATTTTATTTTTTTAAATTAACTGACAGTACTTTGCAGGAATCTGTTTTCACTTTGACATGAACAAGTCTTTTTTTGTAAACTCTTGTCAAAAAAAGCCAGATTATATTTATCGAGATTCAAAATGCAGTAAAAAGCGGAAAGCTTCCATGGGGGTTGAGCACTTTTTATAGGCACTGCATGTGTGGACAAGGCCTTAATTCACAGCGCAGCTCAGCAATAGAGGTCTCATTAACCAGAGTAATTGAGAACACCTGTGTGAATGTGCAGTGCATACATATGATTAAATTGGAAATGTTTGATGGGCATATATTCTCTTTGTACTCACTCCCTGATTCTCTGCAAAAAAGCCAATTACAACCCTTCAGCCCTGCATCACAGTGACGGGGAAGGGAGTTCGCCTCAGGATAACAACAATACTGGAAAACTGAACAAACTAAACTAATCAGTAGTTTACCCTGAGCAGAACGGTCAAGAGCAGACAGCTTTAGATTTCTAAATCCCCCCTCCCCATCAGCCGTCTTCCACCAACACTAAAAGACTTCTCTTGTGATTTGGGGATGCGAGTGACGACACTTGCTAAAGGCATCTATCTGCGGAAGACGGAACAGTTCATCCAAAAGAATTATCTACACTAGACTCATCAACTACACTTCAAGCACTTATGCTTGACAGTTAATATCTATAACATGTAATTCTCTGGAAAGCGGTTTCACATAAAGGATTACTTCCAACTTTACAGTGGCTGCTGTAGCTTTTGGCTGTAAGCTACACAGTCAGGCTTTGTCGCTACAGTCTCAAATGAGAGAAGGAGATGAGAAAAAGAAAGATTTTTGCCTAAAAATCCCACAGTAAGAACGTCTTTCCAGCAGTAAGTGTAGCCTTATTGAATGTAGTTCTATGGCATGCAAGTGATTTCTTAAAGAACAAGTCTTGCTTTCTTTAAACATGATACAAGTGAAACCAACGGAACTTTGTGAGCAAATGAAAAAATATTTTAAAAACATGCTAAAACCTAAAATTATATCGTAGAAATACTGGGAACAAAATATATATGACATAAAACAGCAGGGAACTAAATATTTAAATAATATCTATTAAAAAAATCAAGTGGCGCTGTAGCAGTTGACACGTAAACACACACACTTGTGCATCCTGAACTACTGTAATGACTTCATCTTAAGAGTGTTAATAAATTCCCATGGTAGCTTTATAACTTGTATCAGTATTCAAAGACACACATGATTATAATTATCTAATCAAGTGTCCTCTCGTCTGGCTAGCATCCTTAACAAGCTCTCTACATCACTAATGAGCTAATTAACACACCATTATAATCAGACCAACTCTGGCTTATTGCAGATGAGAAGTTAGATTAACACCGCGCAAAATATTGTGGATGTGGAGGGAGGAGGTGCAGGACATCAGTGGGTTCAAGGAAGAGGAAGAAGATGAGCAGTTGGAAAGAAAGTGGGAGAAACTTGACTTTCACGGTATTTTTGTAGAAATGATAAGTGGGGAGAGTTGGATTGGAGTAATGAAAACACTCATGCAGCCTCTTTAGAAATGCCAAACAAACAGGCCCTGAGAACATTTGCTTCACTGTGGGACTTTACACATTGCTTTTTAACAGAAAGACTGTGTCATGATTTAAGTCTTGCATATACTCGAAGGATGATTGACAGGATATAGACAGTATATAAGGGATGGATGAGCCACCATGACATACAGTGGTGTTTTAAAGGTCTGACTCTGGAATTTGGCCGTTGCCATCTTGCATTCTTAAAACTTGACATCATGAGCAAAGGGTGGGTCTGACTGGGAATTCCAGGGCATGAAGCCCAACAAGGGAGCTAGTTGTCAATCACAAGATAAACCCACCCTAAAATTTGGCCTTCTTTTTTGTCTATTTTAGTCAAAATGGAACTTAGCAATGGTCCAGTTCTTTCTCTGCTTAGCCCAGGTAAGATGCTTCTGACATTGTTGAGTGTTAAGGGGTGGCTTGGCAACAGGGATTCAACACTTGTAGCCCACATCTGTGGGTGGTGGCTCTGGATGTTCTGGCTCCAGTCTCAGCCCACTGCTTGTCAATCTCTCCCACATTCTTGAATCAGCTTTTCTTGACCATCTTCTCAAGTCTGATGTCATCCCTTTTGCTTGTGCACCTTTTTTCCTACTGTACTTTTTCCTTCCAGTTAACTTTCCATTAACATGCTTGGATACAACACTCTGTGAGCAGCCAGCCCTGTCAGCACTGCACTTTTGAGTCTGACAAGTCAGAAATCTTTCCCATGATTGTGGTTGTATATACTCAACCAGACTCAGAATTTCAAGACTCTTTGCAGGTGTTTCACCTGGTATTGGTGCACCATCTGTATCTGATTGTGGGTAATGAGATCATAGGCCTTTGCATTTACAGGTGTGGATATTCTTGTAAGTTGGCAAAGCTTGCAGTCTTACAAAAGTATGGTGCATCTCAAGATAAATACAGTAATGCTGCAGTAGGAGGTTCATTTGTTTACTTTCCTGTCAAGGAAGTGGTCATGTAGCTTTTTGCCAGCCTTGCTTGAGACAACAGCAGGAAGAGAAAGGGGTGAAGCTAGGTGACCTTTGAAGTTGTTAGGTGTTTTGTTTTCTCTAGAATGCGGCCAAACTTTACACCTGGCTGGATTCCAATCACAGTGTGAACCAGGATACCTCCAGATGCTGTTGTGATGATCTGGATAGTATTCTGGTAATGTGATGTCGTTGCTTTTGAATGTGTTTTTCCTTTATAGATAGCATATTCCAATATAGGTTGCATGTTCCTTTGTGGTGTAAGTAGACTGTGGAGCAGCAGTATGCAACACTTATTTGAAACATTTGTCTGAAAATGACTTCACTTACTTCACTTTTAAAGGAAAGAGTCTCCTCCCTCCATTCTCCACTTTGAGCTTCATATTTTTTCTACACTTGTTCACTGATCTTCAAGGTACTTAGAAGGTAGGTTGATCTAAGCCTCACGGAAAACTTGCTACCCTCTCTGGTTTAAGGTTGTGTGACTTGCTTCTCTTTCTTCATGTAATCCCAGACTGACTTGCTGACGGTGAGACCAGGGCTCTTTGGGAGCTCTGTGGGGCCCATTCCATCTGCTGCAGAACTGCTTGTTCTTCTTCTTGCTGAAGATAGTTTTTTTTATGACACTGAGCTATGTTTGGGGTCATGGCATTGCTGCAATTTGACCAATCAGAAGACCTCCTTGATGGTGGAGACCTTTTTTTCACAGCAGAAATTTTTACTTGTCGCAGCAGGAAAAGCAAAAGTGAAAGGAATGGCTGTGTTCAGTGAACTGTCCTGATGAGACATGACAGTGAAACAATAATGACACTACGAGGATTTACCTCTTCTGAATCGAATCCATTACACCTATGATTTTCCTGCTACGCCATGCCAAAATCTCTGCTGTGGAAAAGGTCTATTTGATGACGGAAATGAATCTAGACATTTAAAGTGCCCAAAGCTTTTTACTCTTGCTGTCTTTTTACTATATATTAGCAGCTGAATACATTCTTTGTTGCAAGTCATACTGTTGATGGATCTTTTAGCTCAGTGGTTCCTGAAATAGAGGTTCCCTTAGGGAGTTATGAGACACCGACAGGGGGTCCTGAGATGATTTCCAGAAATCAATGAATATTTCAAAATGACTAGAAACAACATATTTTAGCTGTCATTGTTACAAAAGTTGAAAATTGTTGTTAAATGCAAATGAAATTAAAGCCAGAATCAGGTGAGTTTAATGTTGAAATGAAAATAGTGACAGCAACAATGCAGGAGTCTGCAGTATGTTTGGTCAGTGGTAGAATTCATACATGGGAATTGCTGCATTCTGCTACCAGCCTATATTTAGTTACTCTGTTTAAGGTTGTTGGGCTGTTGTGTTCTTATGTGTTATTATCATGTATCATGACAGCTTCAACCACCTCCAGCGGTAGTGTGGGTGCAACTCTTGCACCGTTATTTTGGTGGTTGAAAAGTTTGGAAACCCTTGACTTAGATGACACCATAAAAATTTCCATTTTTTGGGTTCATCGTCTCCTGACTCACAAGCAAACAGAGACCTTTCCTTTCCCCTCCTACAATGTCAGGCTCTCTAGCTGCTGCTGCTTGCATCTTTGAGTTTCACAGCATCATTCAACACTCCTTGCTCCCTTTGACCTCTTGTTCTCTCTGTTACTAATGATGCACGCATGTTTCCACTGCAAACTGGAGAAGAAAAGCCTCCCTCGCTCGTGAATATACATCAGTTATCCAGCCACCTCTTTACGCTTAATGACACACCTTCCTTACCAAACATTACATCTTCGGTCCTCCTCTCTTTGCGTATCTTCTCAGCTTTTCACGTCCCTCACTCTGCTTCACCCTCCAACCTTTCGTGTCGCACCACTTCTCGCTTATTGTTTCACATTCCACCTGCATGTTCTCGCGTTTTCCATCTCTGGCAGGCTCTTTCAATTTTTAATATGACCTGTATTGGACATGTTGTCAGCTTGGCAGCAGCCTCACTATCTGGCTCTGCCATGAAAGCCTGTAGATACTTACAGATGTAAAGAATTTGCCTGTTTTGCTTCACAAAGCAGAGAGTTTCCTGTGAGCTGCTGCGGGTTTCTGATGCTACACATTGAAGGAAGTGGTGAGACTGAGGAAAGACTCTGGTGGTTGAGATATTTTCACTGCTCTGTATGAATGAAGCTTGTCGCTAAACATGAAAAGCCCCCCCCGCCCTCTAGCTGGAGCTTATTCCATTGCATTGTGACTTCAGGTTAAGGAGCGTCAAATCAAACCAAACAGGATCATGGGGACAAACTAAAGGGATATTTATGGATCAAATATATCAGATTTTTTTCTGATCTAAAATCTAAATGCAAATTGCAAAAAGCTGTCCTTTTCCAGGATTTATCTCTTTAAATGCAGCTTTACAAAAGTATAAAATGGTGCAAATAGAAAAAACAAGTACTTGTACTGTATTGTACTGATAGAATCAACAAAAAAGCTACTTTTTCTCCTTAAGAAATAATCCTTATTGAAATGTTTTCAGCATGCTCTGTCTGTTATCCAGAACAACACTATCACTGCTACTGGAAAAAATATGTTGCTTACAGTTTTTATGTAATCGGCCAGTGCTGTGAGCACCACAAATGAAATTCCATTTACCCACAAACTATCTGGCAGGAGACCGCTGAAGATCAGAAGGTTGGAAAATTTGATGATTTGTGAACTGGGATGTGAAAAGCTTGAATAAATGAGCGTTTCCCTTTTATCTTGTTGCCCTAATGAGTCACTCCTAATCTCCGGAGTTTAAACAGCACATACAAGTGAGAAATGGAACTGTCCAAAACAAATCATTTTATGGGACTGGAAGTGGCCTCCAAACAATGATTGCTGTTCTGTTAAACTCTTTTCTATTGCACTGAGCTCTCTGCTTCTATTGGGCAAAGCAATGCAATGTTTACAATCTTGTAGCCAATGTGTATAGAGATGCTGCCAGAAGCTCATCCATCTCTTAGACAAATCCATGCCCTCTGAGTGATGCTTTTTCTGTCCCTACAGTCAAAATTAAGTTAGTTAAGCCAGATGCAGCTGATTGTTTTAGGTGCATTGAGTTTTGGAAAAGCTGACTAAGAACAGGGCAGGTGTTCCAAGAATCAAACCACTCAGACCTCAAAAGTCAGCACAACTTCATGTATTTTAAATTAGATTTCTAGCTCATAAAAATGCATCTTGCAGGCAGAACGTAAGTCCAGCCTATCCGGTATGAGCAACCCTAACAGCTCTCTGTGATCTTCAGTTTTATGAGTTTTCCCTTTCAAGCACTGACTGCAAACCAATGAGAACAAGTGTGTGTAGTCATTAGCAACCATTTGGTGAACTGATGCCGAATAACTCAGCCACAGGAACACGTAATGAAAACAAAGACACAGATTCAAACTGCTGATAGATTACACAGTACAACAAGAAAATAAAAAAGATAAATGTCACAATATAGAGGGACAATTCAAAACATGCACACATTGTAAAATGACACAAGGCTAAATAAACTGCAGTGGAGAAAAGTTAGACCAAGAAGTACACAGTGTCATAAAACATAATATGTATGATGAATGGAATTTAATTTTTAAAAACAACATTTCTTTGTCTGCGGGAAAGATACTGCATGGGGTGAACAGTTACTGAGGAGACAGATGATTTAAGTATTTATTCCTTATTACATTGTGTTCACTGTCTGACATTTACTTATTATTATTATTACTTCAACATTTTCAACGATGGAAAGTAACGCAGTAAAGTTACTAGTTCACATCTTTTCTTCCTTCCAGTTTCATTCAGTTCAACCTAATTCAAGTTTAACTTATGTGCTTAAAATGCATTTATGGCATTTATTATGAAAGAATTTATTTAAATCAGTACAGCAAGATTCTTTAATAGCGCTGATCACAGGCTGGCAGTGAGATTTATTTACCATCAGACTCATCTTACAGTGGTGAGGATGATTAATGAATCCCTTATCCAGTCATTCTTCATCTCAAGCCACCTGGAGTTTTTCAACGGAGAAAGTCAACATGATTACTTCAGGTTAGATGAAGTAATCATCTAACCTGAAGACATGTCTTAGTACCACTATCAGATGGCTGCTTGTTGCAAATGGCAGAAGTTAATTCAATTACTTGTTTAGAGTTGCAGTCATCAATATTGTAAGTAGTTATATAAAATAAATACAACAAAAAATGCTAAATTGTTTGCAAAAATCTTTATACAGAAGCGTTAATACATAATTAAAGAAACATATTAAAATAGAAAAGACACATTAATATTTCACACTCCTCATAATCAGCTAAAGCGGTGACCTGCTGAGGATCCGTTCAGTTTACATAATATAAGATGGCAGCTGATGCAACACAGTGTGCTGTGAGTGGTGTGTTCTCTCAAATTAAACCAGGATATTCAGAACGAACGATGGTGAACTGATAGTAGAAGAGGGACTGCTGAACTTTACTGTAGTCCAGATGAGGACCCAGAGTTATGATGAGATTGCTTTTCTGGTAACATAAACCTCCAGCTATAAGCGGATAGTTATTAAAGGAGATATTGTTTGAAGTCTGTGCTCGCAGCTCATAATGCTGTGTTTCATTGCACTGCTCTAAAGGAAATTAATGCTTAATTTGAAAACCAGACTCCACTGTATTCATATGTTTTATTGATGCATCCAAGCCTAATGACAGAAATAATCATGAAAATACATTTTTGAAGTTGTTTACTAGAGGCGTCCGAAAGTATATACACTGATCAGACATAACATCATGACCACCTGCCTAATATTATGTTGGGCATGGACAAGAGGACCTCTTAGGGTGTCCTACGGGGTCTGAAACCAGGATGCTGGCACTGGATCCTTTGGGTACTCTGGCTTGTGCAGTGGGGCCTCTGTCAATCCAACTTGTTCCACTGCATCCTGTTGATGCTTGATCAGAATGGGGTGTAGGAAGTTTGGAGGTCAAATCAACATGTTGGACCATGTCATGTTCCTCAACATGTTCCTGATTGTTTGATGTTTTTTCCATGTGGTGGGGTAGACCAGTGACATTTGGGATTTCCATTTGCATGAGAGAGTGTGCTTGTTTTGGGACAATGTTTATTTGGGTGTCCAAGTCTCATCAACACGGATTTTGACATCCGTGTTGATGGTTTTCCATCAGAACACCACATTGTACCAATATGATCAATGTTATTCACTTCACCTGTCAGTGGTTTTAATGTTGTGGCTGATCGGTGTAGTTACAATCCTGGTCTTCTGTTATGCCCATCAGGCAATGCAGGTTAAGTGCGGCAATGGTGGTGGACAGTGGTGTTTGCCAAGGTGGAATTCTGAGTCTTATTTGGTTCAGTGTGCAGCATAAATGGATGAGTGTTGAAGCACATCAGCTCACCCATGACTTTGCTCAAACACTGTGAAGCTATTCACCACTATACAATTG
The DNA here is from genome assembly GCA_024666655.1 of Dascyllus trimaculatus. Classification (NCBI taxonomy): domain Eukaryota; kingdom Metazoa; phylum Chordata; class Actinopteri; family Pomacentridae; genus Dascyllus; species Dascyllus trimaculatus. Next base: position 11,095,391 of record CM045447.1, on the reverse strand, counting down.
CAGGTTGTAAAATTGCAGTAATTTAGCCACGCATGTTCAAACCGGAAACTGATTCGAAGAAGAAGAACAATTTGATTCAGGACCGATTCCCAGATGTCTGTAACTGTGTTTTTGAGAATGCTCTTTGAGTGCTCATTCTGTTCATGACACGTCTTCCAGAATATAAAAAAATACCACATGGACATGTTAACAAGATAAAAACGAGATTTTTTTTTTTTTTTTTTACATGAAGGGGTCCTTAACTAGCTGTAGGAACAGCTGCTCTCAGATTCATCACAGCTCAGAAAACACCAACATGCATATGAATTGCTTTTAAATTGAATTATTAATTGTGTGGTTTCATTTTGTCTGACTTTTATTGTTATGGACTCTCTTGTCAATCTGAAATAAAGTTGAAATTAAATTACATTTAATACACACTTTTACACACATTTATAGTAACAACTGCATTTACAAAAAAATAATCCTTAAATATGCACATGGAAGGTCTGCACTGATGCTCTAATAATGATTTTAAAAGGAAATTGTTCAATTAAAAATGTACTGTTTAATCCAGCCCAGAGAGGTTTGTTAGCTACACTATTACAGACATAACCTAATTATTTCCTTACTAACAAAGCATATTCAAATTTAACGGCAGAAAATAAATGTACCCCCCGTGACCCCTGAGCCTGTTTTATAACAGTTGCGAGCTCCGGTCCAAATAGTGCCAGAGTTGGCCATATTGCCCATCAGTCTAGCCGGTCACAGTGTGTTGATTCATTGGCTGCAGCCTCCTGCCATGTTTGTCATGCCAGGACCGAGAGGACAAACAGTGTGTTGTTGGCGGATTGCTACTGTTGCTGGCTGGGCCCTCTTGGTTTACCCGGGGGTCAGTGATCTGTCAGAGGGCGTGGAGGAGAATATGGATGAAGCAATTCTGATCAACACAGAATGTCAGTGTCATCATATGTGTGCTTGGTAAAGTGCTGACATAACTGCAGGAATCCTCCTGTGTTGAACTGTGAGGGGAAAACCGCATCCTGACAACATGTTTCCACACCTGCAACAATTTCTCTTCCCACTTTCATGCAATCATGCCCAATGTATGCACTAACAACACAAAGCTGGTTTCAGATACTGTTGCATTGCAATGTAAAGGTAAGTGTGATTCATATATCAAGGCTAATGTCAAATTATCAGCCATATCATTAAAACCACCTGCCTCATATTGCGTAGACCCTCTTTAAGCTGCCAAAATGGCTCCTATTTTTTGGACACAGGACCTCTGGGGGTGTCCTGTGTTATCTGGCACCATGTTGTTGGTAACAAATCCTTTGAGTGCTGTGGGTTGCCCGGTGGGACCCGTGTGGAAGGGGCTTGTTTCAGCACACCCCATGGATGCTTGATCGGATTGGGATCTGGGGAGCTTGGAGGCTGGGCCAATATTTCTTTGTCATGGTCTTTAAACTGCTCCTGAGCAGTTTTTGTGGTGTGATGGGATGCAATGTCCTGAAGGGGCAGATCAATATTGGGCAGTGCTGTTGCACACTGTTTAGGTAGGTGGTATGTGTCAAAGTCACATCCACATTAATACCAGGACCCAGGATTTCCCATCGCACATTGCCTCGTAATGAAATTATCAGTGTTATTCACTTCACTTGTCTATGGTTTTACTGTTGTGGCTGACTGCTGTATGAAAACCATAAACACTTCTTTAACAGCAACCTGCAGAATCATCCATTTGTTCACCAGTTCCTTCAACAGAGCTGGATACTGCATCCTGATATGTTCATCTGGGTTTTGCAGTTAGTATACAAGGAATTCATGCACTTAACCCTTCACCAGCAATAAAGACAGGGAAATTGTTTATTTTTATAACACAACATTTATTTTTCCTGTTTTCATTTACTCCTGCAAAAAAAACCCAAACCTTTTGAGAAAGCATGCTGACTTCTCTTCCTGCTTTGAGTTATTATGTTGTAAGGAACAGGGACACAGCCTCCACCACACCATGTCCAGCTTTATTTAGTACACTCTTGCAGAAAGTGTCAGCTGTAATGGAAGCCCACTTTAAAGTGTCCCAATGCTGCGTCACCTTCAGGACTCAGGAGAGGTGTTTTAACTCTTTTACTCCACAGGGATTGAAAAAATCCATGCTGACCATGTACAGCTGACATTTACATTCAAAGCGTGAGTTGCACTTTCTTTAGCAGCTGCATTCACAACATGAAACTTAGCAACTTGTTAGCTAATGCATGCATAATGGAGTCAGCACATGCTCTGCTTCCGCGTACACTTGACAATCTAATACACACACACACACAAACACAAACAAAGGCTACTCAGCAGGAGATGTGCTGACACTTTTCCCTGGGGCTTTGTATGAACTGCACATGTGCAAATAGACACAAATACATATATCACATTTACATTTAGCTGATGTTTTCATTCACAGTGACTCACAATGAATGCAAGTACACACGCTTTTGTGGACACTGACACAGAGAAACGGTGACACACACATAAAACAAATGGCCAAAAGGTGGACTTGCTTTTGTGCTTTTCTCTCGACGCGATGATCTGTGTCTCCAGATGGCCCAGGTGTGAATTTATGAGTGTCCTTCTGTGATTTATAGAGAGACAAAAATGACGCAAGTTGAGAATGTGTGTGCATGAGCAGGAAGGAGATGCTGTGGTTGGAAGCGGTATACAAGAATAGAACAGTTGGTTCACTGATACTTTGTTATTTTTGGTGCTTTCATGGTACTATTTATGTGACGGTCAAAGAGCGTTCTCTCACCTTCTGCACACAATCTGATGGCCTCAGTTTAATTGAAGTGTGATGCAGTGCGGCAGAGAAGTTTCAAGCACAGAGGAGATGCAGCTATTAACTGTCATTGTCTTAGAGTTACTTGTGTGTGCTCCTGTGTAAGCCGGAGTCCACAGTCAGTGGGTGACAGCAGTGTTTACCCAGGATGTCGTCCAGGACTCTGGGCTCTGCAGAGTGAGAGGCCAGCAGCATGATGCAATGAAATGCAATGCACTGTCACACGGCACAGGGGCCATCAGGTGCTGCAATGCAACATCAATAATAACATGCATTATTCCGAGTGCAGCAGTAGTGGGAGGAGCAGGATTTGGGTGGGGTGGATGGTGGATGGTGGGTGAACAAAGAGCACAACTCACACCAGCGACTAGGTTTTGTATCCACAGTCCCGCCTCTGGTTTGGTTTGCAGAACGGGAACAATTTGATAAAGGCGAGGAAGAAGTTGTGTCTCAAATTGGAACAAGTGGTGTCCAAGTATGTATATGAAGATGGATAACTCCCTGTGACATCACTCACAGGTGCAGAGCACAGTGACTTGAATTGTGGCGGCTCCAGTCGTTGCCAGTTGGCAGTATCTGACTCCTCCTAACTCCCAGCTAATTTGAAAACAAGAAAAGAGGTGGAGCAAGAGTCAGGTGGGTCATGGACTGTTCTGTCACAGCACCGACGGGCCATTTATTATGCATAACTTTAAGCCTGATACAATTTAACTGGGCGGACCTGTACAAATTTACTCCCTGTACAGCTGTCATGAGCAAAGAAATTAACCATAAAGACCAAAACTGTTTTTGTGGTAGGATGTTTATTTCTGCTATGTAGTTGGACACTTTATCAAGAAATTCTATGAGAATTGATTCGCTTTTGGTGGCAGCTTCATGTGGATATGTGAGGAACTTCACTTCTACACTGGCTTCATTTTTAAGCCCTGAAGATTAATCGCTTGGTGTCGACTCCTTCGATGATCCTACCCTAACCTAACCTTAAACAAGTGCTATGAGGTCTTCCTATACATAACAAGTTTAATAGAAGAGACACAAAGTGTATTACTAAACAAATTATGTCTTTTTTTATCGTATCTATATAGGGTGAGGTGTGTATCTGGACATGAGTTAAATCAATACTGCTTTTTAAAATGGTTAAATTTATCACAAATGCTCCACATTGCTCTGTTCTGACTGATACTTACTTTCTCTAAACAGTTCACACAGCTCTCTCCAAGGACACATAATGTTGCTTGGCACAACAGCTATTCTAATGTGCAAAATACTTTTGTTGCACTTGTCTCCCAGCAGAAAAAATTGTGTCAATCATTACACAATGGCCCACGAGCACTGACAGCAGGTAACATTATACAATATGTCACGACTGTCTTTGGAGTATAACTAACTTTTAAGAAATGTGTTTAAGTTCAGCTGCAAGAAACACCTTTTGTATTTCCTTCCTATTGAATAGATTGTGCTACGTACAGTTGTTGTCACACAGTTTTGTCTTTTTCCATTTTTTCTTTTATTCATTCCAAATGAAACAAACCACTTCCTGTCTATATATACAATGCATGTTTGCTGTATTTACAGGCCACAAATAAAGAAGTGCAACAGTGCTAATCTATCCTGTCTTCTGCATTTGGCCATACGTTTTCATTGACTTTGTCAGAGCGCCAAATCCAGCAATGCAAACATGGTCATTTAGCTTCTGTAGGAATATCTTTCATTAACCAGTGGTTAAGTTTATTATGCAGTTCTTGACAAACAGCACTTGTGATCGCTGACAACCAAATTACTGTTGGTGTTCACGTCTGGCAGATAGTTTTTGTTCCACCGCAGACAACTCACTCGAGAAACCTATTAACACTACACAGCTCCTGACAGCACGAAATGACACAATGCAACTGAGAAAAACAGTCACAAAAGAAGTGAGGGAACAACAGGAAAGCGCAATAGCATTATCCTCATCTATAATGCATAAAATGCTGTTGCAAACTACTTCTGCACTCTGATCCCATTGGCACTGAAGTTATGCTCTAAACTAAGAACATTACAGCTTTTATTGTAACAGAATGCTGATTGTAAGTATGAGGCAGATATATCCAAGAAGAACAAGATAAAACCATGTGCGGTTCATTTGGTCTTGCATAAAAAAGAATAACAAAATGAATTCATCATTATATAATTAACTCAAAGGAGAATTGAACAGTAGGATTAATACAGCAACTGCACTGCTGTTAAGTATTAGCTAAAACAACTGACTAGTCAAGAAGGGAGCAGGAAACCGGGCATGCATACGTACATAGAAAGCTACAGTTTTCTCGTGCACAGAGCTCTGTCTCTGTCCCATAAGATACCTAGAGGCTCTGCTCTCTGTTCCAAATACATGTTAGCGAATCCACCGTGAACTCTAATCTGCCGGTTATGTGGTTGTCCTAAGAGGGCTAGTGGATTAAGGCGTTTTATGATAGCATGGCTCCAATTTCACCCCCCACAAAACTTTCCCGTCAATCCCCTAAACTCACCCAAATCCAGTTTACTGACTATCGTATAAAATTGCAAAAGGTGTCCTGGGTGATATTAAAGCCGCTATTTGGCTTAGTATAATATATCAATATATATTTATTAAAAGCGCTCGAGGGGGGAAATTGAATCTTTCCAGTGTCGTACGCCTAGAGAGGTTAAATTAAACTTTTCCATCTGCAACTAGTGCTGTATTAAATCCAGTGTGTAATGGGGGTACAGGTGCAGAAAGCACCCAAACTGACATTACAAGACTATAAACTGAGCCTTCATTCTGAATTGGAAGTGTTAGTCTTGGCTGTCCTTCACAAAGGCGATAAGTTAATACGAGATGTTACACACAAAAAAACTGGTTTCCACACGCAGGGTGTTTTTTGAGTGTTACTCTGGGTCAAAAGATCACAGCAGCAGATCATATGAGATGGAGAAATTAAGTAGAAGGCTCCATAAGAATGTAGGGCTCAGTAAGCAGTTTGGTGTGTCCAGTGTGGCATCATATGTTATGGTTATGGGCAAAAATGGTGTGACTGATAACAACAGTTATGGCAGCAATGAGCCGCCCCCCCCAAAAATCACAGAGAACAGCTCCCACTGGGGTGTAATGGCTTTTATATAATTGTTCTTGACGCAAGTGTAGTAAGGGAAGCGTTTTGTTAAAGTAGTAAAAGCATAACAATAAAGTAACAGCGACAAACAGGATTACGTCTTAGAAGCTGCCTGGTTACCACATGAGCTGCCCTAGCAACTGATGTTACACTCATACACTTATGTTTCATGGGAATTTATAGCAAGGTTGGAATTAACCTGCAGACAATGATATTGCTTCGCTAAAGTAGCCATCTGTATGACGTCTTTTCATTTTTAGGTACAGTAAACAATGAAACTAATTAAAACTGCAGCTTATGCTCACAAATCTGCTGGTTTCAGTCATATACATTGCATGTGTGTGTGCATGTGTGTGTGTGTGCGTGTGTGTGTGTGTAGGAGATGTACAACCTGAACACACGGAGAAGTAGAAAAAAAAAGTCCACTTTGCTGTTATCCATCCTTCACGTTGAGCGATGATGGCTTAAATGATTGGAACACACCTTCCATATGTCACCAGTTAGTGAAACCGACTCGCAACCAGTTCACTGATGGATAACGGGTGCCGGCCGTTGTTGCGAGAAGTGAAGCGTATCATTGGGTGGCCCAACCCCATTAAGCACAGGTCATCCAGATGAATGATTAAACAGGCGGAAGGGCGCTCCGGCCAATCAGCAAACAATCAGCCTTTTTAAATGAGTATTATGCAAATGAAGCCTCATGATTGCATCAAAACAATCATTTGAAAAGGATGCCTGGGGTGATAGTGAGTAGATGTGTGTGTATATGTATGTGCAATCATGGTCTGTGTAGATGCAGCTGTATACGTAAAGAAACAGGATATAATAGCCATTTTATTTCAGTCCCAAGTGTCATGGATTATTCTACACCACACAATAGGCATTGCAGGCAGGGAGAAAGGGGACAAACATGCTCAACAAAAGGTATGGTAGATGATTTAGACTTCACAGACATAATCATACGCAGTTATGTGGGCTTTGAGGGAAATCTCAAGACCTTTTTAACCCACTGAGCTCCAAGCAATTTGGACGTTTCCAATCACATTTTTGCTCACTGTGGCCTCATTTTTTCACTGCAACGTAAAGTCCTGCACCTGGACAATGGCTGGAAGGAGAGAAAAAATGTCGTTTGTGCAGTATAGCACAGCAATAATGCCATCAATCATAATAAAAGAAAAATAGGCAAGGTGGTACAGATAGATCTATATCTGCAAAACTCTATTTAATTTTACTCTAACACTCACATTCTTATTAATGTGAAAAAACAGCTCTAACATTATACATTTCACCTCCACTTTTGACCATATGGGATTTATTTACATCCCATGTCATTATCTGACCTCTAGAGTTTCTCTGTGCTGTTGCAGTCTTTTGTGTTGATGCTGCTGCAGCCCTGACTTTACCAGTTTGCTTGACAAGTAAAATGTATATTTGTATGTATCTGTAAAATGTATAGTTATCATTAAATGTGGTAAATGTAAGAGTCTGTTACAACACCCTCAGTGCAGTATTCAGTGGTGTTGTTTAGTCAAAAATGACACAGATAAATTCGAGTTTTTGCTGCTGTGGTATTGCTTTTTTTTTACATTTGGATGATTCATTAATCTAGTACAGATCAATAACAAGTACACAGAAATGCATTCAGAGCTTTCCATGATATGATATAATCCAATAAGCCTTTCACCCTTACAGGAAATTAGCCAGCTTAATGTGATTAAAGTTTCTTGTGATGTGAACATGCACACTGTGCAGCTCCGTGTGCTCTGTACTCAGTGGCTCGTATGTTGTCAAAATAGCTGAAGCTCTTTTGACTCACACTCTCTTTTTAAGTCACTCTAGACAAGAGCATAAGTTGAAACCCTAAAAGTGGAATTCCAATTAGGCACTATGACAACTCAGATATGGAAAAGAAACAGAAAAGAGAGCCAAAAAACCCATTCTTCACTGCTGCACTTTGGGCTCAGCAAGTATCTTTGCCGTCCCACTGAGCCAGTACTGTGCTCTGGGCTGTTACCCATGATTGCATGTCCTTAAATAGTTGTCATGCCATTCAAAACTTTAACAGAAGCTCCCTAAACACCCAACAGGTCCCTGATCACTGTCTCTGCAGCATCAGACAAACTAGACGGCCACACTTGGGACTTGAACACCCAAAACACCAAAGATGTACAACTGTGGATAACAAGCACAAATACCCTTTAGAAAATCATTTTTTCCCACTTTCTCTGCAGCTTTTAGGGGAGAAAACACGCAGGACTTTGGCTTGAATTTCAGTCGAAAGCATTTCAAGGAGCAGATAAAGCAGAGATGGCTTCGCTTGAGGACCAAGAATTTTGAAATAAGTTCAAGATCAGTCTTTATTATTTTTGAATTCAACATTCAATTTGCGTACTGAAACTGTATCACTGTGAGGTGCTCTTGACAAGAAGCACTTAAATTCCCCAAACAATAGAAACAAAAGGGAAGCCCTATCCGGAGGTTTTGCTCATACTAAAACATGTTCTCAAGTGTCAAGTTATTGCCTTTCTAAGAAATCTGACTGCATTAAATCTGTATTTATTCACATAAGATTTGCTAACCTGGATGGCCTTTTCTAGCAAAAATGTACTGCAGAAAATCTTTGCATTCATAATTCTGCTGTACCCAGTGAGCTTTTTAGAACCTCTGTGTTCCAATACTCAAAAATGATGACTACATACTTGAATGTCGAGATAAGGTTTTAAAACTAATTAAGAAAAAAATAAAGAGATGCGGTATGTCATCTGAAACCTGTTTCTCATCTACTTCTGCAGATTAAGTCATTTCATAGTGACTGGGAACAGCCTTAAGCAATCCCCATGGCTTTTATTGACCCCTATCAGCAACACAAACAGCTGCAGTATCAGCTTTCAGTTAAAAGAAATTATCTTCTATCCAGAACCACTGACTTACTGAAGCTCACTATAGATGTACACCGATCAGGCATAACATTATGACCACCTGCCTAATATTGTGTTGGTCCCCCTGATGTGCTCAAAAATGCTCTGAACCTTTGGGCTTGGACGAGAGGAGCTCTCAGGGTGTCCTACGGGGTCTGGAACCAGGACGTAGGCAGTTGGTCCTTTGGGTACTCTGGCTTGTGCAGTGGGGCCTCTGTCAATCAAACTTGTTCCACTGCATCCTGTTGATGCTTGATCAGAATGGGCTGTAGGAAGTTTGGAGGTCAAATCAACATGTTGGGCCATTGTCATGTTCCTCAACATGTTCCTGATTGTTTGATGTTTTTTTCCATGTGGTGGGGTTCATTTTCCTGCAGGGGTAGGCCAGTGACATTTGGGCACATAGTACCAATATGATCAATGTTATTCACTTCACCTGTCAGTGGTCATAGTGTTGTGGCTGATCTGTCTGAAGTCTAATAATCACACGTTGTAAAAACCCCATAATAATTAAGTTGGTATCCTCTTTCTTCAATATTTCTCGAGATCTAAACTTCTTATGGTTCAGACAGAGGTCTCTAAATTTGTTCTGGTTCCACCTCCAAAGTCTGTCACGAGCATGCGGCACGTATCCCACCCACTCCGCGCTGCAAGGGCTGCCATATGCTTTTCGACTCTCTGTTTAGGTTTTATGTTTTTGTTGTTGTTTTCGTACGCCGCGGTATTTATATTCTAATCGCCCACCATATCCTGCCCCCCCGCTGACACCTTGGCCTACCGTGTGGGGTTTCCATGCCAACTCCCACCCCAGGCAGCAGCCCTAATTGGATAGCAACCATGTTATGGTGATTTATGAGGAAAAAACCGCAAGACTAATAAAAAATGAAAGAAAGTCATTTATCCACGTATTTTAGCCTAATTAATGAAGACAAAACAAAATGCTGTGCGCAGATATAAAGTGGCTTAATGGTCATTTGCAGGAATCCATTTTACTTGATTGTTCCCTTGTTATATTAATGCACCCCATTTGACTCATTCTTCATTAATCCATGCCTTGTGACTTCACTCCCTCCTATAATCGTGTGTGTACGATTGAGACGATGTGTGACTCTATATACACACATTTAATTGGCACATCCCTTTGAAGTACACTTGTATTCAAAATTTGTGTGTGTATGTGTGTGAACAGGCACGAAATTAACCTTGATGCCATCAACCCCAAACAAAATCAGATGCGGCAGCCACATGCAGAGACTAATTAACTGCGTTTATGAGAGTTAATAAAACTAAGTCAATTTTGGGGAGAAATTTAGAATCTGCTCTCTTCCATGTTCGATCCTCTCCTAGCAGCTAAACGCAGAGTACATACTTATTATGCTTCCTTGGCACACCTCCAGGGTATGAATAATAGTGTGGGTCTGTGTTTGTGTGTATACGTTGTGCTCGTTTATGCAGAGTTTCCTTGAAAGACTTTGAAGGTCACTGGCACACTTTCTTATATCTGTGAGCCCAAAAACAGAGAGAGAGACCTGGTTGTTTGTTAATGTCTGACCTGGGTGCTCTTAAAGTGAGCACATGTTGGGAAATATGCAATCCCAGATTTACATGTAAAGTAGACAGAAATCAAAAGACTTTGCATTGAGGTGCAGAGAAGGTGTGGGGATGTGTTTGGCTTAGCTGAGCAGACAGACTTGAAGAAGGCTAACTGCCTGTAATGGAAATAAGAGAAGCTGCAGGGGATTGGATGGGGGTTGTTAGACTATATGACCTTAGACTGAGAAGCTCAAACTACTGTGGACCTATAAATATTTGATTATTACATAATGCTTATTTTGACAGGTCTATCTAGCAGTTTTCGATTTGAAAAATCGATGAATTATACATAACAGCCTTTGGAGATGTATGGTAGAGGAGGAACTTTGAGAATGCTCCCTCTGACCGATCCTGCACAGTCTCTCACTTCTCCTCTCATTTTCTCCCGATGCATGTTGCTTAGTGTCACTGATTCCTCTGTGACTAATGAAGAAAACCCAGAGACAGACGGTGCAGTTGGCCTTGTGCACATTGTCGCTCACGCATCCCAGCCATTAGTAATCATTTTCCCTTTCCCTTTGGTATTTCTGTATTCTCTTCCTTGTTTTGGCTATGCTCGTGAACTGCCATTTGTTAAAAGCTCTCGCTGCTCTCAGGCGTATCACACAAACTCCGACTGCACTTGCAACCAATGAGAAGCAGAGAACAGAGAATGAATTCTGTTTGAGTAGCGGAATGAAACTTGGCAGGCAGACTGAGGAAGAGCAGGAGAGTTCTCCTCTATCTCATACAAATCACCCTGTAACATTTCTCTCCCATAGATTTGCACTGGATAGAATACAGAACAAATGTGTGCTGTGCTCAGGTCAATACTGAACCTGTCTTTTAGTGTCAAACTCCATGATGAATCCATGTTTTGAAGGATGGCTGGCAACACTACAAACTGATTCCGATGAAAGTGGGAAAAAAAGTAGTGGAGTAGTTGCGTATTGAAGCCGTCACACACAAAAAAATCCATAATATAAAACTTTCTCTTTAGTGTATTCAAAGAGAGACTGAGCCAGAGGGTGAAATTCTCACTTAAAGAATCCTGAGTAGAAATCTATTGGGGAATTCTGTAATACCAAAGGTGGCAGCTGTATGACTCATGTCCTGCCTTTCTCCTCAAAAGGCTTTGCTTTGTGGCAGCTGAAACAGGAAGCATGTGAGGGAGTAAAACAGTAAAGGCATGCTCGTATGTGGTGCACATAAAGAACAGGGCAACTTGATATGCACTTGCGAATTAACCTCAAATTACATTTTTTCACTGTTGAATATCAGCTTAAATGCAGTTAAGAGGAGATCTTTAATGATATAGCAGTGAGGACAGTCTTCAAATGTTGGCATGGAAACCAGTTCTTAAGGTGTTCTCAATCAAAACTGACCCAGACCATACTGTGAAAGTGTAGAATAAGAACAGTATGTAGGTTTTGAAAATATAAACCTGAAATAAACCCTGTAAATCGCTAAATTTAAAGCATTCTGTGTGAAGTAACAGAAAGCTTGATCAAGATCAATCTGATGCAAAGCCTGAACTGTAATATTCTAACAATGACTGTAGCAGACCAACATCAAAGTCCACTGCTTTGCTGTTGATGCTAATCCCAATTATACTGAGATAGAGGAGACGATGGTAGCGCACCCCCACACATGGCCAACTCTTGTTTGTCACTGTCAGATTGATCCCAGTCATAGATTACCCATAGCAGATTGTCAGGGCCAATTAAGGGAGGGTCACATGAACCCTCTAATGGTGAGTCATTCGAAAGAACAGCAGAGAAACCTGAGTGTTAGCGAAGGGTGGTCTGGACTGAGGAAAAGCATGAGAAAGAGTTAAATACAGAGGAGAAGGAAGGAGATTTAGGAAGCCAGAGACTCTAGGAAAGTCGAGATTGATTGGAGTCCTTGTATGATTTATTTCATTCCCCTATCTATTGGATGGCACAGATTCAATTTTAGTGACAATTTTTAGAATCTTGAATATTACCTCATACTTTCTGATTTTTCCAACACTCGAGACGCTGCAGTCGCTGGCTGATTTTTAATTGGACCGGAGAGAAGGGTGCACCATTTGTATGCAACTTATGAATGATTGCCTTGTTGAGACAGAGTGCACAGTATATAAACTAGGAAGGAGGAGACGTAAAGAGAGGACAGGAAGAGAATAGAAAGGCTGTGGAGAGAAAACAGGCAGAGGTAGAAAAGAAAAGGTGAATTCAAAGTGAGCATTTTTGAAATTACCTTGATGCTGTGCTGGTTTGTAAGTTAAGACACTTCGACAGAGAGCAGATGAATAACAGAAACAGGAGAGAGGAGATGAGAAAATATGACAAGAAAGTTAACAAGAAATGAGAGAAATGATGTGAAAAGGAGCTGTGGGGAAGTGTCTTTTTTGTGGGTTTCTGCTGTCTGCTGTCTAATCCTTGTCTTGCTCATCAGCCCCGTCTCCTTTCTCTTTCTCTTATTCTGTTAGAAAATGCTTATACATTATCAAACAGGCCCAGAATAAAATCCCCTTCTTCTCCCTCTGTGCCTCCCTCCCACTTTACATCTTTCTCAACATTATGGGTGCGTTGGCTGCATGAAATCCTTCTTTTTATCCCGTTGAGTCATCTGTTTTGATGCGTTCCGAGCTCGTCCAAATAGCTGTGCATGGGCCCTCACCACCCTTCACCCTCCACCCTCTTTAGCCCCCATTTGTCCCTCCATCTCTCCCTCCCTACTGAGGCCCAAATCTCCCTCTGCGCTCCTCCATTTTTCCTTCTCTTTCTCCCTCCGTCATCATCAATTGTGGCTGTCAGTGGCTGATCCTATGATTATGAGGCAGAGCTAAATAGACAGTGATGGCGTGGTGGTTAATAGTGTCGGAATGAGGCGGGTCTTTATGGATGGGGTGAAGAAGGGGACAAGGGGAAGCCGCTGGGCTGTGTAGTGTTTTGGCTCGTTGGGATGTGTTGTGCAAATTCTTCCACGGGGACATACAGATGGATGACAGAATAAAACCTCAATAAAAGTGGAGAAACACAATGAATGCATATGTTTCCACTCAGGTGGACTGCATGGTACACTTGAGCGATTTAATATCTAATCATTCTCTGTGTATGAAAATGCAGAGGAGGCCCAGTAGATTCTGATTCTGTGGAAAGAGGAAAAGATCCAAAAGAGAGTTCATTTTTGGGGCATGGAGGGCAGGAGGTTTAGTGAGAACGACTGCTCAACCAGCTGCTGTTTCAATGGGATTAGTAATTAAAGTGACATCTGCATTTAGATCTGTGGGAAAGGCATCAGCAAGTTGGAAATTGCGGTCGACGGCCCATACTTGATTAGCATGAAGCTCAGAAAACCAGAAAAGCAACTCTTCCTCAGGTAACTATGTCAAGGCTGGATGAGCTCAAACTGTGTCAGCAGGAACAATCTATGTACAACTGCATGGAGAGGAATGTTATAGTGGGGCCGCAGTGCATAAAAACTCATCACAACGATGATTGCACATTTGAGATTTCAGTGGTACCAAGGCCACAGACACTGGTGGACACGCTACGGAGGTGTGGACTAAAGTGATATAGTCTGATGAGCCAACCTTCACCATATTTTCAACAAGTGGGCAAGTGTATGTATGGCTTACACCAAGTGGTACAGAACTGAATGCCTGACCCCTGCAGTGAGGGCATCTGGTGACGCTGTTGGCATGATTTGGCTCTACTTGTCTCATTACAGGGGAGAATCACTGCAAGTAATCACAAAGTGGTTCTGAGTGATCACCTTTATCTTATGATGAATCATTTCTATGGGAGTGTTTTCTTCCAGGGGGACAATATCCCCACCCATAGGTCACTGAATGCTTTAATAAAAATTATGTAAATCAAATCGTAAATCAAACGCTTTTGCCCTCACAGTCACCAGATCTAAACCCAACTGAACTCCGATCGGAGATTTGGGATCAGTGTTTTAGATAGTGCTGTCCCCCACCATCATCAAAATAAGTGAGTATATTTTTTGGAAGAATGGTGTCCATCCCTGCGGTAGAGTTCAGAAACTTGGAGAATGGATACCAGAGCACACTGAAGCTGCTCTGGCACCATGTGGAAGCCAAACCCCTTACGAAGACACCTCATGCAGGTTTTTCTTTCATTTTCATCTATCTGTATCTGAATGTATTTTTGTGGACTGGGAAGCGTCTAATGCCACCTACCGCCAGTAGCTATGGTGGAGCAGTAGCCATTCCCATGTCCGCATTTAATCCACAAGTAGTTGCAGCAACTTTTGCAACCTCATCAAGCAGTGGCTTCATAGCACCCCAGATATGCTCCAGTGAAAGGAACCAGCGGCCATTAAGATGATGCGAGGCTCATTATTAAAGCACATGCTTCAATTTGCGGCGTCTAAACAACTCCGATAAAGGACAGTTATTATACACAGACATGTTTTCAGAGCTTGATTAATGGCTTGTAGAAAATAGATCCATTTGAATAATTGCTCAGTCCTCAAAACAACAGTGATGTTTCTAATAAACTATTACATTTTACAAATGAGGACTCCTTGTACCTCTAAGGAAGAATAAATAACTGAATGAACAGTTAATGGAGCTGAAGGGTCTATTCACATATCATATATGTGTATAAGATATCACAACATGCTGCTCTTTGCTCATGCCTGTCTCTGTTTTATTTCATCGAGTACACAAACTACTTGCCTTTTTTTTTTTACATATTAGTCATTTGTTCAACCACTGTTCTTTCATAATCTGAGAAGCTGTGCTGCTGGAAGGACAGCTGGTTGCGGGGAGAGCAGAACAGAATTTGCAAGATGTGTTTTGGACAGATGGACACTTCTGATGTGAATTCAGGGTTGGTCTTTTATTTATTCAGGGCCGGCATGCTTGCTTCACATACTTACTCATTCACAAGTAATAATTTTCACTGGAGCCATTGGCTAGATTTAATGCTTCACTGAGAGGAGAACATTTTTAATCGACTTTTTCCCAAACCGATTTTGCCATGTGCTGTTTGCTTATGTGATAAGTGACTGTGTTTTTGTGTTTGCGTTTTGTGCAAGGCCAAGTTTGCCATCGATTTGGGTGTTACAAAAAGATGAGGTCAGCTGCCTCTGCGGGTGTGTACGTGGATGTGCTCGTGCTAATCGGCATGTTGGTGCGATTTTCGTCCCCACTGACGAGCCAGTCAGTTAGCGTGTTGGCTGGAGGAATTTTAGCGGCTGGGTTAGAGTGATACGCTGTGGGTAGTGGCAGAAACAGCGGGTTCTGGCTGTGTGGCGGTCATCCGAATGTCATCCGCACACCCACTCAGACAAAGACAGCGGGAGATTGAATGGTACAAACAGGGAAGGAGAGGATAGTGAGTTTTTTTTTTTTTTTTAAGTCCTTAAGAATGGGAAAGACAGGGTAAGGAGGAGAGGGTTTGGGAGCTGAGAAGAGAATGATTTTCATTAGGAGGAAAAAAGTAATGAGACTGCAGAGGGATGTTAGAAAAGCTGCACAACTCTGGCACGGATCAAATAGAAAGAAAGATTTTTGGGGGCAGTGGGGAGGAGGAGAAAACAGTTAGTATACGCATTAAAGAGATATAACTTGGCGAGCAGTGAGAAAAAGAGGAAAATAGTGAAGAAGAAAGGGGAGAGAAAGACAGTATATGGTTGCCAGGGACAACAGACTGAAGGGAAGCATGCAGTCATCCTCTTAACCCCCCCACTGCCTTCCACTCTTTGTGGATGTGCGTTTGATCCTCCTTCACCTTTAAAGCCTACATTTTCTCATCCTCCTCAGAGCATCACTTGTTATCTGTCACTGCTTTCATTCCCCCTCCCTATTTCCATTTACATGTGAGCTCATACTGTAAATGTGTTCTTGAAAGCATATTTCTTCGTCCTCTGCATCGTTTCTCTTTGTCAGTCAACCTCCTCCACTATTGGTAAATATTTACCCTACCAGCTGTTTTGCCTCTGTTCTGTGTCCTAAGGGAAGTCAAGCAAAAAAGGAAATGATAATTCCGATTTACCGCAACGCCTTCTGTTTGCAGTTTTGGACAGTTTTCCTATTAGTAGCATGGAGTCCGTACTCAGGGGCTGAGATCTTAGAATGAAGCAACACTGCTAGTTTTGCAAAGAAACCCTTGCTTTAGCCAAACCTACTTCACAAATTAAGGTAGATGGGAACATTATTACACAAACAACTGTGCACTGACTCACTGCCTGCTTCATCTCTGACCTATCACCGTAGTTATGTCGGCAATTAAGTATCAGTAATGAGACTGCTGAGCACAACTACATCTCCAATCTTATTAGCATGCAAACCAGAAGATAAAGCTGGGACATGGTCGACCATTAGTGTGGATGTGAGCTCATATGCCTGCTTACGAATCATAAAATAATGATCCCTTTCCCATTATTTGTCTGTGAAACGTAAAATTAGAAACAGGCTGTGTATAAAAATGAACGAAGCCTCCGTGATGTCACCTATAGGTTTCCTGAGGAGAGGTTTTAAAGCTCGGTGTGGTGTTTCTGGCTGACACCATCTCGGCCAGACAGCCCTATGATGACTCACTCAAAGCAGCCACGCTCTTAATTATGAATAAATTTAATCCTTTGTACATTTTAAGTGGGTGAGTTAAGAAAAAATGTACCTCCTTTACAGTTATTGTAAACAGGGAAACTACCCAAAGAGACCATAACAATTTCTTGTCCAAGGCAGTAAACATGCAAATATAGCCTTAAAGTTCGGAATTTTAACTTGGGGCTCTGTGGGGACTGACTCCCTTTTGGAGCCAGCTTCAAGTGGACTTTTGAGGAACTGCAGTTTTGGACACCTTTACACTGACTCGATTTTTCAGCCCCAGAGGCTGGTTATTGGTTACAAAGAGAAAGGGTTAAAGCGTGTTTTGTTTGTGGCAATTAAAACACTTGGTTGAGTTTAGGCAGACATTCAGGCTGTGGGCACAACTGGACATAATTAAAATATTGGCCTGTTTTCTGATTGTCACACTGATTGTACTTCTGCCCCAGATTTTTTGTGTAGTGATTAGTTTTTTTGTGCTTACTGCAGCTACAAAAAATAAAAACTCTCCAGTTAAAAAAATGAAAGCAAACTATTGAGTCATCAGTAATACCTGCTTATCCTTTCAAGCGTCATGAGAGTGAGGTCTTTTTCCATTCACTATGTGCAAGACAGGTTCGCTTCAATCAGGTCACCAGTCAGTCAGATAGATGCGGCCACTGATGCTTACATTCAGACCTAACTAACATATTAGCAAACTAAAACATACATTGAATGAAGCAGCAGGTCGGGCCATAAAGACTTTCATCCTCAACAGAGCGCTGATAATATTTAATAACATTTAAATATAATGTCCATGAAAATGTGGACCACATTCTCTGGTCACTTCCTAGGTAACTTTATTTCACAGATCAATGCTCACGGCTGAACATTTCAGCATTTCAACTCAAATAATGTCAAATTTGGATAATTGGGCCAAAGCGATTTTGCTCTTTTGTGGCCTCACACAGGCTACGTGTCACCACGTGAAAAAACATGAATCTTCAACCCACATCTGAGCCTCGTAATACCAATTAGGAGGATGTTACCTACAGAGCCACTGATTGGCATTGATTGGATTCACTGACAGATACACCAACCTACAGGAGCTCCATTTTAGATTCCAGAGTTTAATATAACCAAATTTGAATCAGTATGAACTGTCATTCCCCTCCTCAAACTATATTTCCAGCATTTGGTTCCTAATGTAGCTTATTATGACTTCACTCTTCCACTGTGTCAGTGCCATTTGGATTTAAAAAGACACAAGCCATTTCATTATGCACATATGTGGACCTAATGCTCCATCTTTGTAAATTATTTAATAGCTCTCTGTGTGGAACCATATTCATTTTAGTCCGTTTGCAGCTGCCCTTATTCTAAATTCTGCTACTCTTCATTCACCCCGAGACTCCATTTACCTTTTTCCCCTTAAGTCCATCTCTGTCCATCTTCTCTCTCTTCCATCTATAGCCACTATATCTCCCCATTTTTCTTCTTCTGTCTGTTCCTTTATGGATTATTGCCTCAGGCTGACTGCTGGGCACTGCAGTGGATCAAAAACATAATTTTCACCCATACATTTTGGCCTGAATCTACGTTGCCTCTTGCTCTGCCCCTCTTTGCTCTAGTTCAGAAAAGAGCTGGCCTATTTCCCCCATCATACACCCATTACCACCTCTCTCAGTTATTAACAGCTAGTTTTAATTTGCCCTCTATATATTACACTTTCTCAAGAATCTGGGACCTGATGAGGCTTTGTTTGTTGAAAATAGTTTAGGGAATAAACACATTTACTCTCTATTTTCAGTTAAACCACATAAAGCACACGTTTCTCTTTTGACCTTTGTCACTCAGAAAGCCCCTTCTGCTGTCCTTCCATTCCTGTTCATGCCACCTCCACACACTCTCAAGACCACTATCTTCTCCAGGTTATACTCAGTAATCTTCCATTTCTGTCATTTAACTTATTATTCACTCCATTTGCCAAGCTGATCCCACTTCTTACCCCTTTCTGTGGTCTTTTTCATTTTCTCTCTCACATACGCAGCCCTTCGAACGCTCTCTCGTCTAACCTTTACTTAAAGCCATAGGATTTACACACAGATGGTGAAAAAAAAAATCAGCGCCGTTCTCTCCTGAAACCACTTAATATCTTTCCAGCACTGCAGTAGCCCCAACCCTTTTCTACCAGACATGTTGGCGCTGACCTGCATGACTGTGCTCTGACATTTGAGTGGGCCGAGCGGGTTCCTGGCAGATATGTATGTTGTGTTTGCAGACCAGCGGTTATTCCATTCTTTTCTTTGTATCATTCCATGATATGTGGCAGCAGTGCTACATAGTGAAGGTAGGGCAGGCAGGTATTAATAAATTAGACCAAGTTGGGCCAAGTGCAGTTAAGTGCAGGTGCTTTTTAGTCGTTGTGTTTGCCATGTCAGTAAATGTTTCAAAATGTATATGTAAGGGACAACACTCTCTTGTGGTTGTAGGAATTCCTGACTGATCCTGATTCACTGACCCATACCATAATGACCCATACCAAACCTTTGTGTGTGTTCCCCAACTGCAGGAACCAACCCTTTAGAACCTTTTTGAGGAAAAAAGTACCTACTACAGGCTATAGACTTTTGAGGAGTCATGAGAAGCTGCTGGGTTAAAACTCAAAAGATGCATGCTGATTGGTTGAACTCAGAAAGGACAACAAGTGCCATTTTTGTGCTATCTAGATGTCTTTGTTGAGTAGCAGTGGTCCTTCTCTAACATCGTCAACCTCAGTGTAAAATTCCCCATACAGACCAACAAACCTTCATTATTCTTTTTTCTATATGCTCACAGAACTGGAATTATGTCCAGTAACTACCGTTTGTTGTTGTTTTGGTGCACTCAGAACTGTTGGATCCTACAATGCAATGGAATCAGAAAGACTGAAGGGGCCATTTCTGGGACCATTCCTCTAAAAGTTCCCATAATAGGAAACTGCTTCTGAATGGATCAAGAAAGCATTAGTCTTTCTTTTACCCAACAAGTAGTTCTGTGAAAGTTTAGACATTTGAAATGACTTAATTGGTTTGACTTTTTGGTCATGTCTACCCATGTGGCCTAAGGTCACCAGTAATAACTCTCAAGCAATCTTTGGAGAGCTGGCCAAAGTGGAACCCTATCTGGGACAGAGATCATAAAATAGCCTTCTTGATGGCAAACAACTTTTGTAGTGTACTTTTGATTAAAAAATTGTTTTTTATAGTCATTGGAGCTGAGTTTTAGTCTTACAGATTTCACTTGCTATGTATACGTAGTTGTTGCTATTATTGATATTAATTGTGTCTGTCTGTTCATTTGTTTTTATTCATTTATTGCCAAAGTTACAGCATAAATGAGCAAATAAACAGTTTTTAATGTCCATTTTAGTCCGTCACACATGAGAATTGTTGCAATAGAACTTTTCCAAAGCAAACACCTTAATATTTCGCATTAGGAAAAGATGGAGCAGATGATGGCTAGGTTCCATTAAGTGCCTCAGTAAGACATAACAATGAACCAGTATGCACAAAACAAGAAATCCCCTCAGTGGAATGCAGCCATTACTTTAATACACCTATGATTTCCCTGTTGTGACAATTCAGTGTTTCTGCTCCAAAACTGATCTATTTTCGACTGTAATTGGATCAGCTCACCAGTATTGTCATATCAGTTCCATTAGAGCTTCTTTTTGAATGTCAAAAGTGACATAAAAACTTGTGTATGCTGGTTGAAGTCATAAATGATCTTATGTTTGAACACTCCTAAAGCCTGTTCCTGCTTAATATGGGGAAGCTGTGAACTGATCTCAAAGGTGAAGCTGTCTTCATCGTCCATCATTCCAATACAGATGCAGCACCTGCATACATAATCAGACACAATCTAGCTATAATCGGGCATGGAATTTGCTAATAAATATT
Organism: Dascyllus trimaculatus; assembly: GCA_024666655.1. Classification (NCBI taxonomy): domain Eukaryota; kingdom Metazoa; phylum Chordata; class Actinopteri; family Pomacentridae; genus Dascyllus; species Dascyllus trimaculatus. Next base: position 11,074,491 of record CM045447.1, on the reverse strand, counting down.
TGGACGTATTTGACCAAACACAATTTTTCAGTCAATCAGGAAAAGGGCTCTTGGTATGCGCACCTAATCGAGGCTGTCTTGTTAATTTAAGTTTTGCATTGATTTGATCTCTATCTATCTCTGTCTCTCGCTCTCCCTGCATGTTTCTCTAACTGAAATGTAATTTAAAGTTTTCTTAACTTGTCCTTCCCTCTCCTTTCTCTCTTTCTTGTTTAGCTCTACATCTGAGACTTCTTGCTTTGGCCCGTGGAGAGAGAACAATTTGCTGGGACAACACCCTGCCTGTGTGGACACAGGGATCGGATCCAGTTTGGACCACAAGACACCAAGATATACCACTATCAAGACTGCAGTTTATAAATCGTCTGGGAGAAACACTAATCATTTGAAAGGACACATATCCTCGAAAGAAGTCATCACCACTCGGACCCTGAAGGCTCTGCTGACACGCTACCTGCTGGTGTCCTCGAGTGGGCAGGACTTTGGAGTTCACTTAATCCACTAAAGTAGAGGTGAGTTAGTCACTTCATACTGTCCTCTCCCACATGAAAACCCCTCACATTCTAGTGCAGATCAGCTGTCATTTTAACTGCTATTCAATTCTAGTGAGGCATGGAGTTTCTAATAAGTCCAGTGCTTCGGGCATGGTTTGACAGGGCAGCCAGCCTGAGCTGAAGGCTCACCCACTGACGCTCTTTTCGGCAAGAGCACTTGACAGTACCCAGTGGCATTTAACTGTGAAAGGCATCGGTATGTGAAGGATTTTTTTTCTTAAATGGTACGTCCGATTCTGGCCAAACTAGCCCGGCCGGCAAAGCAGGATGTCTGTTGCCATAGCAGCAGGTGCTAATCCATATGCATGACCGGAATGAGATTTTTTGGAAAGGTGTGTTGAGCTGTGCAGCGGGAGAGGGCTGTGTAAGACTGCTTGGGTTTAATATATTTCTTGGATCTGTCACTTTGGCAGAAATGGATGTGTGGCTTTGGCTCAGTGTCAAGGTTAAGTTGAAGTTGGGGCTGTTGTATTGCATGATGATGAAATCCGCTGCCATTTAAGAGAAACTACAGCAATATCTGTATCATGTTTTTAGCTACAGCCCATATTCTGCGGTTATTTCGGTTTTTGGGAGAGCATCCTCTGTGTCCTCTACGATTCTGTCCCACTTTTGGTACCACGCTGAAAGTTCTACAGCGGGAAGTGTTCTCATTTTAAAGACATTACTGGGTTAAAATCCTTCATCGCAAATGTAGGCTCTGTCCTAATTTTACAGGGGGGAAAATTGGGTTGTTTGTTTTTTTTTCCTTGTTGTTTTGTGAATGTTCATGAATAAGTCTGTCTTCAAGTTGTACCGTCTTTAATTATCTTTACCGAGTAGTTACTGAAAAGCACTGAACTCAGACACATGCTAAAATAGCAATGCAAAGTTCTATGCCTGCAGTATCCCAATTAAAATCAAAGACTTTCACAAACTCTCAAATCTATTTCAATGTATCTCTGTAAACAATATTCACATGAGATATCAATATGTTATCTGCTTTGATTACAAACTTAGTCTAACTAATTAGATGTTTTGTATCAGCGCAAAACAGCTGTGTCATAGTTTTCTGTCAGTATTAAAGAGGCAAGACGTTTATGCGTAAACTTCACATAGCGTACAGTTTTTCACAAGATGAGAGAGAATGCATGCGTCTTACCATTCAGCTGTTCATCTTATACATAGTCCCCATTCTGCTGACACCCAGTGTTGTGACATGTTCAAAGAGACCACTGAAGTCTGCAAGGTTCTAGACAGGCGCTCGCCAACATGTGACGTAAGCAAAGCACGCATTAGCATTTTAAATCGCTCACTTTTAGTTAGAAGAATGAAAAAATAAGGATAATAGCAGCAGCTATGCTCAACTAATCTATCCTTCCTCACACATTTAGATTAATTGGAAGGCCGAGGACATTTCCAAAAGCAGATTTTACTGTTAAGAATTCTATTTTTACCATAACTCTATGGTTATGACTCTAGTTAAAGAGATTTTTTATGACTATTTTAAAGGTGTTAGTTGTGATGTTTTGTGTTGATGATAATACCAGCTTTTTAAAAGGACATGCTACAGGTTTACCTAGGAATATTGTTGACACACACAAGTTTAAATGTTAAAAAAGTCACCTTCATGTTTACAGTCTACTCTACATTTTTGGCCTCTTGTACTCATTGGAACTCATGTGAAACAGCCGCTTCGATTTCTGCATTAAAAAATGTTCCACCATCCTGGCTCATATTCTGATACCTAACTCGCTTTGTCTCTTTATTTCGTGGAAAGCTTATTAAAAAGCTCCCAGTCTGCTTGAAATTCACTTATTCGTGGCTCTTTAATGAACGCCTCCATAATTTAAGTTTAAAAACTCATTAAGACCGAAACACCTCCTAATAAGACTCCTGCAACGCCACTTTGGGCTGTACATTTTTTAATAATGTGCTGAGGAACATTTTTATTCAGTATCAGGACGCTCTTTACTGTGAAAAAAAAAAAGGTTTTTGATCTTTTATTGGAATGACACCAGTACCCGAAAGGCCTTCTCCTGCCATGTTCCACAACTAACTGGCAACAGATCAGTCTCATCAGGGGTTTTGGTGTTAATGGATCAGGATGGTTTGGGATTGAACTGCATTTCAAGTCTCACCAAAGCTGAAATATGTTTCAGTTTCTGTTGAGGACGTGGGGCAACCAGCAGAAGTGTAACAAGGCCCTAAACCTGATCAAATGTACCTCTAAGCTCATCTGGCACGCTGGAGAGAAGTGGCTTAATTACTTGGAACAACAAAAGGACTTCCTGATAACGCGGTAATTTAAGATCTCTTTGTAAATCTTTTGATACTGATCATCTGCTTCGTCTCTTTCTCCACAAAGCACAATGTTCTCAATATAACGACTAATTCAGTCACTTTCTATGGATACAGAAGTAACCTTATTCATGTAAGGTCCTCCAACCTAAGAGTGAAGGTTAGTCTGAGTGCAGGAGCTAAACAGCTGTTTCTAATGTTTTGTGGTGTCCTACATTTCAACCCGATGTTTAAGGACAATAAACACAAAGTTATGAATGAACAGCGGTTTATTGAGGACCTTTTCAAAAGGAATCCCATGTGAATTTTTTTGACATCTTTGTTGACGTTTCATTTAGCAGTTCACTACCACCTGTCTTCATTTTCTTTATTATGAGCTCTGAGTTACTAAGCCATAAAATTGCGATGCCTTGACTCCATTTGTTTGGGTTTTACCTCAGTCGATGGGATTTTGCAGCCTGATCATCTTTGTCGCTAAGAAACGCTGCTGTGACTAAAGCCATCCTTAGTTTATTCCTTTTAGGATGCTGTTAAAAAGTGTTGGCTGAATATTGCATAATTTAGGAGATTAGACACAACCCGAGTTTCCAGGACCCGCTTCTCTTTTCTTACAGTTCTTGTGATCTTGCTGGTACTCACCATCTTCTGAGCTCTGGTGTTCAGAGCGACTGCAGTTCAGAATATTCTCTTGGAGCTTTTTCAGATACAGAGCCTGGTCTTTTTCCTCCCCTCCATTATTGCGTTCTCTAAATTGTTTGCTCTGCAGAACTGAAATCATAGCACATCTTTCAGCTTGTGACTGTAGCCAGTGGTGGAGCCCGTACCAACTCACTTGGAAGCATATGAATCAATTTTATGTTTTTTGAGCTGCTGCATAATTTGGTTCATGCAGGCTACATAAAGTTTCCATTGCAGCTCCAGTATACCTTCACTGCACCCCTTTCAGTTACTTTATGCATAATAAACTATTTTAAGTAGAGCTGGATTGCAATTGTAAATTGATCTGTTTCGAGTTGTCCGGTAGTATGACAGTGACAAGAGGTAAAACATAGACTCTGACTGGGTTTTCTTGGCTTTTAAATGTAATCTCTGTCTGTAATTCTATAGCAGTATACAGTAGTTTAGCTTGTCAGTGCTGTAACCAAGCATAAACGGAAATGAGTGTCATTTAGATATAGTGCACATCAGGCATTTTGGTATTTTAATGCTTCGTATGAATATTATAACAACATGTATCCTTGTAATGTTGGTCATTATCCCGATGAGGGCCAAGATTTAGTGACTCATTAACATGGATGAGGAGACTTTATGTCAAAGACATCTGGTATAGGCCATAAATTCATTTAAACTCTGGAGGAATTTGTGTAAAAAATTAAAAACTAAATTTTCCCCATAAAACAAACGTCTCCCTTTGTGCACGTGTGAACAGCAGAGCAGACAGGTGTGAGCTGCCCCGTCTTTTTAGTATGCACTCTGCTGGTGTGGTCCCGACGTGACTTGATTAAATGGTTTATCCTCCCAGAGCCAGAGGTTAGTGCACTCAGTGTTCACCTTGAGCCACACACAACACATCACCACTTATCTCTCCGAGTATGTCAGCTGTGTGTGTGTGTGTGTGTGGATCTGTGTACACTAGCTATAGCTTAACTGGTTTTGGTGGTAAACAGTGTCAATGAGAGTGCATGGGGGTGGAAGGGGGTGGGTGCTGCAAGTGGCAGGTGTGAGTGCAGGAGTCTGGATGTGTTATAGTTTTTGGAGAAACTGTTGTTTTCAGAGTGTGTTGAATGTGTGGTTTGCTAGCAAAGGTTTAGTTGGTCTGTGTTTGTGTGAGAGTACTATGGTTATTATAGTGCAGCTGTGTTAGGAAACAGAAAGTGGAGCCATGTATATTTGTGTGTGTTTGTATGAAGTCAGGATCACCTCTCAAAGCACTGCTGCTCACTTCACATCTTCCTGATCACCATGGTGATAGCTCAGTCTGACGGCACAGCTGTATTTGGGATGAGAAAAACTGGAAGTTTGCTGATAAGGATTTCTGCCTGTGTGTGTGTGTGTGTGTGTGTGCATGCATTATTGCAACCCCCGATAAGGCAAAAGTGGAACATTTTCGACTTTTCCTCTTGACTGCTTTCCCTCTGATTATGGCTCTTTTTCTCTTTGCTTCCATTTTCGGTCTTGTTTTGAGAAATGTGTTGTAATTCCAAGTGTGGATTTAAAAATCTTTAAGTGTTTCAGGCTGAACGATGGCTTTTTGTTGAATGATATAACACCAGTGAAGGATAGCTGCGAACCGATGAGTAATACGTATTTAAGTTGAATGAAAGTCTTAGAGACCTCTGGGTAATGCATCTTCAGCTCACTGATAGATTTACAAATCAGCTAATTTGACTGAGAAATCAATCAACGCAGTGAAGGATTGCATTCACTTAATTGGAATACACTTTAGATCTCAACACAACTTAAGGACACAGGATGTAAGCTAGAGGTAATCACGCTGTTTGCACTTCCTGCCCTTGAATCTCTTTGTTAGTCTTCTTCTCTCTCTCTGTGTGTGTGTCTGTTGGTTCAGTGCTTGCATTCATCACCGGCTGCTTCTAATGTCTGTGATGTATTATTTTAAGCTTATCTACTGTTGCAATTTTTGCAAGTCATGTCAAATAAGAGCTGCTGCTATCTGTGCAAACGGAAATTTCTCTGTGTGCACGTTTGCTTTTAAAGCCAGTGTTTGGAGAAATGTGTTCCAGGATTTGACTAGGCAGGCTCAACAATAAGCCCCCAGGAGGGTGCGCTAATCTGTTTCATCACCTCTACATCCCTCCATCCTTCAATCCCTCCAAATTTTTCCCCGCTTTTTTCCCCTCCTTTCTGCCAGTCTGGAGTGCCAGGTTCTACCATTGCTTTTCAAACCCAGGGACAACGGTGGAAGGTTGCCAAACACTCTCCCCCACGCAACCTTCCCGCACGCACACACACAAACAGAAACACTTGTCACCGACCAGATTTGATCAAGAGGCTCGGCTCGCTTGGCCAGCTCATTCTCACCGCTGCCCTGCTTCACCTGGGATGTTCGCTTTCTCCTCCGGCCCCTTGCGGTGTGGCCCGGGCAGATCCAGGGGGCCTTCCAAGTTCAGCCACCTTGCAATCAACCCACGCATCCTGAGCACCCTCCTGCCATGCAGAGTGCCTGCTGAGAGAGAGGTAAGGTGGTAAGGAGGGAGGGAGAGCCGTGTGCATTAGCCATGCTAATCTCATTAGTGTGGCCATGATTGAATCCTGTAGGAATCTGCCAGCGCTGCCAGGAGAGACGGAGGAGCTTGTATATTATTAAAGGGTTTGCTCTGTTGTAGGGGGTGACGAGGTTGGGAAAAGGGAAAATGGGAATAGATAGACAGGCTGACTGAAAGTGAGGGAGGGGGAAATGAGATGGAAAATGAGCAGAAATGCACATCGTCACACTGGGAAAGAATCACACTTTCACCAGGAATAGAGAAGAAACAAACCCTGCAAAAGAGACAGGGATGTTTCCTTCTACTGCACCAAAACTGTCTATAAAAGACAGTGACACGTGAAAATAAAGAGTTAGCAAGTCAGGATAATGAGAGAAACTCAAAAACAAATGAAAGGTACCTGCAAAATAGATAAAAGGCATTATCTCTAATTGCTCAATTACAACAGGACCAACCACTGCTGCTCCCAACATAAACTTAACAAGAGCAACAAGCAGCATTATCAGCCAGAATTAAACAATAGAAAATTACAAATTAAAAACAGGCAGCCTTATCAGGATGAAAGGGAGGCATGGCTGAACATACTCCTGGCTAGCAGCAAGCATTCAAACAACAGGCAAAAAAAAGAAAGTGAAATTGAAAAAGCAATCCTTCACTGCGCTGCATGGCGGTAATGAAAATGCAACACCAGCACAGGGAGCTGATGCTTACTCGTGTGACAAGCACAAAACAGAATATGAAAGACAGCAGAGCATCAATGTAGGTTACTGAGACAAAATGAGAAGAGGCAGGAGAGGAAGAGGCCAAATGTGAGATCTGAAATAAATGAAGCAAAGGAGAAATCGCTGAAATTATTCAATTGAGAGATACCCGTTATCCTGAAGGAGGCCTCACCTCCCTATCAAAGGTAATTTTTTTCATTCTCAGTTTAGGCGTTTTATCTGACTCCCCCTGTCACCTGCTGGCCACTCTGCCCTTTTAGAGCCTCCCATCTTCAACTACAGTACAAGATCTTTATTGAAACCTAACACACTGTTACCCCTTTTCCACCAAGCTGGTTCCAGTGCTAATTCAGAGCCAGTGCTTGACTTAGCACCAGTTCTTTGTGTTTCCTCTGCGTAAGCACTGACTCCAGGTGCTAAAAACTGGTGTTTAGCAGGTACCAATTCTCTGCTGGGCCAGAGCTAAGTACCAAGTGCATCATGGGCTGGGTGCAGGGTTATCGTAACCAACGATCAACGGTGGAAAGGGACACACCAGCGGTAATTAGTGTACTTTTTCTCCAGGACATCCCTGGTCCGATCACAGATGTATTGGAATGACTCCCGGGACACACGGAAGTTTTGCACAAACTGTTGCGCGTGATCATGGATGTGCTGGGCAACAGGTGACCTCCACCTAGCATGTAGCCTTAAGGTCATCTATAAAGATAAATATAGATTTTATCATCAACTTATTGCGTTTGTTTAACCACCACGTAATGGATGTAAGCGTAGATGTTTTACAGTGATGCAATAACTTGGCTCCTTTTCAATGAAAAAGCAAACAGGTTCTTAGGAGGAACGAGATTTGAACCAACTAAGCACCAGAACTAGCACCTGGTTGTTTTTGGTGGAAAAGGGGTATGTGTCCTTCTAAACTTGTGACCATCCAAACAGAAAACTTAACCTCCCTCTTTTCTCTGGTCTTCAAAAACAACCGATCTTCTTATTTCTAACCTCCCCTCTTGCTTGGTCAACCTCTCGTCTCTCTAACCATTCCTCATTCCTCTCATGTCTTTTCTCTGTTTCCCCTGAGTTTTCTTTCTGTTTTCTAATTTGTTTTCATCTCCCATACCCTCTGTCTGCGCCGCCCCTCCCCAAGGAGTTTGATGTTGTTTTTGCTGCTGCACCAGTGACTTCTAACCCATGAGTTGTGGAATCATTGTCTAAGCAGACTGTTGTTTTACCGCCTATGGTTCGTTGGTGTCCGGGACCCCGACGGTTTCTCTTACAGTTGCAGTCTGAGAAGTTTTGTCTGTGTTTGTGTGTGCGTTTTAGAAACTCCACTCTACATAGCGTTTCCTCTGTTTGTTGTGATATAGCTCATTAAAGACCAAAAGTCTAAATCTCATGACAACGCTTTTTAATGGCTGCCTGGCTGACTCAATCCTGCCTCCCCACATCTTGCCTGTTGTTTTCTGTGTCTTACCTAAACAAGCACAGATTCCAGACAGTGTTTAATGGTTGGTTTATTTAAATAATGATACGGAGCCTTTACCCAATTCACGACATAGGGTGTCGCATATCTGGGTTGAGGTATTAGTTCCCAAATTTAATGACTCCTCTGCATGAAGTAGCTCTATCTGATAACAAGTGTTGCTTTAAGCTGATTTGTCATGGTGTACTGGGCATTGGAGCGGCTTAACATTTCATCACGACATCAATCTGTCCACTTCTTTCCAGACGGAAGCACCTGAACCACTACTGGATGAATTGCCCTGACATTTAGTGCAAGAAATCTTGTTCCACAGTGAATGATTCCTATGGATTTAGTCAAATATCTTTCCAATTGTTGGATGCTGTCAGCGTTTATCTCAAAACTGCCCATTAGCAGCCTCACAAAGTTGCTAGTGTTGCTGTAGACTCTTGTTCAATGTGTTTTGCATCCCCCCCTCCCGGTTCTTCTTTCTCTTTTTCGTCATTTTCTTTTGTCTTTCTCATCGCAATTTTCCAGTTTCTTCTCCGTTTTTTGCGTTTTTCCCTACCTAACCCCCTCCCCCTTCAGGTTTTTTTTCTTTTTTGCCTGCGCCCTGGGCAGGTCTAGCTCTGTTTATTTGCTTATCCGTGTAGGCTTGTCAGAGTCACCATCCAAATCGCTTTAATGCCAAAGACATGTGACACAAGCCAGGAATTTGTCCCAGTGGGCTGGTGCCATGCTGTTCAACAGACCTCTCCCAGATCTCCCCCGGTTCCTCCTCTTTGTCACACGACTCATCTTTTGTTTCTCTCGTCATTCGCTTTCATTTCCATGGTCCTCGATCTCCTGACTCCTTCCTACTTCCCACTTTACCTTGTCTCTTTTCATTTACCTCACTTTGTCACACAAATGACCTTTCGCTGTGTCCCCGACTGTCTGCCTTCCGTCATTCCCGTTTCCTCTACCCGTCCTTTGATTTCTTCTCACTCCATGTTTGTCTCTTTTCTTCTGTGTCTCTGTCTCAGGTGCATTGCTTGAGATCTTTCGTTCCCTTTGTGTAGTTATCTTTCAGAGGTCAGTGCAGGGCTCCATGCTTATCTCTGGCCTGCAGTCTTGCCGTTATGGGACTGCGGTGAGGTGCTCAAACCTCCAGTCTTGTGAAGCTTGGCCTCCCAAACATTTGGTTTTCAACAAAAGTGAGATAAAATAGGATGTCAGTTTTCACTTCCTTTTTCTTAATATCAGATTTATGATGTCTGATGGCATTTAGGAGATTGCTAGACAGGGAGTTCTGTCCCTTTCTTCCCCTGTTTTAGTCCTCGTAACTCTCTTTGATGTCACTTCTCATAAAGTTTTTCAATATATATGTATATAACCCACTAAAACAGATGAAGTCTTCAACATTTCTAAAGGCGCCGCAGATTATTTTCTATTTTACATCTTTGAACCTAAGTATTCTTTCCCACTCACATATAAATATCTACTCAGTTATTCTTAAGTCATTTAGATTATTCTGTAGTGTGATTTGGGTCAAGATCTGACATGTTGAGCCTTAAGAAAACTGAATCTGGGGACTATGTAGGAACATATATTACCCGAGAGGAATTCCTTGACTTTATTGTAGCTTCAGCCCTCCATCTTGACTCAACATACCCAGTTCTGAAGAGTTCTTCTTTCTTGCAGTGCGTGGCTGTTTAATTTATGGAGGCCCATCTTGTGAGGTTCACTCAGTGTGAAGTTTTTTTTTAAGACTTGTAAAAATGAAATCTGACAGTGATTTTTAGCAAGATTCATGCCAACAGGCGTTTCTGTCAAGAGGGAGAAATGAAACGAGGAAATGAAATGTCAAGGCGATCAATCACAGCAACTTTGAATGTATAGTAAATGTGAGTTTTGCCGCTCTGTGTGTCTGATGGTCAAACCTATATAAAGCCAGTTCACCAAAAGTAGGTCTCCCCCACCGAGGTGAACTTTTCTGGTGCACAGAGAAGCAAGATTTTATTTAGAAACATGATCCTCGTTCATTTCTTTCCATCTACAGTATTTGTTTGTGTCTCTTTTTGACCTTATTTGATTTGGAGCTCCTGCCTCTGTCTGCCTGTCATCACACTGTCTATGCTTGTCTCTCACATTCTCTCTCTTCCTCGTCTTTTTCCTACCTTTTTCTCATCCCATATTGCTTGTTCTTGTCTAACTCTTGTTTTATCCTGCCATCATTTTTCTCACTTTCTCCTTCTCTCCCGTCTCATTCTCTCCCCGCCCCTATTTTCTTTTCTTTGTTTCCATCTTTTTCCTCCTCCCCTCACTGGTTCGTGATTCATTCATCCAGCCGGGCATTAATTCACATCAGCATAATGATTCACCAAGTGCTCTCTCTTTCTCCCCTCCTTTCTTTCATCTTATTCCGTCCCCATCTCATTTCACATAATGTTTTAGCTCATATCTGAGCTGCTAATCATTAAATCCTTCCCCTTCCTCATATCTGTTCTTTCCTGTCTCATGGTAAAGGTTAAGGTAGTCAACCAGGCAGTATGAACTCCAGTGTTTGGCACTGAGGTGTAGTAAACAGATGCTTCAACTGGCTTCTCAAGATGTAAAATTGAGCTGATACAGACCTCAAATGTGGTTTATGTAGAGGTGCCACTATTTTGCATGGGTTCTCTTGAAAACTCTGGATGCAGCTGTTTTTTTTCTCTCTCTCCTGAATCACTATAATCACAAAACAGTCAGATTAGCTAGAATGTCTCCGACGTTAGGAAGAAGAGCAACAGAGCTACACTGAGATCATACTGGCTTCATGCAGCCAGCTCCATTTTTCAGTTTGTCTCTTCACATCCGGTTGTTGTTGCAGACTGTTAAAACTCAAATCTTGTTACTTATTACTTTACACATTGAATTAATAATTTCTCAAAGCTGGAAAAACAGGTTCCGGTTTAAAAGAAAGTCAAATGACCTGACATTACCATAATCACTGTGGATGTTTCTACTGTCAGCATTTTATGGTAAATTGCATGTGAAGCTGTAACAACTTCATAATAAAAAATATTGTATCGTATTGTTAGTATAAGGCTTAATTACAAAAAACCAAACCAAACAAACTGCAAAAACCCACAAAAAACAAAAAAAAAGGATAAGATACAGATATGTCTAGCCCTTATACTGTAACATATATAAAGTCTCAGAATTCATTGGGTTAAAATACAGATCTTCTAAATATGACATATTTAATGTTTATATTATATCCAAAAAACATTGGCAAGAAAGAACATTTGTCCGGGAGGATGAGGGTCGAGCCTGTTTCGCCACCTTGAGACCAGATCCTGGGCAGTTGAGAGGGGTGGTACACTTGGACCAAAAGCCTTTCTGAGATCATATCCAGCAACGTGCAACCAGACCTGGTGCTATGGTCAGCTTCGCTTAGGCACGTTTACATCATCGAGCTCACAGTGCCCTGGGAGAGCTCAGTAGACAAGCGCAAGAAGCTGAGGTATATGGAGCTTGCCGCCAATGCAAAACAGTGAGGCTGGAAGGTGAGAGTCCGACCAGTTGAAGTAGGCTGTAGAGGGTTTGTAGTCACCTCGACATCCAGGCTTCTCCAGGAGATGGGAATACGCGGGAAGGCCCACCAGCAGGCGATCAAAGACCTCTCCAGAGCTGCTAAAAAGTGAAGTCAGTGACTGTGGATCAAAAGTAAGGACTCCACCTGGGCCTTCAAGTGAGTAGATGGTATCTAGGGGGTTGAACCTGGGAGGCTGGGATTCACTACTGAACCCTCTGGAGGTGTTGCGGGCCGATCAGCGAAACACTTAGGAAAGAGGGCGCCCACTTGATAACCCAGAGGATGCCCTCACTCACTTGACCATCCCACAGAGTCTTAGTAGGTGTCTCATGTATGCAAGAGGGGATATCAACATCTAGTCCTACACAACAGATCTTGTACAATATGCTAACTTTATCAAAGAAATGTGTGTAATAGTGAAACTTACCAATTTCTCCATTTTTACTGTGTTTTCTTGATGATGAAATGTTTTGAAAGGGCCCCATCCAGCCAACGTCTCTTGTAACACCATGTTCATGTAAACACACTTCAAGACAAAAAAAAGCCCTTTCTGTAATAAGAACCAGGATAGCTATAATGACTAATAAACCACATGATCCCAGCATGCCACTGTCACGTGTTCTTTTGTTTGAGAATGAAGACAAACAGCTTCTCTTTCTTTAGACTGTTTATCCTGCAATCCAATTTAAGGCTTGATATCAAGGAGCAGCTCTGCTCAGAAAATCGCAGTCAGCAAGCTGCTAATCTGCAACCAACTTTCCATAACTGGAGTGAGGACTGAAAGTTACATAGAGATTCTATACCTCCTGATAAAATGTGATTAGACTTAAATGTGGGGAGCAGCTGTTGTTTAGCCTCAACTCTCCCTTCACTGGTGCCCAGGCGGGTCCCTGCCTCTAGGCACATGATCCATCCAATTAGCAGCGACCGCATCCGGTAAGATACTTTCTGACTTCTTCCCTACTTGGTGTCACGCTGCTATTTATCTTGCTACCATTTGACGTCTTTCTCTTCTTTGTCCTTGAGCCTCATGTTGTGGTTTAATCATAAGTTTAAACAAAGTGTCTTCTGCAAGCTTGCTATGTTCTTAGTGTATTATCTTATGTAGTCATATGTTGTCTGTGTGTGATATATAAGCAACTGTGTTCTATCCTCTGTGATTTTTATTATCTCTCATGTTTCCGACCAAAAACCAAAAGTATAATTCTTAACATCACTAGCCTCCATGTAATCAGCACTGTTGCTTGTCAGGCAGCTTTTTAAAAAGTTTTCTTCACACTGTATTTTTCTAAAAATGCAGGCTCAATGTAATCGTAACCACAACATGGATAGAAGAGCAAATCATGAGGTGGAGACACTCTGTTGTTGGTGAGTTAATAAGGTCAGCTGGAAGAAAAGCACAATCCTAAACTGTCCACAAGAGTGAAATGAACACTTCTTAAGTTACTAAGTTATCAGTTAGAATGAGGTAGCGCTAGTATTAGTGTCCCGGCTAGTTTTGTTGGACAGAAGCTGATCACAGAGAAACTGAAAATAACAAATCATAGTTGTAAACAGTAATTGATAAAAAAAAAAATATGATTTTGAACATCATTTTTTGATTGATTATTCCACCCATACCAGCGGCTTAGTAGCAGGAAAACACTAAGGATCTGATTTTGTTTTATTCCTATAAAATGTAAAACAAGAACAGTTTCAAGAGCAAAAAAATAAGTCTTAGTCTTTTTTCTGAAATTGTTTGTTTTCACAAAATCCTACAATGGACTAAGAATATAAAGACATCTAAAAAATTTTAAAAAACCCCAACATTTCCATTTCCATTGTTTAGAGCCACAGGGACAGTACAACAAACTTTTAGACTACAGAACTATAAAAGCTTTATTTACACTATCGGCTGCTCTGTTGTCTGTAGAATACATGCTGTGACATGAGTCTGGATGCTGGTTTTAAAAGGCACCTGATCAGAGGAAAATGTTAGATGAGCATCTGCTGTGTTTGTATATTAATCTTGTCCTCGTGTGTGTGTTGGGGGGGTAACGGCTCCTGTAGTTCCTGGAGTCTGTCCAGGCACATAAACAAACACTCGCTGATCTCATCACTTTTCAAACTTTCGGCTTTCTCATTCCAACTAAAAGGAAAAAGTTACAGGATGAAATATGTCCGGGCTCACAATATTATTAGCACATAAGATAAAGTAAGATGAGGTAAGATGAGGTAAGATAAGGTAAGATAAGATGTCCCCAAATGGGAAGAAGTGCACATTTTTACAGCTTTGTACAACTACAGACAGCACAATAATAAAACAAAAGTACACAACCTACGCAGAAAAATATAATAATAAAAAAAACCATATATGAACACATTACTCTCTAAAACATGCCTACATTTTACATACGTAAAAACCTTTGTACATACTGCACATGTAAGAGCACCTTATGTGCAATGGGGTGCTGTTGTAGATGCCAATATGCTTAGAGAACAAGAGACTAAATCTTGTGGAACCAATGTGCAACCAGACAAATCAAGAACTCTAATGGAGCTGTTGAGCAAAATAAAAGGCGCTTTAAACTTTATCATGTCTACCTAAAACTAATATTTCTAGATTTGTTTTTTTTTGTCATGATAATGAATAGCCAACTCTTGAGACGGTATTTTCAGAATAACACCTGAAGACGCCGTGTTCTCCTGAGTCGTGACTTTTTTGGGGGGGAAGAATAACAAAATGCAAAGTCATGACATTGGCATCATCCTCCTACCTGGATATAAAGACTGCAAAGGCAGGTACTGGTGGGCCATGTGCTTCTAAAGTACAGAGGGAGGTGGGGATCTGAATTGTTGCAAAACTCCTTGACCCACAAATTTTAAAATGAGTGTGCTATTTCCTCTCATCCCTGCTCTCGGCTTCCCATCTTATTTCATCTTGTACCTGGGATCCTACATTTGTCTTGTCTGTTCTGTATTTTCTGTTTCCATGCCCCTGCTTTCCTCTTCTCATTTCTCTCTTGCTGGCTCCTGGAGTGTCTCACTCTTTCTTTCCACAAGCCTCCTTTTCCTCCTCCTCGTCCTCGTCCTCGTCCTCCTCCTCCTCTTCCTCCTCCTCCTCCTCCTCCTCCTCCTCCTCCTCCTCCTCCTCCTCCTCCTCCAGGGTCACTGCCATCCATCTAACAAACAGCAGACTTCTCTTGTCCTGGTCGCCCCACAGAGAGGGAGGCAGAGTGTTTGTGCAAGACACCCGGCCAGACTTCCCCTTGGCATGAGGGCTGAAGATGTGTGTTTGGGTGGAGCGTGTGAGAACTTGTGTAGGCGCTCTTTCAGTCCTTTAAGTGAGAATGTTGCATCTGTAAAATGACAAATCGCACTTAGCAGAACCATTTAAAAGAGCTGCAGGCTTTGGCATGTCAGAGACAGGCAGAGACAGTTGTTAATAGCACTCATCTGTTTTCGCATTCATAAGGACACATGCAAGTGTGCATATATTTACATACTTAAATGAACCAACCAAAGGCCAGCCTGTGAAAGAAATGGCATTTAACAGTGCATCATACTGTGCACAAGGATTACATTTCATCCTAGCTGAGAAACGGATCTAGAGCTTTGAACATTCCATTTTCAGAGCACAATTAACCCACCAGTTTAACATCTGGTGAGGAGATAGTTTAACTTCTCACTCTGTTGAGATTTAAGGGGGGAAACGTGTAGAAACAGGTGGCGGAAGGGGAAGACAAAGCTGCACGGTAAATAAAATATTTGGGGATGTGTCTGTGTTTGATAAATTGTTCTGCAGATTGTTGTGTTGCTCAGTGGGTGTGGGACTGATAGTGCCAGAGGCCTGACAGGCTGTCATGGTGAGGCTGTGTTTGAGTTATCTGGCTTTACTAATCCCAACAGTGATGATCCAAAATGACTGATATCAAACATATGGCTGTGCAGCAGCTTTGGAAGCACTGGGTTTATCCAAATACGAGCTTTTTCACATGAATCAAGAATTTAAAATCATAATAATGCTATACTTGGATGTACAAAGATAAATAGAGGTAACATGAATAAAACGTACCAGATGCAACTTTTATCCAAAGGTGTACTAACTAAATGGCAACCAAGACAACAAACCACAATAATAACATGAACAATATAACTACTGTACTTATTTCATCAAATCTATAATTTCATTTATAAACTTTCTGCACTTCTTTGAGGGCTCATGTGGCAGACTATGACTGCAGCAGCCACATAAAACAAATGGAAGTTGGAAATCCCAAGGAAATTCACACAGCAATATCTTATTGATTACTGATAAATGTAGTCTGTTGGTTTATTTGCTGTCAGTTGTAGCCTGCTGTTGTAAGATTAGGATGAATCTGCCTTTGTTCACAGCAAATAGACCATGAAAGGCTTTAAAGTCTTGCTTTTTAAGATGGGCAACGTTTAAATGCTGTGCTCTTGGTCATGATAACCATGTTGGACCATGACCGGTCCCTTTGGAAAAACAGATAATGCACCTCAGTGGGCTCACCCTTTCTGCAATGTCCAATATGGCAATATTTTCCAACTCATTATGGTCAATTAGTGATCCCAAAATATGCTTATATTTTTAAAATCCCAACTATAAAGAATATCTGCTCCCTCCCGTAGTGAAATTAACATATTACTATACCCGCTGTTATTTTTAAATGTACACTTTCACTGGGCAAAATAACTAACTAGCTCAACTTACATTTGTGCAAATGCTATTGTTGTTGTTCAAACAGCACTGTAAACAATTTTAACATTTTTATTCACAGGACAAACACTGTTCAGAGGAAATCCATGATGTCAGTGGCATTGATAAATTAATTTATGACGATGTTTGAGAGCAGAAGGACAAACAAACACAACTGAAGTGAAAGCTCTTACAGTGAGTGCAGGTCCAAGGCCGACTCATACATGACAATACAACGCTGCTCATCACTTGCAGGAGGCTACATGGTCATCACAATAACACACAGAGTTCACCCATATTAAACTTTTATGAATTCACAGTATAATGTAGCACTTTTAATAAACATATGTATGTAAAGATCACAAGAAACTAGACGCTCAGCATTTTCAGTTTTCTGCCGACAGTATGAGAGAAATGCAACAGGAAAATAGTAAAAGGAGAGAGCAGAAAGGGGTAGCAGTGGGACTTAACTTTGGCAAACAAGACTGAACTTCTCCAAGATCCACTATAACTATCAACCAAAAACATTCAGAAACAGGGGCTTAGTGATCTGCTTTTCCATCAAATGGCATCTCTCTTTGATAAACAATTTGACTCAGCGGCATTCGCACCTAGAGCTAATGGATTCATGGGTGAGGCAGCATGCTGATGAAGCTTTGGACTGTGCGATCACACCACAAGCAATATGTGAAACCAGTGGCATGATAGAAGTGTTTGAATTTTCCCGTCAGCAAAATGTGACCGGAGAAGTTATGTGATGCTGCGCAGTGATGTAGCAACAGCTCATCACATAACACTGGAGAAAATGGCTAATTTTCTTGGCATGTCTTTCACGTCACCTTTTGTCCTCTGTTGATTATGCATTCTTAATAGATGTAGAGACTCTGGGGTGGAGAGGACAGATCATAGCTATGAACATTCAGTATTTTGGTGTAAACTCAGAGGAGTGATGCATTTCAGTAAATGATTCCTCCTATCAACTCAGGCGTATTAATGCTTAGAAGTGATGCATGCTTCTAAAGGGATTAACAATGTTTTGTATTCACTTGATTTTCCTGATTTGACCTGATTTTCTTTTACCACCAGGTCTTTTACTAATCTCAGCTCTGTATGCACGCTCTAGTCTGATAAGTCAGAAATTATCTCCATTATAGAACACCAGCTTTTCCACCCTCACATCAGTAGATGAGTCAGTCAGCTTCTTATTCATGTCTGCGTTCTGATATAATGAATATCAGACTGTACAGCTGGAAACTACTGACCTCTTCAGGGAGTCAGTTTTAGGTGAGATAAGTGTACATTATGTATATGATTGACAGAGATGTTCTAGAGATGTCCCCTGATTCAAATTATTTAACATCTGGTGTCTGCCAATATCGAGTCCCAATCCAATACCATTTTCAAAATAATGGAATGTATAATATACAGCTTGAAAACTGAACAACTCTGCAATGCATTAACAGAAAAATTGCACGTCTGCATCCAAGCTGTTTCCTTAATGTTACATAGATGGTCACAGCTTGTTATAAAGCTCTGGTAGAGCACTGTCTGAAATGAAGTATAAAGAATGTAGGGTGTACCACACCTCCACAAGCTCCAGTACATGGTTAAAACCTATATTCTCGACATGCATGTCAAAACATGTAATTGGCTGCAGTAGCTGGTTGCGTCACCAGGTGAAGCCTCTTATTGTTAACACTAAAGCAGGGGTGTCCAATCCTGGTCCTCGAGGGCCACTATCCTGCATGTTTTAGATGTTTCCCTCTTCCAACACACCTGATTCAAATGATCAGCTCATCAAGCTCTGCAGAAGCCTGATAACGATCCTGATCATTTCAATCAGGTGTGTTGGAAGAGGGAAACATCTAAAACATGCAGGATAGTGGCCCTCGAGGACCAGGATTGCCCACCCCTGCACTAAAGCAACCAGAGGAGAAAGTCATTTGCACTACAAACAGTTTCGTGTTGGCAAGCAGAGAGCATTGTGGGAGTTTTGTTAGCAGTGGGCACCATGACGAAGACTTCCATGACGCTTAATGCCCACCGGCCAAAACGAGTATATTTAATGCAAAGTGTCCCACTACAACTTATGCTCTCCCCTTCTAACAATAACGTGTCTGCAGTACCGAAGGCTGCACTTCCAAGGCCGCATTTGTTGGACTGCTGTACCACATCTGGACTTCTAGAGCCCTTTGTTTTTGGACAGCGCCACCTACCATATTTGATGATCGCAAAATTGTGCAACTTACGGTCTTAAAGCTGATTCTACCTTAAATGCTACTTATCATTTTAATGGTTTATTTAAGGAGTATTTCACACAGAGTTCAACTTAATGTCACTTTTATTATTATTATTATTATTACAACCTTTATTTAACCAGATAAAAGCCTCACTGAGATTTGAAATCTCTTTTTCAAGAGGGACCTGGCATGGCAGCAGCAGACAGAGTTACAACATACACTTACTACTTAAGTACTTACAGTTTAAAAGGATATTTCAGCCAACATACTACTTGGTCTTTGTAAGATTTTAAAGGTTTACTCCACGCTAATAGTTCTTTTTAAGCTATGGATTTAAACGTTTATTCAAGACAAAATATTACTCTATGTTCAAGTACTTGCCAAGATTTTAGAGGTTTATTTCATCCAAAATACTACTTTCTGCAATTTAACTTCGTTGCTGAGATTAGCAATTGGAAAAATTGTGTAATGAACATAATTAGATCAATATAATGTAAAATAGCAATTTCTGTGGTATTAAACTAAATCACAACAGCATAACAGTATAGAACAAGGGTAGCCAACCATGGTCCTCGAGAGCCCCTATCCTGCATGATTTAGATGTTTCCCTCTTCCAACACACCTGATTCAGATGATCAGGATCGTTATGAGGCTTCTGCAGAGCTTGATGATGAGCTGATCATTTCAATCAGGTGTGTTGGAACAGGGAAACATCTAAAACATGCAGGATAGGGACTCTCGTGGACCAGGGTTGGCTACCCCTGGTATAGAATTACAGTCAGCAAATGAGTACTTGTGTATTTTACTAATTGTGAACTCTGCATTATGCTTTTAGGCACGTATCATTTTTTACCCATTGATTTTTAACACCATTTGTGTTTTTACATTTATTACATCTATGTCTGCATTTACTATGTTTTAGTATTAATAACAGATTATAATAGTATTACCTTCAACCTGCCTCATATGTATCAGTAAGGTCAAAATGAACAACCTTGTACTCTATAGTTAGGAAACTGTGGATCATTTTGAAATGCATTAAGTGTCCTTATTTATATCATCAGTAAGATTTAATAGCAAAAACTGACATTTCTAACCTCTGCCTAATCAAGACTGTAAATGACAGAATAAATAACAGACTTAAAACATTGACTTATCAACACTGCTGTTTTTACAGCCTTTGTTTTAAAATGTTCAACTGCAACTCTGTCAAATTTGCTGCAACAGAAATGAAGCACAATAAATTCTGCATCCAGTTTAGTCATAGCAGCACCCTTCAGTGAATGTGTTATGCTTGGCAACCTTTGAAAAAAGGCACAAGTTGCATTTTAATAATAGATACAGCCTCCAGTGTGGAAGAGGTTAAACCATTACCTGCTTTCTGTCTCTTTTTTCAGCCTCATAATGTTTGACTGACTCCAACCTAATGCTAGGATCTGACTACAAAATATCAGCCCGATAATGGCCTGACCAGACAGATGAATACAAATGAGCACTGGCAACAACCATGACCTTTTTTATCCAGTGTAGTGTGTCATAGTGCAAGAGAAGCCAAGCAGCGTCTGGGCCGCTATATACAGTGCTGTGAAAACGTATTGTCACACGTAAATGTTTCGGATCATCAAACTAATTTTAATGTAAGAAAGAGATAACCCATGAAAACACAAAGTGCAGTTTATAAATAATGATTTATTTTATTGAAGGGAAAATGCTGTCCAGCTCATCTTGCCCAATGTGAAAAAGTAATTGCCCAATTGCCAATCTACCAAATTCATTAGGCTATTGGGTTCAATTTCACCAATTACACCCACGTATGATTAATGCCAGGCTTGTCTAATCTAAGCATCACTTAAATAGAACCTGTCTGGTATTGTGAAAGGCCTCACAAAGCAGCCCATGACGCCATGTCGTAAAGAGATTCAAAAACAGATGTGAAACATTGACATTTATCAGTCTGGAAAGGGTCACAAAGCCATTGCTAAAGCTCTGGGACTAAGAGAACCACAGTGAGCGCCATTATCCACAAATGGAACAGTAGTGAACCTTCCTAGGAGTGGCTGGCCTACCAACATTTCTCCAAAAATGCGTAGAACACAGACAAACATCAAAGATCTGCAGTTCTTACTGGCCTCAGTTTAGGTCAGTGGACATGATTCCACAATAAGGAAGACACTGGACAAAAATGGCATCAGTGGGGGAGTTGCAAGGTGAAAACTACTCCAGTGAAACACGGTGGTGGTAGTGTGATGGTTTGAGACTGTTTCACTTTCACAGGACCTGGACGACTTGTCATAATTGATACATATATGTATATAGTACAATAACACCATATGTCTTCAGTCAAATGAATTGGTCATACATGTAGGCAATAATTAAGCTGATAGAACATGAATTATCTCAAGTTATCGTATGCACTGCACCAAGAAAATCCATGGTTGCATTCTTAATGAGGGTGCACAGCTCCTGCTTGACTAAAGCATGACTCATCATCATCAAATTCATGAATAAATAGATCTCACTAACTACTCTAGCTGAATATTAATAAATGGTCAGTTTACGGGATTATCAGGCCTTTAACCTCATCAGACATCATCGGCTTGTGAACCTGGAGACACAGTTCACTCTTAAACGCAATTACCTGTCATCAAATTTGTTGGATATGAATTAAGTGGACTCTAACAGCACAATGCGATTCCTCTTTTCATGCACATAGTATGATCAACGCAATAAATCATACAGTTAATGTGGTCGTAACATCATTGTGTCACAGTGTATTCTCTCAATAGGCTGACTGAGATTGTCCACCACCTGCATGTTGCTGTCTGCTTGCCAGGAAAGGATGAGAGGCTGAAAACAGCCGTGGTGAAAAGATATGTAGACGGAAGGCGACAAGGATAGAGATAGTCAGAGATGGAGGCAGGGAAAGAGGGATGGGAAAGAGAAAGAAAGACAGATGTCCAATAAATTGGTGAGGAAGATCAGCCATCCAGATCTAATACGGACTGTGAGTCTCCAGGCTCACCGGGCGCAGCCTATCAGCTACAACATAACAAACACTGGATTACTGGCATGTGTGTGTGTGTGGATGTGTGTGCGGATATATATATGTCTGTGTGTGTGTGTGTGATTATCTCTTTGTGCTGGACAGGCTCACTGTTTGCCAGGCGAACTTTCTGGCTTGCAGACTGTATGGCAGATGGAGAGTTGCAGAAACTTTGACAGTTGAAGTTATGTGTTCTTTAATGGGATCCGGCATCTCATAACACAACCACAGAAAAAGTAATTAAAACTCCATTCTGCATCTCCTGACTTTCACACATTTTTACTAATGCAAGCAGAGACAACACAAGCGTGTAGTGTGTTTTGAAATCCATACAGCTGGCAGTCCACGTCTGACATTTAAATACAAACTGCAATATTGCACATTTTGGCTTGTGTAGCCCCGAGCTTCAACAAAGGCAGCTACATTTGGGGAAAATATCCATGTACCACACAGATTAGGTCACATGACATGCCTTTTACACAGTTTATTACACTTGCTATCAATTCAGAGCATGTGACCTTTTATAAACAGCCAGTGGGGGTTTGTATTAAGCGATAAGAGAAAATGGGGACAAATAGGCTAACACCTGACTAAAAGCTGTTAAAAAGCAGCTGGCTAAAGGCTGCCTCCTATTAGCATGACACAAAAATAAATCAACCTATGAATAAGTTCATGAAATCTTGTTTCTCTTAAACATAATGGATTTACACTCCGTGGTATTGCTTTAGCAGCAACGGCAGCACTTAATTGGAGTGAACAGATGAAATGTTCAGTCATCATAAACCACTGTGGAGGAACCAGCAAAAGTCAAACTCAATCACCAACATCATTAACAACAAAAAGTGTTGTAACACACCATAACAATCGGTGACAAATTACTTAAAGAGTGTCAGCTGGAACTGCACAACAGATGTATCCTGAGTTGCTTTATTAAATGCTATTGAACACTTGGGTAAATAGGGAGAAAAGCTTCACCTGTACATAAATTTAAAGCAAAGAATTCAGGCAACATTACTGCTCTAACAAAACTGATGATCACCATTGTACTGTCAGTGTAAAGAATGTGAATTTCAGAATTATTGTCTAAAAATCTAAGAGGAAAATCAACAGTATGACACAAAAATATACAGGGGCACCGTGTTGGTTCATGCCTACCACTAAAGTCAGGATGGAATTAGCCGATTGGCTGCTTCATTTCAGCATCACAGCTCATTCCTCTGCTGGCTTTCCACCAGTTCACTTGTTTTAGTCAAATCCTATCAAATCACCAGTCAAACTATATTGATTCAGGCGCGCAACACATCCATTACAACCCTGCACTCACTATTTACTGCTGTACACTTTTCTTTTTTGCTAAGTTTTGTATCATTTTTCAGTTCTATAACGGGAGGCCGAATCAATAAATCCTATCAATGTGTAGGGCCCACATGGAGCTCTGCAGATGAATTTGTCCATTTGTGTGACTTAAGCTGAGTTGTCACGCTGCTCCTTCAGTCACTTTCTGAAAGGGTAATTTGGTATCAGGTGAGCTACCCTCGCCCCAGACCAAAGGACTGCAGCTGTTTGTGTTATTACTCTTCTTTTTTTAAGGCACTTGTATTACCTGGGATAGTTGCAGATGCTGTTTGTAATCTTAGTCCTGTGCGAATCTGCCATATCCAGAGCTGGCCCTACCCATTGTGGCCTAGGCGAGACTTTATATGGCGCCCCCCTTCATTGGCGATTTACATCCGCTTACAAAAGAAATCAAATGGCATTGTTTTGTAGTGATATTAATTGGGCATTGCTTTACATGTGAATCAATGTGAGCTATTCCATTTTAAGAAATAACTAATTTTAATATAATTATAATAAAGGGGATTTTTCCTGATTTTTGTGGCGCCCCCTGGAGGCCACGTCACCCTTAGCAGTTGTCTATATTGCTTAATGGGCCAGCTGTCTCTGGCCATATCTGTAATTTATGAAGAAAATATTGTCACCAGAAGCTACCTACCGTGTTTTCCCAAGATTTGGGGTCTTTTCTGTCTACAGTGTTTTTTGTTATCTTTTCCTCTGACTCTTTACCACCTGAGAATAATGAAGGCTTCGCTGACAAGAAAATTTCAAGCACTTTGGATGCAAATTCAGGAGACTCATGTTGCTGCACAGCATGGAGACGTATTCACAGCAAGCTCAAATCCATCAGAAGAGTGAAATCTTGAAGGGTGGATTAAATGGGTAACCTGCTCAGCAGCATGCAGTAAGGAACATTTCGCTGTCTTTCAACATCCTCGACAGTTCAATTCGATTTAATTTGTTCAGTTAGAGTACAACACAGACCTTGGCTGTCCTGAGTGAAGGCCGTACATCAAGCACAGACGTGGGTGCATAATTTTCTAAATCGCATGTGGTTCCCCAGTCCTGCACAGATAGGGCTAAAGTTTGCCAGCATGAGCAACAGGAGCAAGGAAGGAAGCTGATTGCTGGTATCTTTGCAAGGAGAACGAAGGAGCAGCAGGTTTTCTCCGACCTGCACCATCCGAACTCTGTACAGCAGGCATTCATAATCCTAACAACACCTCGGACCACCACTTGACAGAGCAGCAGACTGAGGAATGTCCTCCCTTTCAATGTCTCCCATTTGATTTTCATTTTTAATTTGCTTTTCTTAATGTACATATACTCTTCATGTCATTTACAAGGTTATGTACACATTTATTGTTGCGATCTATTCTAATGTTTAAGTTAATGTGTAGTTGTCTTCACCAAACTGCTAATTTGATAATTAGCATTTGATTATAATTCCAAATTGACAGTTTACTGTGTCCTACAAAACTGATTTATGAGAGTGATATTTTAATTTGAGCTTCATTGGAAGATGGCGTCTCAATTTGTAATGTGACTGACCTTTTCTGATTTTGACCTTTTCATGGGGTTTCCTAATAGTACGAAAAATGACAGTCTAATCCTTTAAATTGTTGTTGGCAGGTGTTTCACTAAACAGCAGGCTCCACCATGCTTGATTTCCGCTCCTTTTTGATTCCGTCTTTGAACTCATTTAGGCAGGATTTCCAAACCTCAAGCTGCTCTGTCTTTGTCCCATCATTGAGTCAATACTACTTCATAATGACTACAATTTTCTGGGTTTTTTTTAAAGCTTGGAAAGGTCTCGTAGCCTGCAGCAATCTTTAGAGAAGTTGAAATATATCCTTTCAGCTTTGCCTCTGTATCTAAAAAGACTCACAACTATCAGCACTATTTTTCTGCTGGTTGGAAATAGAAATAAACTGTAAGCGAGAGAAGCACACAGAAAGGGTGTGGAGGCATCATGAGGGGGAAATTGCGAGCAAGCTGAGGATATACACAAAGAAACACTTTCCTTAGAAAACGCATACAGATCCACTTCAGAACGAGGAAAAGAAAACACCCAAACATGCCTTTTTAATGATCCATCACCAACTCCTAATGGCCTCCTCCAGTTCTCTCCATCTTCTTTCCTTCTTCCTCCTTATTTCTGTCAGATTTCATCAGCTGGCCCTTCCCGACGCTGGTCTCTTGCTTTCAGATTACACTACTCCCCAAAGGCCAGGCCCATCCTCTATCATCTTCCTCTGTTTTTCCCCCACTCTCGTCTGTCTTCTGCCCTCATGGGGACCAAGTCTTTTCTCCGTCCTGTCATCTCAGGCCCCAATCTTCTCTTCTTTCCCTCCTTCCTGCCTCTAAAGTCCAGACCCATGCCTTAGCCCTCTCCGGCCCCCTCCCCCCGCAAAAAAGTTCAAATAAAAGTTTTCCATATGGAAGGATCATGTCCACTGCAGGAAGTTGCGGGCCATGAAATCATCATGATGCATTGTTCTGCTGCGAAACTTTGGGTCCTTGCATTCGTATGGACGCTACATTGACGTACACCACCCACCTAAACATTGTTACAGCCCAAGCACACTCTCCCATGGCACTGGTACTCCCCAACGCCAGTGGCCTCTTCCAGCAGGACAATGCATCTCCCTACACCGCAAGAGCTAAACACGGCCCAAGGTATTGACTCAGGCTCCAAACTGCCCAACCCAAGTCCCATTGAGCATCTGCACAATCGCTTTAAAATCATAGTTACTTTCCCTCTTGTGACACATGATTTTATACACAATATAGTTGTACTTTTAGTTTGTATTTTCAGAAAAAAGACCTTTACAGTGTTCCTCTTGCTCAAGTGGGGATCACTCACATGGTGACAGTGAACATCAGAGGATTACAATGCACACAATAGTTGAGTTATATTTGAATAATAAAATGATCACTGCTACTGGCCTAAAGATATTAAATCTATCAAGGACGTGCATTAAAAGAAAGATGTAAAGCTAATGGATACTGATTCGGAAGGAAAAGAGAGCTGGAGAGGATGTGTTTCTGGCTGAACATGAAAACCTATAATGAGGAAATGCACTGAAATAAACACAAGAAGAATGGACTGCTGTCGTTCTGTCCGAATCCATAATGTCTATAGGCTCCTTACCTTATCTGACTCGAGTGTGATTTAAATTCTTCTCTCCGCCTGTGTTTGTGTTTTTCCACCCTGTCCTCTCACCTCCTTTCGTCTCCTACCTATTATCCTCATCTGTTCTCGGGTTTCACTCTTTCTTCTATTCTTTCTCTCCTCATCTCTCCTTTATCTCCATCCTCTTCCCTTGTTTCTTCTCTTATCTCCTTTCTTTCCCCATCCTTGACCACTAATTCCATCTCAAATGAGAAAAAAATATCATTTCAAGAGGTGGAAAAGTGCAGAGGGAAGGACAGAGATAAATGAACGGAGGAAGGGGTGAAAGGGAGAGATACATTACCGCAGAAAAAGAAAACGACTTTCAATTTGGTGTCTCTTTTAGCCCAATGGTGTGTTCTTGCTGGCTCAGCCCTTAGGGCACATTAATGACCTGTATTAATGAAGCTTCCTATCTTCATTACACACAACTGTACAGGCAAGCACACGCACACCCACACACACACAGATGTCGGACACATGAACAGACAAAACCACAAGTGCCAGTGCTATATCCGTGGCTATCTTTCTCTTAAACCCACACACACACACATAAACACACACATGAGGCTCTTAGTGTTATTGAACATGATGCAAGTTGGACACAAAGCAGGTTGAGGCCGAAAGCTTTTAAGAGCCAGTACAAAGCAACAGTGTGTGTGTGTGTGTTTGGTTTCCCCTGCTTGCACTGTTTCCTATTACTTATGAATACAACATGTTTCAAATTAAAATTTGATCATTTAAAAAGACAAAAATGTTGATTTTCAGGAAAATTAGTCATGCAAGCTTGGTGAAAAGGTGAAAAAACATCATTTACAGGCCAAACACTATGAATGCTGAATGACGACTGATTATTATTATCATTTTATACTTCAGTAACTCAATAGAGATTTTGCTCCATTTGTAGTTTCACGTGTGATATACTGAAACATTTTCTCAACTGTAAAGTGGCTCTCCTAAGTGGTATTAATATACAGTGGTGTGGTGTATATGAAACAGTTTTGGTTGTATGGCTCTTACTGTTTTAATGTATTTTGCCATTACAACAATAGAAAACAGCACCGAGAAGAGCCGCTATCCCAACACTGATAAGATGTGTGGGAAGTTCTAGTGTATTTTTCATGTATTCAGGCATTCCTTAGCACTTGTAGTGTATACATAGTCTGTGGTCAAGTGTGAGTGTGTGTGTGCATATAAACCTTTGGCTTGGCTCTAAGGTTTAACAGCACATGATCACTTCTGCCCTGAGGAAGAGAAACATCCTCTGTTACCTCTGTAATGGGGACCACTGGGAGTGGATGGGCGAAGGAAAACAGAAGGGAAGGAAGGAGCTACAAGGATTCTGTGAACATGAATTAATGGCAGACTGAAAGAGACAATGATGGAGAGAGGGCGAGTGTGGGAGGATGATGTATGGAAGAATCAGACAGTGAGCGAGAAGGAAAAGCTTAAAAGAGCAAATGAGAATGGCTTGAATTGCAAGCAGACAGGGAAGAGAATCTTTATGGACTGGAAAGCAGGTTAGTGTTGGTTACATGTTTGTCCAATTCTGCGACCTACAAATTATTCAAGTACTCAGCTTTAATGATTTATGTTCGGTGGCGGTGGCCAGCGCCAGGATTTGGAGTGACATTTATGCAGTGAAAAGGAAAGGATGTCGAGATCCAGCAGATGAATTGGCTTATTTGTATTTGCTTTGACACCACTGGACAGAACCAGTTTGTGTGTTGTCCAGTATCAGACGATAACATTTATGAAATGTAACTACAACATCCTTCTAGATTTTGAAAGAATGTGTTACTTTCATATAGCTGCACACTGGCTGTAGGGATAACCAGCTGTAAGATGTTAGCAGTGAGTATTTTACAGACACAATTTATATACAGTTTGATATGATAAAAGAAGTCACAATCCAAGTGCCATTAGGTTTCTCCTACAAATGTATTTTCCCATGCAGAGAGCTGCACCTGAACAGAATTTGTAGGAGGTCTGTCAACACTGTCTACTGGCATTCTACCTCTCTACAGAGAGAGGATACTACTTTCTGTTTGCTTTTTTTATAAATGAAAATTAACTTAAAAATATTGCTCACCCTTCCTACAACTTCACAATCAACCTAACTGCTAAATTTAGAGATCCCAGAATCATTACACCCACTTATGATGAGGAGGAAAAAAAAAACATGCAAAATTTTAACTAAGCTATCTAAATAGTCACGGCTTACAAAATGGAATCACAGTTAATGTAAAGAGATTTGCAACAGAACCTGGAGAAGCAACACAAATGTGCAGATCATCCGCCTGTAGCAAAAAGGGCATTTCAAACACAAGTAGTTCAACGAGGACCTAATGAAATCCTTCCGGTCTTTAGAGGCATAATAAGCAAAACCAACTTGCAGAAAAAGGTGAGGAGGTGCTAGATCACAGAGAGAGGTACAGATGAAAGTAGAGGAATTTTCAAGCATAAGCAAAGAGAGCAATAAGAAGGGAGCAGTAACACAGAGGCAGTGGGCAAACGGAAAAAGACATAAGTAATGAGGGAATACAGCCAGAAGCAGGAAATTGAAGGAGAGACTCAGAAAGGTTGACAGAGAGGAAAAGGAAAGGTTTAGACACACTGAGACCTGGATAATTAGCCTGGGAGGCGCAAGAGTCTTCTCTTAAATCACCATACCATGCCTTATTAGCTCAGTACGGCTCCCTTTAGATCCCCGCAGCACAGACACACATCTTATACTCTACCGCTTACATACAAAGTACGGCTCTCCAGTAGACTTTATCGCCTTCGCTTCCACTCTGGAGTTGGTGGACCAATGAATCCTGAGGTTCCTGTATAAACCTTGAGATCTGGCCTGGTTCAGGACATCTGAATCGTCAAAAGCAAACAGAAATGTGTCAGTCACAGTCACTTTTTCATGGGTGGGGATAGAAAAACAAAAATATGAGAAACATAGATTAAATGAACAGTTTAATCACACCATTATAAAATATTGCTCATGATATATAAAACATGTTGCCATCTAAGTTAAACATAATGTCTTTATCTAAAGCCACTGTTGTCTGACCCCTTAATGACGACTTCTTGGCTGCATAATATTAGCTCTAGCAGCTAACAATAAAATGCAAGAAGGTGTTGAAAAGCTACATGACCCTGAACAAGACAACAATATAGGGATGCATGATAATTGGACTCTTGCTGATATCCAA
The DNA here is from genome assembly GCA_024666655.1 of Dascyllus trimaculatus. NCBI lineage: Eukaryota > Metazoa > Chordata > Actinopteri > Pomacentridae > Dascyllus > Dascyllus trimaculatus. Next base: position 11,044,995 of record CM045447.1, on the reverse strand, counting down.
TATGCCATTATTTTCCAATTCATTTTGACTTATTCCACTTAATTGTAGGGAACATTAGGTCCTGCTTATACTGGGATTAACATATTATCATGGTAAATGGCAAATGGTAAACGGTCTTATATAGCACCTTTTTCTACCTTAGTGGTATCCAAGGCCCTTTACAATGTGTTTCACATTCACCCATTCACACACACATTAACACACCAAAGGCAAATGAGCTGCCAGGCAAGGCGCTTGCCTGCCATTGGGAGCAAATTGGAGTTCAGTGTCTTGTCCAAGGACACTTCAGCGTGTGGAGGAGCCAGGGAGCAAACCGTCAGCCTTGCGATCAGTGGACAACCCGCTCTACTGCCTGGTGCTACAGCCGATCATGCCTGATTTTGTTGCGACCAATAAGTCCCCATGTTCCTTACATACTTCACAACATGCCATATTTAGTTCATGTTATCTGTCCATCAATATTGGTTTTGATATTGTTCATTTTAAAGTCTTTGTTAACTGATACTGATAATGATGACGGAGGAATGCATGGTTTTCATTCTCAACAGTCATCCGTTCATTTGACTCAAGTTTATCCCAACATCCACAGGTCAGCAGCTCAGGTTGATCCACTTTGTTAAAGTCCCTCAATCTCTGCGTGTCAACGATACATATTTAATTGTGTTTCCTAAGAAAAATCCCTTCTTGCTTTAAAATAGCCTAGATATAACTCTGCACTGTTGCCTCCTCTGGAATTTGCCAGTCTATGAAGTCCCACCCTCTATCTCCACCAACTGCAGCTCGAGCACCCCAGCGCACCAAGGACTTTGTTTAAACACTGTAAAACGACATTACACTATTCAGTGACAAGTGATAATATTGGATTCACTCGTTCATGTTCAAACCAGAAACGGAAAAATAATAATGATATAGAAAGCCCCAGTATGAAACCCCAGAAGTGTGAATCCGTGTCTTTAAGAGTGTCACTGAAGCGTCAAGGTGGAAATGCTTAGCCACGGTGTTGACAGCTTATTTAGCTCACCCAGCATATAAAAAACACCATACAGACACGTTAAAAGATAAAAAAAAACCAACAACTTGAGTTTCACCAGAGGGGGGTTTAACACATGGAAAAGCAGTGGTTCCCTTGCTGCTGTCAATTCTGAAGAGAATACAACACTAAAAATATCGGGTAAGGGTCAATAAGTTTAACCCTGTAGAGACTCCCAGAGACATGTTTTATTAACAGGGTCAATGGCTCGCGCGAAACGAGTAACCTTTTTGATTAATATTTCACTGACCTTATTGGGTGTAGGCCTGAGAGAATCATTCAGGGTTTAGATCCTCATGGCTGTTCTGTAGTATGAATGCATGACACCAAGCGAAAAGCTGTTCTGTCTCTGTTGTATATAGGATATACAGTAATATAATATAATACAGTTGTATCATGTACCTTTGCCAGGGTGCAAAAAAAGCAGAAGCTAATTCTTAGTGGAACATATCCTTTGTCATGAATATCTGATTGAGTAATATCTTCTGAGTTACTTGTAGATTACATCCAGGAGTAACACATGTCACATTATGTTTGCCAGGGAGATTACATTGGTCAGACAGAGGATGCTGTTGCTGCTTGCTTGTTGTCTGCAGGTGAAAATTAATGCTGAAGATTGAAATTATCAAGGCAGAAATAGCTGAAATAATTATGATAATGGCGCAGAAAGATCCAATATTCCTTCAGTGAAAGAGATCGAATGTTGTGTAGTGCTTCACAATTTGTATTGAAACGGATGTTTTCACACTGTTTGCGAGTATAAAGCTGCGACGATAACAATCTTCCCCAACAACAGCAGAAATAATCAGGGGCCAAAGAAGTGAATGAGAAAATGCCATAAGGTGTAAAGCTTCAGAGGAAACCTTGTGAGTGAACTTATTTATTTATTTGTTTTTACAATTTTTAGAGCATAAGAAATTCAATTATGTACAACAAACAGGCAGTGTTCCCCAATGGGGGTGCTTCGAGATTACATCTGGATGTGCCTAGACTAACCATTTTTAGAGTCGATTTAATAGTAGAAGGCTCACGCGGCGTACTGAGGGCACCACAAAGGAAAGTTACCATTTCAAATCCCAAACAAGATGTGAGCCAATTATAAAGTAAAAGTTAATGAGGTGTATTCTCTTCTCCTTCAGCTGCTTTTTGTCCCAACGGAATGTCCAAAGACTGGAGATGTACTTTAAGGCTCCCAACAGGGACTGAGGGTAATGCTATGAATTTAAAGTGGAGTGTTTTGCTGAGCAGCCCCCTCTAGATAATTAGGGTATTTCTTATTCCTTTTTTTTTTCTTTTAAGACACGTCATTTTGGTGTTGAGCTACACTTAAATCCACTGAAACTTGTCAAGAAGTCATCTGGTCATTCCAAATACATTAACCTTGTGTGGTTTCTGTAAGAGGAAGTCAATTTCCATAAGCAACATGCACTTCTTTCAATGCAGGCATTAACATGTCTACAGGCTTAAATGCACCGAAGATGTGGCGACAGACAACTGATCAAGCAGCACGAGAGATCAAAGACACATTAATATTAAAGTGCATTGCAAAGGAGCAGAAACAATACAAACAGATTGAAATATGTTTTGCACAAATTAGAGAGAGAGAATGAGAGTGCAGCAGTAAAACATCTACCATTATTCACAGTTAAAGCATGTAAACATGTAGGAAACAATTATTACAGGCAATAACATTTGTAACAGTGAAATGTGAGCAGTCGATGTCTGTTTAATTTGGTTCCCCATAAAGTGTCATAACTGTTATTATAATGCTTTCCTCATAACACCAAAATCTTACATGTCTATGCATGAGATATGGGTTGCATAATGATTAATATAATATGTATTTTTTAAACTCTAATTAAAAAGCTGAACCTCATAAGCCATGTTTCCATATGATGGGTAGGTGAATTTGAAGCAAACTCTTGACATGTAGCAAATAATTACAATCCTTTCGGAACTGTTTTCAGTTGAGATCACCTGGTATTGGCCATGTTTCATGTTGTTCAAAGAATTAAAGCATGAACGGCTGATCAATCATGTGAAACAACTGTTCGCTACATCACAACCTACTTAGTAAAAGCTTTTCCATTGCCCAGTATACTGTACAGGATAACCCTTTTTCAAAAAAATGGAGACCTATATTTAGACTTTTGCCATTTCCATAAACCTTTTCCAATGTGATACTTCAACCTAAGCATTAAAATATGTTTTTAAAGCCCAGCTATAAACATGGACAAGTCCAGCTGAAAAGATGTCATATTTTTTATGTATTACTCATGTAAATTACTGTCCTCTGTTGTCCTTTTTTTTTTTTTAAACAAAAAAAGAAATCCAGAGGAAGTTTAAGTGTGAATCCAGTGGTTCTTTCAAATGTGAGGCCTGGAGAGTGTCCTGGCATCTCTCCACTACTGCTAACAATAAAGGTAAAAATAAGTTTCATTGGGTAGCAGTAAATACATTACATATACATACACCACAGCCCCTTTAAACCAGGTCAGTCACACCTTCTTCTTCTCTGAATGCTAGTTCAGCTGGACAACTTGAAGAAGATACATGAAAAAAAAGAATGGATGAAATACTGCCAGTAGCGTCTGAAGAGATTTATTCCTTTGGGTTACGTTCATAACTTCAGTACTGATTTCAGCATGTGGCATTTGGGCTGTTGTCACTTTTACTCCATGGGTAACTGTCAGTGTCCACCAAGTAGTGGGTGAAGATGAAGCCAAGGCACTGACTTGCATTATGGAAAGACACATCTGGTGCTATGGCGTCACAGTTGCCATGGCAATGTGATACCTCTGTGAGTTGTTGCAAAGGGTGTTTGAAGGTTGATCAGTGGATGTATGTGTGTATGCATATTAGATGAGGAAGAATGGCCAAATAAAGCCCTTTTTTTTCTTAACACTAAAACCAAAGATTAAAAAAAAAAACTAATCAGCCACAGCATTAAAACCATCTAAAATACTGTGTGGGTCCCCCTCATGTCATCGAACAGCTCTGAGCCATCAGGCCACGGATACGTCATGTCGGTTGTGAGGTGGGGTCTCCATGGATCACCCTCGTTCTGGTACATCCTGTGGATACTCATTGGGATTTGGATCTGGGGACTTTCGTCTACGCCATTGGCTTTTTGCCATGTTCTACAGCCATTCCTCAGCAGTTTTTGTGGTATGGAAGGGTACATATGTCTTAATGGAGGGAGGTTGCTGGTGTTGATCTGCAACAATGTTTGGCTGAATGGTATATGTCAAAGTAACTTCCACTTTAATGTCAGGGCCCAACGTTTCTCAACAGAGCATTGTGGTGTAATGAGATGATCATTGTTATTCACTTCACCCGTCACTGATTACAACATTGTGTATGATCAGCGTAAATAGATTACCCATGGTGCCAGATGGCGTTTAACCTATGTGATGTTCCACTTATTCCCCTTCCTCTTGTTTTTACACATTCCCATAAACACCCCTTTTCAAAACTTTGCCATCAAATCAACTGTGATTTGTCCCGTCTTTAGAATTTAAGCACCACATTCAACGTTTGTGGTTATCCATTAGTCTTTATGAACGTCTCCAAAAAAATAAGTATTATTGGATGTGTGGATGCAGCACAAGAAACAACATTTCCCTCCACTTACTCCATTGTTTTTGTTTTACCCCGGTACATCTCACTAAGGAGCCAATCTGTTTCTAATTGGGAGGCAGTCAGTTAAAAGTGCACAACAGGACACATTCAAGAAAGATCCAGTCAACATCTCAACTGATGTTCTAAATCATTTTGCAGTCTTCACGCTTCCTTCTTTTTACTTCATTTAACCAGTAAATGTCTTTTTTGAGAAATCATCAAAAGATTAAAATATCTTTTTTAGAGACTTACCCAAAAGGGTGGCACAAAAACAGCTGTAAATACAGTGCTGACAACACAAACTGTCAAAGATCAGCCAAGAAACCTCAATTTACAGCTTGACAGAAACAACATCCCACACAGACAAAGAAATTTAGACACTTCAATTATCTATCTGTGGCAAAATGCATAAACTCAGCAGGTTCTGAATGATTCCAGACAAGCCTCTCTTGCTTTATGCTCTGATGAGCGAGACCACATCCTTATCTGTTCACAGTATAGCGTAAATGAGTGCGGGTGTGTGTGTGTGTGTGTTTGGTATCAGTCTGTCTCATTGTGTTTCATCATGTCGCAGTACAATATGTGTGTGCGCATGCAGGTTTATTTTGTGTGTGTGTGAGCCTATTATTATTCCCCTTGTGCAGCACCTGCCATATGCCTGATTACTTTCCAGTCTCCTTTGTATGTCAGGGCGACACACGAACACACTTCATTCCACTTCATTGTGTGTATGACTTCCTCCCTTTTGACACTCCTGTCCTCTCCCTCTTTCCTTCTTACCCCCATCTCCTCACCTTTAATCATCCTTTTCATCTTTGTTTCTGTCTTTCGCACCACTTCCATCTGGCCTTTCCCTCTCTTACCCTTTTGCCCTCTCTCTGTTTTCCTTGTATTTTTCCTCCTATTGCACTCAAAAAAACAAACAAACAAAAAACATCCTCTTGCCACCAAGAAAGAAATATGGATGTATACATGTAATGAGAAAGTTTAAGTCCCTTAAAGAGGATTGTAACACGGTGTGCACAAAGTTAATCTTTCAGAGTGTGTATGTGTGGGTTTGTGTATGCTTGTGTGTTTTTCAGTGTGCATGCATTTGCATATCTTTGCTGAGGAATACATGTCTATATTTGCATTTACTGTCATCAAGTTTTCCGTTTGTCCTCTAGCTGTTTCTTTTGGAATTTTCCATTTTCTCCTTTTGTCATCAGTTTCTCTACTAAAAACAAAGAAAATATTTCCTTTGTTGCATTTTTGTAGTTGGTTTTGTTTACACTGGATTTGTTGACTTAAAAAGTGCCTACTCGATTTTTGGTATATCTGATCACTGTTTGATTGAAGTTTCAATGTCCATATTGCAGCAGCTGTACTCTCACTGTGTTAATGCTCACACCAGTTGGATGTTAGAGGAGGTTAGAGCAAATTATGACAAAAGTCTAATTTTAGCTGCTTCATTTTTATGTAAACTTTGCCAAACATTAGTTACTGTTCATCAGCTCTATTTGGATTTGTATCTAATTTTGTTGTCGTTGTCTTCTGTAGAATAAGGATACAAACCTCTATCCATCCATACATTACATTTATAATGCTTAACCAGGTTCAGGTACCAGTGGCAGAGGTGTTCCCAATCCAGATGGGATTTGTAGTCTCTCCAGGAAAAAGCCTCCAGAGGCAGACATCCAAGAGAATTCCTGATCAGGTGTCTAAACCACCTCAGCTGACTCTTTAATCCAAAGGCTGCTGCAGCTCCACATATGCGATGTCCTTCCCCTCTCTCGAAGAGTGCTCTCAACCACCCAAAGAATAAAATTTACCTCATATTTGCTCATACCTGTGGTCTTATTCTGCAAAACATTAAGCAAAGCCCATGACCATATGTGGTAGTCATTTGACTGAGAGCTTCTCATTCAGGCTCAAGTCCCTTAATAGCACAATAGTCTGCAGCAACACTCCATCTTTTGATCATCTCATCCATTTTGTGAACAAGACCCTGGAATACTTCCCTTTAGACAGTAGCTCACCCACGGCTCTGAAGAGAGCCATCCAAAATTTTCCAACTGAGATAGGGATTTTCATGCTGGCTGTTTCACACAAGGCTAAAAGACATCCTTGTTTGTACCTGCTGTGGTCTGATGAAGAAGCTAAAAGAAATCCACTGATTCTGACCTTTATTTTAACTTTATACATGTATTTTCTTACAAGGCCAAACAAATCAAACTAAATGCCAAAAGCTTCAAATTTTAAATAAACATGCAAAGTTGCTCAGTGGAGAGCATTACAATAAAACTTGCCTTAAACATAATAATTGAAAATTTCCTTCCTCTCACATTTTTCTTCTAATCTCTTCTTCCTTACACTGCTAGTACTTGTACAGGGTCGTCCCTTGTCTTTGCAACACATCTCCATTATGCTACTGTTTTAATTACAGTATATGCATTGATTTAGGGCAAACCAGAGTTTCATCTCCTGCATCTCTCACTCATGATTCCTCATAATGTTCCATGATATAGCAGATTCTGCGGTTGCCCTCATTGTCAGCTGCTCTGCATTAGATACCAGCCTCTGCCTAATGACTCGAATGTAAATATGATCCAAGTCAAAGGCTGGTGCAGGTGCTCACATTGAATAATTTACCCATGACACTCTGTTTCCTGTGCCTCCTGTGCTTCAGAGTGTCCGTTTTATTTCATCATTGGCTAAAATTTGTTTTGGAATATTGTTTTACAACAGACGTGAAACAAAAGGCAGAGGAACAAAGACCATGATGTAATTCCTTGCATCATTGTTGTCTGCGCAACTGTTAGAAATACAAAAATTACTCTAGCATCTAAAGTCACAAAATGGGTGGCTTCCCCCGTATTTATTTCCTCTTTGTTTTTCCACTGAAAATCAGAAGTATGAAAAGACATGTTGAGAAAAAAATTTGGCACCACTCTCTATTAAATGAATGATTGTGTGCTTTCATCTCATTCACAATGGACAAATATTGCATATGGACATCACGACCATCTTGTAGATACCTTATTATGGAGCAAACTCAATAAAAATGTATAAAGTCAGTCTATGATATACCCAGAGTCAAAGAACATATGCTCTCACAAATTCATCTTACAGATGAAATGATACACGTATTTTCATTACACAACTGGTAGGGCACCAAGAGAGCACATTCACTGCCACAGCCAGTGCACTATCTCACAGTCCCAACAAAAGTGGTCCAGATGTGCACCAAAATTGGAAAAGGTTCTTCGTTTGTCCACCTCTCCACCAGGTTTCATGAAATCCGACTTGGCAGTTTTTGTGTTGTCTTGCTGGCAAACAGACAGACATGTTACTGATCACATGCCTCCCAACCAGAATAACAAAGCAAGTCGATGGTCGTCATGTCAAGTCAGGGGGCCTGAAATATGAGGAACATTGTGTGTGCAGACTGTTTGTCATTCAAGCTCTGCAACTGTCTCTAAAAACATACAGTACCTTTAAGTCATACTAATGTCTTTTGCCAGGTGTATTTTAAGGGAAGCATAATGGCTGCTGGTGACTGGGATGAGTGGGTATGAATGTGTACACAAATCATGCCTTGTGCTTCAAGCTTCATCACTAAATTTCCTTAACCTCCAGAGACTGGTTAGTTTAACCCAAACTGTAATATTTCCCTACAAAACCTCAACCCCCAAAGCATTGTGACATCATAAAACCATTTTCATTTTTAGTACTGATTTGTCACACTGATAAAGCATAGATATATTATGCTGCCCTGCTGATAGGACTGCTGGATCTGAGCAGGTTTGTTTTGTAATTTTAAAAGGTAATTGTAATATGTACTCTATCCATTTTACCCATTTCCACTGGTAAATCACTATGAATATTATATATAACATCACCTCCTTTTATCCTTGTTATTTTCTTTCTTGAGGAATGAGCATGCTTTCTGAACCTTACAATTACCCTTTTGCTCAAGTTTTCAAGCTAGGGCTTTCCTCCTGTAGAGTTTTTGCATGTTCTCTCTGTGCCTGGGTGTGTTTTCTTAAGGTGTTTCCTCTAACGGTCCAAAAACATGCGCGGTAGGTTAACTGGTTGCCAAGTTGGCTGTAGGTGTGAATTTAAACATGTATAGTTGTCTGTCTCTTTGTGTTAGCCTTGTTGTGGACTATATTGGCTTTTTCAAATTATGTGACTGAGGAGTTTCTTTGACTTTATGCATAAGGAGACTGGAGGAGGACAGAAGGCATAAACCACAGGACCCAATAAAGTTTCAGTCCTGTGTGGGACCATTGGGTTTTTTTGACGTCTTTACTGCTTTTATGGTACAAGACAAGTTTTTTGAATGTGGGAAACCAAACTACTTGGTTAGGTTTGGGAAATGGCCATGGTTTAAGACCAAAGTCAGAACTCCAGTTGTTTTCTAGGTTGCTAGATTTATGAGTCCCATCCCAACAACAGCCTCTAAAAACATCAGCATCTCACAATTTTACAGTCATTCTTGTGAAATTGAGCTTCGTGGACTACCATAGTGGAGGATGGGCTAACTCTCCATAGGATAAGGTGGGTAAAGCTAATGGTTGAATGGATGGATGAGTGAAAGTTTTGTTGCTGGTCAAAATTTGTGAAAAACCCAAGAACACAGTTCCTTGTTTGGATATCCTAGCACAGACAAATACTGGAAATACAATTTCCAATGGAGCACTGTGATGCTTGCTGTATTGCACATGATACAATTGTCTGTGAAACTGCAATTATGTTAAGCACATAGATATTTTCCCACAAACTAAGTTTAAGTTTGCACCATTGCAACACCAATGGATTAAAGGCTTTGCTTATCGGTACTTTAAACACAGCCCTTAAAGAAATTGGTTACTCGTCTATGCCTCCCCATACACTTCCTCAAGCCGCTCTGTGTAATCAAATCGGTGCCCTTTAGAGTAACACCATCCCCATAATTATTATTCTCACTCATTGTTCTTTTCCCTCTGGTATTCCTTGTTGAGTTTGTGAGCTGTTGCTTCCCAAAGACTTCCAATTACCACCCGTCCAAATAAATTAAAAGTCATCTGTTGTGCCAAATAGCCAATTAGCGAGACTGGAAGAGCTGACCCAATCAAAGAGCTCTCGCCCCGAGAGTAACAGGGTCACGAGGGGAAACGACTCGTGGGCTGCGGTGAGGTTGCCCTGCTCCTCGGGCTCCCAGGTCGGCTCTGGAGAATAACTTTCTAACAGTGGAGATATGGAATGTATGGAAGCGGAGCAACCTAGTTAACGCTTGTAAAGGTCAGGATTAAAGCAGATACACTCTAATGTTTCTCAGGGGCCTTGAATGTTTGTGCAGTCAAGCAATGAGTCAGATAGTTTAAATGCTGGTGTGTTGGTTGCGGTTTTAATCCTATAAAATTGGCCTAATCTTTGTTTGTGTACGTGCACGTGTCCCTGCGTGGTTATTTGCATTAGCACATGTGTTCATGGGCGGACAAATATTATCTGGTATGTTTTTGGTGCAACAGCAAAACCACAGCTCTGACTCATATTAGGTAAGAAATCACTTAATGTGTTCCACTGCTGCATACTTATTTGGACAAATTCAACTAACTAGTTTATATTTGCAGATTGTTATGATTGTGTGAGTTTGTTCTTGCATTTCTTCAGGCTAAATACTTATCAATTCATAATTTTAGAAATTTATCCTGTTAAATTTCTAAAATACATTTTGACTGATAATACTGCTAAAACTCTGTGCTTTGGAAGGAGACCACGCTTACGTATCTCAGCTTGCATTGGACAACCTGAAAGCAATATAGTTGTTTGTGTCTGGTGCACACATGATAAGAATAGATCAGGAGCTAACAAATACTTTCTTCATCACCAGTCACTGCACACCCTTCTTTCCTCCCCTCAGTCTGCTTTCCTGTCACCTTAATGAGTTTTTCAAATAAACTTTTGAATGCTCCGTCAAGATTATTCTCATACTGGAGTCCATCTTTTGCATTCCGCTCGTTTGCTGTCTTATTTTCAGATATTTTTCTCTTATATCCTTGCCGCTCCCTCCCTCACGTCTTTTCTTCGCCATCTCCATATCTTCTCATCAGTTTGTTCAAAGAAATGATTTTTTTTTTTCGTAAAAGTAAGTTTTGTTACCAGGCAACAAGGCCACTGCATGTGGTTCCGCTGCATGATGGGGTTCGCAGCAAGAAAGTGCACATGTTTATGCATGTGTTTGTGCGATTAATGCCCCAGGAATCTTGTTCGTGTGAGTGTAAATACATGCAGTAACACTCTTCATGTGTATGTGTGAAGCCTGCATGCATATGTGTGTGTTTAAATGCTGATGTTGTTTTGACTTGTGTTGATCCATTGGCTAATGAGCCAATGACAAAGAGAGATGAAAGACTAGCTGTGTGTTTCTCTACAGTGTGCGGAACACTGATTGGACTGACTTCCACACAAGTAATTAAACTTTGACTACTAGCTCTAAGGAGTAAGTGTGTTGAGCAGAAGAAAAGTGAGACAACAGATGAAAGACAAAGATATCGAGAACATAAATGCCGATGTAGTTTTTTCATAGAAGGAGCTGAACATGTTCTGTTTAAATTTCTATCACTGTTTAGTGATTTGTCTCAGCGAAACTTGTTTTCTGTGTGCTCTGGCCTCTTATAGAGAACTAAACACAGATGATCTCTGGATTTTATTTGTAGCAGAGATAAATGTGAACAGATTTTTAAAAAATCTATTTTATATGAAGCAACACCAGTGTAGCTGTGTGTCGGGTGATTCTATTGCCGGATGAATGGTCTCTTGACATCTTAAAGTATCTTGAAGGAATTCTGTATCTCCCCAATCTGCTCTGCTCCTGACATTTTTCTTTTTTCTTCGATGAATAAAATGCCGCTTTTCTCCATCATCTGAATACGTGATATGAATGAACAGGCACTGAAGATGAGATGGTGAGAGGTGAAACCTGTTTAAGAATCTTAAGCAAGTTCTGTTGCCCTTGACTTAGCTCTCCCACCTATACCATAAGCTGGATGACTGAATGCCTTAACTTGTATATCTTACTCTCAGCTTTTCTAATAAAAGATAGAAAAGACATGACAAAGGGACTGTGTAGGCATCTCGAGAAGGATATGTTGATTGGGATTATGTTCACATCGAAGTTAGTTTTAGGGTTGGAATTAGACTGGTAGTTGTGATGGGAATTATTGGGTAGGATGTACGCACATTTTTATGTAATGACAAAACACTGCTTCTCATGAGGTCACATTTTAGCATTAAAGATGCAATAAGCAGGAATCTGGAAAAGGAATGAAAAAAGCATAAGCCCCAAATGTGCACAACTAGTCCAGCTAAAGGTCAACATAACCTTGTGACTTCACATGGGATTTAAAGGCTCTATGGTTGGTGATAATTAAGAGTTATGGTCATGGGGCTAGATCCACATTAGAACTGCATAGGTTATTGGGCCTCATTAGAACTACATACATGTACAAGTATGAATGGATTTTGTCATAAATAGCGACGGAATTAATAAGTGATCTAGTGCTGTGGCTCAATCTAAGTGAAATTAAAATGAATTAAAATATCAAAGTATAGTGTGACTCTGATTTATAGTATAGTATAGTGAAGTACAGTGTGCTATTATATAGTGTGGGGTGGTGGGGGGTGGGGTGGTGAATGTTCATCATTGCAGTCTGACGGCATTAGCGTGGAAATCTCGTCCTCACTCCCCATACATTTCTATGAACTCATTTTCCGCCTCCCGTACTGTGTGCAGTTAGTGCATGCTCAGCCAGGTGACAACAGCGTGGCGGTGGTGGGGGCTGTGGGGGCGGTGGTTGGGGTGGGAGGGATACCCCCACAACAGCCGAACGACCGAATATTCGGACATTCGGGTCCAGCCCTAGTATAGCATAGTAGAATATAGTAGTATAGAGTATAGTACAGTACAGTAGAGAATAATGTATTGTAGGATAGTATAGGATAACATAGTACCATATAGAATCATATCATGCACCTTTAGCGACGTCTGTATTATAGTAGTAGGTCACATCATGTTTTCCTCTACTTATTTTTAACAGCAGGACCAGAAACTCCACAGAGTCATTTTATAACATGAATGAACACGTGTCCAACATGGATCTCTCATACGAGCAAACCTCAAAGAAAAATGGGAAAACAACACTTTAGGATAAGGATAGCAATACTAAGAATGAGAAAAGCCGAGAAAATTAAAGTCACACTAGAGGAACCGCTGCCTTTTATGTGTGATCTTATTTGACTGAACTCTGAATATTCAGTGCGCTCACATACACTATATCTCCCTGTGTGTGAAACTTATTTCGTACCTGTACCCACTGTCTCTTGACTTTTTCTGGAGACTCAGGCAGCAAAGATAAATTGCTGATCCTAAACTGGCAAATGAAGTACAGATATTAAAAATGGAGTCAGACATTCCACTTTCTCTTTCTCTCTCCTTACTCCCCCCCCCCATGCTCCTGTGCTCCATCAATCAATCCCAGTATGTGCCTCTGCATTCTCTTCCTCACCCTTTGGTTCTGTATTTGTCGTAAAAGGAACCCTATTTTCCCCTTCGTCATCCCACCTCCTTCTAATTCCCATGTTTTGCCGACCACACTCCTCCCCACACCTCCTCCCTCTTGTAGCATATGGCTCGAGGTCTCCCTCTGGTCGGAGAGTCGTGCCAGTCGTGTTCTGGACGGAAGGTAAAGGAGTGGAAGGAAAATGAAGGGAGGTGGGTGGAGCTGTGGGGAGGGGGTTGAGTCACGACTGGAGAGAGGACAGGGTAAGAAGAGGGTGGGATGGAGGGAGAGGAGAGGTTGGGAGTGGAGGTGGCGACGCGTTGAGGTATGAAAACAAACAGGGAGGAAATAAGGGAGGTAAAAGGAGGGGGGGGTGGACAAACAGAAAGACTGAAGTGATGGAGACAGTTCTCCAGTGCCTTAAGCATGGGGGAAGTGAAAAAGAGTGGCAATAAGAAGGATAAAGGAGATGGAGTGACCATGAAGGAGAAGGACTATGAATGGATGGCATATAGAGTGGAGGTGGACAGGTTCAAGTGGACACGTATAAGATATTACAGACACAGCAATTTCAATTGTCTCGGTGTGCATTGATCCCCCCCATCAGTGACGGTTTCATCGGGTCACTGGTTCCCATTACATCAAACAGACCCTATCAACATCTGCACAAAGTGGTCCTTGCATGTTGCCCGTGCACCTTGCCCTCGCCCTCACTCAATCACACGCTCAGTTTGCGGTTTCCAGGCAAATTACTGATCCAGTCGACACAAGGGCGTCATTAACCTGCGGGTACTCCGCTCGCATGGCGTGGGCAGATCTGTGTCATCATTTTACACACAGCCTGGTAAACATCCAGCTGTCTTGCTGAATTTTTATTCGGCACAGTTTGTGTCATCCTCAAACCGAATTTGTCATCTACTTACCGCTTGCTGGTCTTCCTTACTTTTCCTCATGTGATATGGGTTAAGATGGTATTTCAGCTCTATTTTTGGCTGTCTCCCGTCCCATTTGTTTATTTGTCAGTTAACAGAGTATTTTCTTCCTCAGTCATTTTTGTTGGATGAAAGCCGGGAAAAGCCTATATTCAACAATAGGAATAGAACATGAGTGAACAGATCTTTCTTGTTGAACTTAGACAAAAGCTTCGTTAAAAAAATAAATAAATAGAGCAACAATACAACTGGATCCTTTGGGTTTTGGTCATAACATCTTAAGCACGAGCTGTCAAGGATTTTCTTTCTTTGCATCTTTCCAGGCGAACAAGGAAAGACAAAGACGTTTTCTTTAATGTTTATATTTTGTACTATTTTCTGACTTGTTTGCTCCGTACCTGACGCAAACAGCCATTACATTCTACGTTAGAGTTGACCAAACTCTCTTTACAGGACTGTACTGTTGTAAATCCTTTTGTTTTAGCTGTGGAATTTCATTGTTTGCATAATCCAAACCACTAAAATCACCACATCATGTAAACCTCGTCTGCTCTGGCGATCCACAAAGTGTTACCAAAGAGTTAAAAACATCCCATTTCATTTCAACTCAGAAAACACATCGACGGAGAACATTCATTTTCAAGGGAGCAGAGTTGCATACAATAAATGCAGACACAATTCAAATCAAGAATACATGACTGTATCAATGCGTTGGAATTAACAGTGTTGGAAAGTAAAAGTTTAAAGACTGACAATGAGACCTAAAAAAATGAAGTAAAAGTGCAGTAAAAGCTTAGCAGTTAAACCTTGTAATAAGCCAACAGTATTAACTTCAATTTTTGTTCCAAGTATAGTGGGTACAGTTGCAAAAAGCAACCCAACTTTGTATGAGTTTTTGGCTCCTGCAGGGTGAACCATGTCTGTGAGCAAGCACAATGGCTTCCACATTCCAAGAAAGCCGGGCTGAGAGATATGGCCAGAGCTTTTGTGAAATCGCTGCGGTTCACTCTGCAGAACGACTTATCCATGTCAACTCGATTCAACCCTCACTCCGTTTTCTGCACTCTTTGTTACTTCTCAGAATCTTGTGACTTACCTGGCACACTGTCGCTGACCACTTTTTTTGGCCATCTCCGAAACTTTGCTATCATTAATTACACAGAGCATAATCAAAGTGTTTGTGAGGCCAAAGTGTCGCTCGTTCTGCTGATCCAGGCAGTGACAGATGGTGGCAGGTTAAAGAGTCAGTTTGCTTCTTGCTGCAGCCAGCTTGGCTTTTTTTATAGACTTTGTGTCTGAAAATGGCTGCCATTACACAGTTCATTGTGGGCCAATTCACCCAAAGCGCCAAAGACATCTGTTCCTACAGGGGAATACATATTGCTGCTGTCCTGAGCAAACCACCCTGCTGTAAGGGTTTGGGTGGTGGAGTTAAGATGTGGCATTGTAACTGGTAGCGGGGACAATCTGGTTTGGCATCTGGGAACCGCTAATATGGCCTTAAGAGAGGAAGTGAACTCCATCTACTCCAAAACAAACACTACACGTCTATGTTTATACAGGGAAGATGCTAATGAACAATGGAAAACATTAAGAAAAATATATTTTACAGGATGGTGTGACGATTGTGTTGGACCATTTGTTGGCTAATAAGAACATAATAATTTGTTTTCTCAGCTGATCAAGTCTGCTTTTTTTAATGTTTCACGCTACTTGTCTACTTTTGGAGTTTTAAGGCTGCATTTTCCCATATTTCAATACATAAAGTCATTGAAATGTCAGAACCTTGTGATTTCATTTCACTGGAACATGCTTTGGTTGTTCATTAGTAGTCCTGTACATGTACCTAAACACTGTATATTATAAATATTACATATTCTATTGCAAGTATACACCGATCAGCCACAACATTAAAACCACTGACAGGTGAAGTGAATAACATTGATCATATTGGCACTATGTGGTGTTCTGATGGAAAACCTTGGATTTTAACATCCATGTTGATGAGACTTAGACACCCAAATAAACATTGTCCCCAACAAGCACACTCCCTCATCCCAAATGTCACTGGACTACCCCTTCAGGAAAATGCACCCCACCACATGGAAAAAGCATTAAACAATCAGGAACATGTTGAGGAACATGACAATGGCCCAACATCTTGATTTGACCTCCAAACTTCCTACACCCCATTCTGATCAAGCGTCAACAGGATGCAGTGGAACAAGTTTGATTGACAGAGGTCCCACTGCACAAGCCAGAGTACCCAAAGGATCCACTATCAACGTCCTGGTTCCAGACCCCATAGGACACCCTGAGAGCTCCTCTTGTCCATGTCTAATGGTTCAGAGCATTTTTGAGCATATAAGGGGAACCAACACAATATTAGGCAGGTGGTCATATTGTTATGACTGATTGGTATGTTATAAGCAGCAAAAGAAAAATTTCTGATTTCTGGTTTCACTGTGGTAGGTGGTTAAATACACTGAATAATCTTTGTTTCCAGGCAGCAATGACCTGAAACATATAGATCTTCCATTCACAGATGATTTATGAAGTATCTTCATAACAATGTATCTCACTGTTTACACAAGTAACTGTTATTGGAATTACATTGCTGATGAGATACTCTGAGTTTCACTACTAAGTGACCACCTTTT
Source organism: Dascyllus trimaculatus (assembly GCA_024666655.1). Lineage (NCBI taxonomy): Eukaryota > Metazoa > Chordata > Actinopteri > Pomacentridae > Dascyllus > Dascyllus trimaculatus. The sequence goes on along the minus strand of CM045447.1, from coordinate 11,028,227 downwards.
GTGCAGTATATTATTTCTCAGCCTGGAGAGACGTAGTATGTCACTGGCCTCTGACCTGCCTCTGATTGGCTCTCCAGTTGTTCTAATCAATTTGAGCAAAAAAGATGCTGCATCGGTTATGGCGTACAATACTCCCATTGAGCAGTGGAATTCAATTTCTCTGTTTAAGACCCAAAGAAATGTTGATTTCGCTCACCTGCAATGGCAAGTGTGAATAAGCATGGAAACCATCAGGGTATAGACGTACAACAGGAGCATCATCTTTGCCAAGGTTTATGGAAGTAATGAGTAAGGAGACAAAAAAGTAAACTAAAAAGAGAGGAAAAGGCAACTGGTTTGTTCTTAAGGCTTTGTTCTTAAGCGGTAAGCAAAACCTTAATGCAAACAAAAAATTGGGGCTTTAATTTCCAGATAAACATTTCAGTGGATCTTTAAGTTTTAATTCATGTGTCTCTTTTTCACAGCCCTGCCTCCCAAAAATGCTGTATTGTCAAATAAGTTTTAAGGCAAATGTATTTTCTGCTTGATCATGTTTATGGTGCATCACTTTTCAAATGAACATATTTTTGCCATGCATTTTATTACTGTGCTGTTGCTCGTTTTCACTCAACTAATCATAAACTAGATGGGACTGAACTCGTCACCCTGGTAACCCTGAATATGGAGAAAGAGCTTTGAACATGTTATGAAAGGGTTTAACCCCGAAAATGAATCCTACTCCCAATCCTAAACCTAAAGGCATAGTTTTGGTACCTAAACTCAACCAAATAGCAGGTGAGTGACGGTCCCACATGGGATGCAAACCCTGGGCTCCTACCTAAAAGTCCTGCTACTGATTTTTGCCACCACCAAGCCTCCGTACAGACAGTCTGTTCCTCTTTTAAACTGGAGGCTTTTTCTACTACATCACAGTCTCACCTTCAAGTTAGATAATATGCTTCCTTCAAAACTTCGGAACAGAATTTTTAGGAGACAGGGCTGCTTTTCAACACCTAGTAAAAATTGCATTGCTTATCTCTACTGCGGACGCCCTAATTCACTGTACCTTCTTCATTTTCCTGTTGAGAAAAGACTAGAAGAAACTAAACTCTCTTAACAGTTGTCATACCAACCTGTTACCTGCAGTAAGAAATCTAAACTAATCCTAACTTATCAGTCAAACCTCTGTCCGTGGTGAATGTTTGAAATGAGTCCTAATCCTGTGATATTTGTTCAAACATAAGCTGGTGTGATTAATGAAATCATTTATACTTTTAAACCACATTTGTTCAAGCTATGGCTCTCTCAAACTTACCTTGTTTTCTAGCTCAGTATGGTTTGGCATCACAATCCTGCACTCAATCCAAGATCTGCATCTAAATGTTTTCGTGGCCTAACCTTAACTATACCTGAACAATACTTTGTGCAGCACAACTATACTGCCATTCACACATATTGTGAGAAAAAAAAGAAATATTTTGAACATTAAAACAGTGTCTTTTAAACAAGTTTTGAGTTCTTAACATCATTCCCCATCAATTTTCTTGTCTGGCTCCAGCCCACCTGTCAAATTGTTGAATAAGCGGCCTTAAAAAGACAACGTTAACCTTGAATGTAACCCTGGAGGCAGATTCAGTGAAACTAAATTCTCCTCTTTAAGTGACCTCCTCATTCAATTACGAGATGTAAAAAAAAAAAAAAAGACTGTGAGAAAGTCTGAAGGTGGAGACGGGCGAGGACAAAGAAGGTTTTAAGGCACAGATTGAGAGAGGAAAAGAACAAAGATGTTTACTCGTGCACTTGATGCCGCACATTTTGCTCTATTTATGCTTCAAATACAAATTGACTTAATGCTTTTCAAAGGGAATCAAGATGAGATCAAAAGAAGCAAAGAGGCGGGTGAAGATAAAGGAAGGTGGGGAGACAATATTTAAATAGGAAACAAAGAGACGGAAAAGATGAGTTGATGTCATGAGACACTGAGACAGCAAAGAAATCCATGTTCATTTTAGCTTGAATTCCATGTTAGTAATCGGTGCTAATGTCTTTCTAAATTTGAACACTTAATCTTGTACCGTTTTTCCTTCACGTATGTTCCTCTCCTGCAGTGTTGGTACAGCACATCTGAATGAAAGTAAATACAGCACACAAAGGAACACTGAGTCACTGATTAGAGAAGCATTTAACACATGGACGCACAAACAAATGCAGAGTTGTGCAGGCTGAGACGAGGCCCAAAAAGAACCAGTTCATTATTTCCCCCTTTATAATCAATCGGATGCTTTAGCAGTAGCTTTGATCAAACATTAAATTCAGTCGAGCACACTGGATTGAGTCAAATTGAATTGACCCAAAGTGGTCGACCGAGAAAAGAGAGGCAGAGCTCCCTTTGAGGGACGGCCAGGCGGTGAGGGAAGAAAACAAAATGGCGGAAAGACAATACCTCAGGGAGAGAGACGATTGTGAAGAAAAAGTGATAAAAAAGCTGAAGGGAAGAGATGTTTAATGAGAAAGAGATAAGTAAGAGACATTGAGAAGCTCATGAGAGAGACGATGGCAGAAGCATAGGTGGGGAGAAAGCTGCTCTGTCAGATATGATCAAAGGGTCTTTATGGGAAGCATTTGCAGGGAGAGTCATGCAGCAAGACGCAACATTCCTCAGCAAAGGGATGAAGCAAAATGGAGGGAGCAAGACGATAAAAGACAATTTAAAACGTTGCTTCTTGCTCAGCCTGCCTCCATGATTGGTAGCCTGTAATCTCATCGCCCATCTCAATCGCTCTCTGTTTTCCCCCTCCTGTTTCCTTTCTGTGTTTCTCTCTTCTCGTCACCATCTTCCCTCATCTCGGTCTCAGCAACTTTTATTTCTTTCTTCTTCCTTTTTTTTTCATTTGTAGCCGACCAACCTGCACTGCTTCCCTCTGCCTCGCTCGACAGGAGGATAGAAATTAATTCCAACTCCCATTAGAAAAACAAGCTTTTGGATGGTAATCAAGATAAATCCGGGCTGCAGCGATGCTATCGGCAGAGAATCTTGATTGTTCACGGAGCACTTAGGAGCCAGGAGAGTGTTTGAAAATAGAGATGAGGCGCTCCCAAACTTCTTATCTTGTTTCCGTGTGAAAAGTGGAAGGAAGCATCCACCTGTGATGAGAGTTCGGGATTACAGGGACAGAATCCTAATGGGACAAATTACACAGACGAGTGATAAGAAGGCACACTGATACTGGAGTGCTCCAAGTCATGCTGAACTCATAAAAGACGAGTCTAACAGTAACGGTTTATGTTGTTTGGTTAAAAAAAATGGAGTGGAAAAGTTCTCAAGAAGAATTTACTGTCACAGACTGGATAGAGTGCTTCTTGGATTCCAATTTGAACCAATATACACCGATCAGGCATAACATTATGACAACCCACCTAATATTACATTGGTCCCCCTTATGTGCTCAAAAATGCTCTGAATCATTGGGCATGGACAAGAGGACCTCTCAGGGTGTCCTATGGGGTCTGGAACCAGGACATTGGCAGTGGGTCCTTTGGGTACTCTGGCTTGTGCAGTGGGGCCTCTGTCGATCAAACTTGTTCCACACCAACCTCCTCCTTACGTGGACTCTCAGGCTAAGTCAGCTCACTTTTGTAAAAAATACTGCTGTCACATTGAAATGAATAAGGATACACTAGGATAGTCTTCTGTCCTGTTGGTTTTTGACCTATGAACCTTCGAAATGCTACTTATTTATGCCCAATTTTGCGATGAACTGAGGAAAACCGTTAAAACAAGCACTGCTGACTGATTGAACCTAAATGATGATCAGAAGCACGTCTTTGATCTCGCAACACAATGAAAGGCAGTGGAAACATTTTTTCTGTAATTGTGATAGAAGGATTTGAAAGAGCAAAGTGACCGCTTCAGCAGAGTGTCTCCAAATATTAGATATGCTGGATGAAGGTTTTAACATGACCAAGAATTTGCACACTACTGCACCTTAGTTTTAGTTTAAGTTATAGTTTCAGTCTCTAATTTATTTATGATCACAAGTCACTTTAACTGGCACTTTTAACACAAACTGCTACTTTGGACTCAAGTTGCTACTTTGGTCTACTTGGACACTTAAACAGAGACAATTCCAATGTACATTTCATTTCATTGTCAGTTTAGCTGCAGACATCTCAGGGATATGTGTGCGTATGTACGTAAAAGTTTGTGTGGTGTGTGTTTAAATGTGTGCTCCTATTTGTATTCTTCATTGGGATTCCTAGAGAAACGCCCTCTCATTTTGCCTGCACTGCGTTTGTATGTATAGCTAAATGACAATAAAGGTTGATTTGATTTAATTTGATTTTGATTTGATTTCAAATAGTTGAATCTGGTATCTCAAACACCCCTGATTGTAAAGTCAGTGGTGTTTGAGACTCCATTCCTGCACTTAGCTTGCATCCAGCCTTTTTCTATTGTTATTTTGTCTGTTGTTTCATCAGCTGTCATTCTAGCCAGGTATCTGTTGGGGAAAAAAGATTTCCAACCTAAATGGACTGTACCTCATTAAGTAATAGTTTAAAAGGAATACTGCAAAGAAATGACAGGAGTGATGGTGAATCATTGTCAGCTATTAAAAACAGCAGACAAATTACTCCTCTTTTTGAGGATTAGTTGTTTTACGGAGAATTAGAGGTAAATATCATCGAGGCCCCCCGGTAACCCAATAAACGTGTTAAGCTGTTGTTTGGAAAGGATTATGCAAGTATTGGCAAAGGCATTTTTCATTTGGATTCAGTCAAGACAAGGCAATCCAGCAGGCACATCCAGATTAAATTTTATTTTTTAATTCTTTTTTTTTTTTTTGTAAAGATTTCTGACCTGGCAATTCAGAGAAGCAGAAACAGCGTATGTGTCGCCGCGTAAAATTTAGATTTATAGAGTGAAATGTACCAGCAGTGTTCCGGTGTGGTTGTGAGGAAAGCAGCCATTAAACAAGCCCTGTAAACAAAGGTCACATGGACTCACAAGTCACTCATTTATTGAGCAGGGGTTTGTTAACCTGTCATTCTGCCTGCTTTGACATTTTCACAGTGAGGGGGAGTCAACCTCAATCTGATTCCATCTCTTGTAACCCGCGCTAAGCATGATTGACTTACGAGCACGGTTCTTGGGGATGTTAGAACCAGCTCAGAACACAGGAGGAAACAGATGAAAATCAGCAGCAGTCCAGATTTTAGGTTACCCTCAGATGACCTCTCTGTTTAGGACTTTGCCAGCATAGAGAATAGCTTGCAATCTGATATCAACCTTCATTTCCTTTCGTCTGAAGAAGCTTGTGTTTTGTATTACTATGCTGCATTTGCTACAAAGCATGAATAGAATCTGTAGCACTATTTCAAGGATTGTCCTCATTGGACCAGATGCATACAAAAGGGATAAAGGCATGAGAATTTAACTTAACCTCAGTCATTTTCTAGTGGTTGACGTGGTTTTGTGTACAGAAGGCTGGATATGTTCATACCAGGATAGAAAGAGAACGGTGCCGAGAACTGCCCGGTGCAACCGTAGCTTTCTCTCATTTAATAGTGAGCACTTCCACAGAGTTGGGGAAAGGAAGACAAATTGTTATTTCCTCCCATTTGGTGCCTTAAAGTTTGCCAGCTGGTATTCAACCTGTGGACATTTTGGCAGTGGTCCAAAGTACAGTAATAAAGATGCTCAATTAAACAACTTTCACATTCTTGTCGTTGTTGTTCCAGATTAACTGCTGTCGCTGCCTGCATAAACATTAAATACATTATAATCAGTGCAGTGGGCATTTCCTCAGAGAGAGAACAAAACTGGGTTTAAATATCAATTTTGAATTATTCACCCTCATCCTACCAACATGATTAAAATAAAAGGACCACCGACTGAGGTCCCTTAGGCACTAAGAATAAACTACTATATTAAAATGACATCAGTTCAAAGGAATAAGTAATTTCTTCTCATAGCATCATTAGTTATGTAATTACTGTCATCTGAAAAAAGATGTATTATTTTAGGAAAGTCACAGTTAGAATGCATATTTTATTTTATTTTTTAGTGTAATTCATAATACTTCATTAAACATTACTTAGGTTATATTCGTGTGTCCTAACATTTCAGCAATGGCAATATTGTCCAGTTTAGATCTTCTTGACACTGCTGCCTGAAACATCGAGACAGATGTCATCCAAAGCTATAGTATAGATTCTAGATTTATTACAGCCAAACACTAAGAAACATAGTTAACCTTATCAGATCTTTCTCCTTGAATACCCCCTCCTTCTGCAGCCTCAAAAATGGTTACATATGTGCTTTTTTTGGACACAGATCATGCTCTGACTGCATGTCAGTTAAATGCATCACACAGTATTTTAGTCTTATCTTGTACACAGAACATAAACATTTAATGGTGTTGATGTAACCGTAAATAACTTTTTCATTAAATTATTTCCTATATTTTTGGACTTTGAACATTGTCTTATTTTCAAGAGCAGAATGTAGGTTTGTCCAGACAAAGGACATGAGGAAATCTCTCTGTCCAGTAACACTGCATACTCAATATTGGGTGCTTTCAACTGGGGTCTCCAAGGACCTCAATATATTGAAAAGCACTAATTAAAACACAGAGAGAAAACAGTGGTATGAAGGCGTTAGGATCAAAATGCTTGCTAAAGTCAGACACCTGTGAGGTGTGACAAAAAGTATTCCTTTAGGGATACACGAGTTAATAAGATGGAGTATTATCACTGATAAAGTGGAGAAAATGACATTTTTATGCAAATCTTGGCTGCTGTATAAGGAGAAAGTTGGATCACGACTGATGGGAGTTTTTGAACTTGAAGCCATTTCTCTGGGCCGCCTTTTCAGCTGCCTCCTCAGATAACCCCAACAGAAGATGTCTGACAGTCAACCATCCATCTTCCCTCTGTACTGTATATCTGCAGTCCTCCTCCCTTCCCTTCTGTAAAGAAGGCAGAAAACATACATCACTGTGGAGCATGTGAACATAAACTCTGAAGTCAAACTCTAAAGTTCTTGTTTTGTGATGAATGCTCAGTCTTCTGTTTTGTGGACGGTGCCCCGGTATTTATGTCCCAACCAAAGAATCTTTTATTCAGCTCTGCCTGCAGGCTGCTTCCGCTGTCACCTCAACAATTATTGCTTTCTCCGCAGGCGCTCATTACCTGGTTTACTGGTAGTCAGCCGAGGGGTTACCAAATGCTGTCATCCCCAGGTGCGTGTGTGAATACAGGTAAGCTCACACACACGTACATGCACACAAACACTTGTTCTAGTTCATGTCTCCTGTGTGATTTTGACAAAGCAGTAATGTAGTATGCTGGGGGCATTCTCAATCACAGAAAAGTGTTTCAAATTTACTATTATAAGCAAATTTCCGCTTGATAATTTAGATAACTCTCCCTAAATTTCCTTAATGTAACCTTGGCTTGCTGCCTGGGTCTGTAATTATACCACTAATTGTGAGAGTTGCTGCTGGATGTAGTTTAGCCAGAGAGGACACAGTTATTAAAGAAGCATTAGGGAAACTTTGACGTCTTTTGGCAGACAGTATTGCCCCAACAGCAGCTTCTTTCTTCAGTGGTCATTTTGAAGTATAGTGGCTCTTAATTGACGTAAACAACTGTGTCACATTCTTACATTGAAGACAAATAAGTGAGCTAATTGGCTGGAGCTGAGTCTATAATATGCAGGATCTGGGCCATATCTGGAAACTACACCAAGTCATAATGGTGGTGGCTGCTGGGGAAGCACCAACCTGCCAAATGTCAGATGTCACATGGTGTTGCATGGCATGTTGGAAAATCAGAAAATCCAATTCAGAAGACAAATAAGGAGCAAGTCTTAATATAAATGGAGTCCTTCTGTCAAAACCAGAGCATATAACAGGAGTCAGGTACAGTTGGCATGGTAGTCTCTCATTCCTGGAATTCATCAACTGTATCAAACCCCAACACATATAGTATGTGCCGTGTGCAGTTGGGGAGTAAAAACCCAGCTAATATCCAGGCTTTAAAGAGGGATTTAAGCAGTGAAGTGTGTAATTATTTAAAGTAAATTTGGTGATACTACTGAGCATCATCAACCTTTGGTTTATACTGATGAATGCTGCAACAACCTGCCGTGATCATTACACTTCATTGTTTGCACACTTCCTCGCCTGCTCAGCTGTGCAGTATTCTCACAATATGCTTAATGAAACAAAAAAAGGTGATGGTGATGCAGATGATGAATCATTGTGATATAATTTACCACAAAGATTTTCATTCTGTTAGTTATAATTGCATAGAAAAGGCCCGCAGGGATCTGCCTACTACTAAATGCATCACTAAGAAAGAATATAAAACTAACATCTTCTGAGAACCTCTTTACCTTTGTAAAGTGTGTATCTACATCTATATCTCCACCAACCAGGCATAACACTTTTGACCACCTAATATTGTGTTGGTCCCTCTTATGTGGTCAAAAATGCTCTGAACCATTGGACATGGACAAGAGGACCTCTCAGGGTGTCCTATGGGGTCTGAACCAGGACGTTGGCAGTGGATCCTTTGGGTCCTCTGGCTTGTGCAGTGGGGCCTCTGTCCATCAAACTTGTTCCACTGCATCCTGTTGATGTTTGATCACAATGGGGTGTAGGAAGTTTGGAGGGCAAATCAACATCTTGGGCCACTGTCATGTTCCTCAACATGTTCCTGATTGTTTGATGTTTCTGTCATGTGGTGGGGTGCATTTTCCTGAAGGGGTAGTCCAGAGACATTTGCGATTTCCATTTGCATGAGGGAGTGTGCTTGTTGTGGGACAATGTTTATTTGGGTGTCTTAAGTCTTATCAACACGGATGGCAAAATCCAAGGTTTTCCAGCAGAACACCACATAGTACCAATATGATCAATGTTATTCTCTTCATCTGCTGGTGGTCAGAATGTTGTGGCTTATCGGTGTATATACTTGTAAGCATGAATGTATATGCAGTAAATATGAGTGAACATTATGACCCTTACACTGTTACAACCTGGCACGTTGAGCACAACATAGTATAGAGACTGACGCTAGAATTCACAAAAATAAAGGTGTTATTTCAATCGATAAACATCTTAAGTTAACATATAGGAGATAAAGTGCATCAGTGCAAGATGTAGCAAAAGACTGTCAACAAAGCAATACGCCCCAGGCATACCTTCTGTTTACATCTTAGCTAAATCCAAATCTCCAGACCTGAGCACCAAACCCCTGCAAGTCTAACTGACATTGCTGCTGTAGTTCTTGAGTATGTGAGCTCATGAGGGCTCCAGATGGTGTCAAAAGGAGGACTGGAATTAGCTAATATGACAGCACGCAATGCTTCCATACAATGCATTAAAACTCCCTGTTTGTAACATCACAGTGTCACAAACGGGAGAGTCTGGAAAGCCATGAACACTTGTAAATCCCATGTAGACATTTGACTGAGCAGCTCTACAAACATGCAATAAAAAACACAGCAGTGAGCAGCTAGATGCTCTTACAGATAAACCTCTAAGTGAACTCCTTTCCTGCATCATCCATGCTTGTTGTGTGTACATTTTGTATCGAGCAGGACAGCCACATTTATACATCACCAATTATATCAACCATGGACAAGTCCCCCAGGTCTAATGCACTTGCTGATTTGGCAATGGGACATTCCTAAGCCCTCATGCTCCACAAAGTCTGTGAGACTGTGAGTGCAGAGATTGGTCATTTCTCAGGTGTGAACATTTAAGGAAATGGAGCCGATGCATGACCACAAAGACTCTTGCACTGATACTGCAAGGACACTGTGGGTTCAGAAAGGTGAAACAACACAACTAGCCGTTCTAACTGATGTTGCTCCAGATCGCCTGGCGTCAGCTGCCTAATAGTGACAGGGGCAGCATTATTATGTTGCTGTTGGCCTGCTATTACTAACTACACTAACAGAATGAAACAGCCTGTGGTGCAAAAGCTAGTAACTTGTTGATTTTGACAGCTCCTTATAAAACAGTCATTACCTTTGAGGGTATATGTTTCAAACATTGTGAAATGTTGTCAGTCAAATCAAGGCTCTTAGTGTGCTTTCAACAGTTTTCTGCACATATAGTCTGTATGCATTTCTGTGTAGGGACCTTGATGTAAAATCAATCCTGGCAGAGGTGGAAGCTGGAACTCCTGATTACTGGTTTTGTAGACAGAAGAAGTGTAGCTCTGTAAAGTAAAGAAAAACTAGTCTAACTCCAGGTCTGAGTAGGTGATGTAATTAAAGTAGCACAGCAGTGTATCTGCAGTATGCATTAAGGCCCAGTACTGGAAGACTGCAGTCCTGTTTTGGCAGTGCTGTATACACAATCACAAGATTTAGTAAAATCTTGAAAATTAAACTTGAATTGTAAAATGATACATAAGGTCAAGATTATGTGCATAAAGGCCAGTGAGGTACACAGCTCCAGATAGAGTCTGTATTGCTTTAAATAAAAGGCATCAGATGCACATAATACAGACAAAGAGGGACACGGTCTGTTTCGACGGACTTTTAAAATCCTGGTCATCTCTAAAACCAAGTAAGTTGCTTTCTGCCACTGTGAATGTTGAGTGAGCATCTTGTTTTGCTTTCAACGGGGATACTCCTGGCCTTCACTAGTTTGGAGACGTGTGGTTTATCCTCTTTTTTCGTTCATCCATCCATTCTTTCTTCCAGCCAATTTACAGCTTTTCTTACCCTTTCTCTCTCCTCTGTTCTACTCTCTCAACCCGCCCATCGTTTTACATCTGCTGTTCTCTCAACACCCTCTCCTTATTTCCATTTTTTTCCCATCTCCTATGAATTTTGGCCTCCTCAAGACCGTCACTCTGTCTCTCCTACGCAATACCTGTCTCCTCCTGTTTTCTAACTTTTTTGTCTTACAGACTCTCCTCTTCTTTCTTTGTAGTCTTTTCTTTCTCTTCCGATCCATATGTCTCTTGCCCGCTGCCTTCATGTTGGTTTTTAAGTGTAAATGTATCCTACATGACTCCTTGGCTAATGAAGTGTTGGGGGCTGCCATAATCAGCTGAGACCAAAAGAGATGGAAAGGAGAAGAAAATAGCATGGGAAAGGGATGAAGCGGCATGCAGGGGAATGGAAAGAGCAAGGCCAGCTTGAGCAAGATGAGAGGGCAGAATGAAAAGATGTGCTTCTGTGTGTCCCTTGCATAAAGAAGAAAGAAAACTAAGTTTAAAAAAGTAATGCGAAATGACCTCTACTTTTACATCGAATGAATAGCTTAGCTGTTAACCGAAAGTGGATTCCAAGGTCTCTAATTTTAAAACAATATGTTGTGAGAGTTTTAGTTTATTGTTGGGATGTCCTTTTTGCCTCTGATGCCAGTCAAGTATGGTCTCATAATATTTTCATCACAATAGAGCTGAACAGTGGTTCAAGAGGTTCAAGTTGGCATGTGTCTCGTAACAGTAAACTGAAATATGGCACTATTTAGAATATCAGTGTATAATCAAAAAGTAGCGTCAAAGAACCAGCCATAAAATTAAAAAGTCACAAAGACTAACCAGATGAAATCTACAATTGACATAACTACACTCATCAGCTGCAACATTCAAACCACCTGCCTGTCACTGTGTAGGTGACTCTTGTCCTGCAAAAATAGTTTTGACCTGTTGGGACATTGACGTTTGACCTCTGGAAGTGTCCTGTGGTGTCTGGCACTGAGCATTAGCAGCAGATCCTTTATGTCCCGTGGGTCGTAGGGTGGGCCTACTGTGGATCAGGCTTGTTCCGCTGTATCCTGACCAGATTGGGATATGGGGAGTTTGGATGTTGGGTTAACATGGCCAGCTGCTTTAACATCTCATTAGTTTGATGTGGAATTACAATTACAGATATCAAAGACATCTTTCTGACAATCATCAAAATGATAAGTTGTCTGTAATTCACTTTTGACTAGTTCAGATTACTGTTGCACATATGTCAGACTTCATTATGACTTTGTCTAAATTGTTGTGCATGAAGCTGCTCATGTGAGGCTTACCACTGGATAGTGGTCCAGCAAAGCATTTGCACACTGGTAGCAGAATCAGTGGCGGTTGCTGTGGTGGATAAGATCTTTAGAAAATGCCATAAAATAGTTCTATCAGCAATGACATATGGTCGAACTTCCCTAAAATGTTGGCCTCTGGCTCCTCTGACATGGTGGGAAATCGCTTTGCCATGTGCAGTTGCAGTTGCAGTGCCATATTCCATTTGAACAGCAAGCTGCCTCCACTTCCCACTCGCCATAACTTCTGATGTAACAACAGACATCTGCAACGTTATTTCACCTCGTCAAAACTCTAATTCACAATATCCATAACTACATTTTGACTAGGCTGAATTTTAGTTAAAGATATCTACAATGTCATTCTGACTAGTTCAAACCTGTTTTAAGAGTTCTAAAAGGGACAGTATAGATATCTTGAACTGAGAGGAATTAAAGATATATTGAATGAAAATTATGGCTTCTCAAAATTCAGCTGCAGATTTGCACAGCTGAACTGTAGATATCTGTAATGAGAAACCCCATACACTTGAATGGTGAGAGGGACATCATTTGTCCTGGGAAAAAGAGTGATGTAAATATCTGAAATTATCACTTTAACTAGAAATATTGAAGTATCGATATCTGCAATATATATCCAGTCTAGCTCTTAAATGTTAAAACCACCTATCATTGGGTCTCTGTTGTTACTCGAGCTGTTCCTGAGCTTTGTTATGGTGGTCTGGAGAGTGCTGTTGCCATTGGGGGTGCGTTTGGTCTGCAACTAAATGTATTCAGGTTAAGTGCCAAAGTACCATTTACATGCCAGGACCTAAGGCTTCCTACAGAACACTGGGTTATGCTGAGATGCTCAAGGTTAGTATTCACTTCACCTGCCAGTAGTTTCGATGTTGTGGCCGACTGGTGTATCCACAAATAGTTTTACAAGAAGCTCATGTTCAGAATGGATTTGTCTCCTTGCTTAACCCTTCCAAGGTATGCTGTTCCCGGGTAAAATATCTACGTGGTGTTTGTTTTGCTATTATTTTTAGAAGGCATGATTGCTTCCATCTCCCATCCCCCTTCACGTACAAGACGTTCTCTTTATTGTTACTCCACTTTGATGCTCGAGCTTTGCTGTACACAATGACATATGTTCAGAGTTCCTCAGACACTAGAAGGTTGTTTTTACATCCATCTGCTAAAAGGGGAAAGTTTCTCTTTGTTCTGTGAGAGCATAAAAAAAACAGGACCTTGTGACAGCCCAACTAGTTTGGAAGTTAGTCATGGTCCGATAAGAAACTTACTTAGGTGCCATTTGGAGATCTCAGTGCACTAGTGTATAATCCGTCTTATGAGCGGGCTATCAGTGTTTATAGGGCCATTTTACAACCTAATGTGTGTCTCACTGAGATACTGCTTTATTTGGTCTCATTTTAATTCATTTGCCTGTACTCCTTATCACTGTTGCCTATTTCAGCCAGAACATTCTTGAATAACTCATGTTTACCATCTGCTGGAGGACTCCTTAATCCTTAAAGACAACTCTTTATGACTAGCTGTATAATGCTGTCACGTGGCAGAATGAATTTGGGATCAATCAGATTCCTGCCTGATGGCATTGCCCGATGGACAAAAATCTAGACATCTCTAAGTGGCTATATAGTCTGCACATTACCATATGTGTAAAAAAAAAAAACATAGCTGCTACCCCTTAAGTACATACCAAGGAAATGTCAAACTGTCGCCCAGTTTCCACTTCTGCCATGGTCAGTGGTGAATCAGTGTAGCACAGTTCCCTCTGAGGGGGAGGGATGGATGGACACAGGAGGAAAAGGGAAGACAGAAAAAGAACAACTGGCTGAGGATCTGATGTGTGGCTGGGCTTATTAGAGCAAATGAGGGGAGGAAGACAAGATATGTGATGGGGACTGGAACTTTCCAAATGTTCAGGGAAATAAAAAAAAAGACTTAGAGAGATGGGACCAAGAGGATAAAGGCAGGAAGGAAGGGAAGAGATGGGCAATCAGAAATCTGACGGACCCTCATAGAACTGAAAAGAAAGAGATGGTGGGTAGAGGTACAACTTTCCAACAGCGAAAGTATGAAAGAATCATTTAAAAGGGAACTGAAATGATGAAATGTTAAGTCTAACAATTGATTCATGATTTTAGCGTGGCCGACAAGAAGTTTGAGAGCACACAGCGGACAGATACACACATTGCCCCTCATACTGAACACAAGAACACACACATTCTCCTGTGGATCCTTCTAAAAGGCTGGCCGTGACTTTGCACTTTTTACAGGAAAGAGCCTTTTGTTACAGATTGGACCGCAGCACTGAAGCAATGTGATTATCCCAGTGGTGTGCCAGACATAGCAGAGGATTTCTAGAAACATTTTTAACTTTCTGTTGTTTGGCAACCGTGGATGGAAGGTATGTAGCTACAAATCAAAGTACCTCAAAAGTCTGGAGGAGACTACCTCACCTGCAACTCTGTTAATGATGAATCATAAGCCTCTCTGTATAACAAGCATTTGCTTTAGGCTTTATTTGTCTTCCAGGTGCATGTGGGCTGCACAGAGGATTCTGCATGGACCCTCAGACTTGGTAGAATGACAAAATGTACACCACATGAACCCTTGCAGTCCCTTGCTGAAGAGAAAAGCATGAATTGGTCTTGGGTATTAGGTATAATGAAATGATAGTTTCCCATCTCTTACAACAAGGGACATCAAAGTGGAGAGTATCTTTGCAAAATACTATAGCAGAGAATACTAGAACTCTGTGCAAACTAATGGAGAAAGTACAGAGTCGACAAAACTCATTTTCATTCAAAGAGAACTGGAGGTAAATTAAGTATTTGTGGAGATTTATGGCTGAAGTACATTTTTAACAGTGCAGCTTCTGCTTTGTTTTATTAAGTATAAACTGAAAATAAAAAGACAATTTGTGCAAACTGACTTTTACCACAAAATGCTTTTAGCCGCTTTTGACACTGAAGCATTAAGTAGTTTGCTCACAATTACTGAATTTGCTTTTGAAAACTCTAAAAGCTACTAAATCAGAATTATTCTCAGGTAAACAACAAGCTTCGTTTTTGTAGCTAACCATTAGCTGATAGTCCTGCAGAGAGCAGACAACAATGCATCCCTGTACAAGTGCTCTTGAACATGAAAGTCAAACAATTTAAGAAACAGAGGAGAAATAACCTCATTTTGTTCTCACTAAATGTAATGTGGTGTAATGTAATGTAATATTCTGACAGCAAAATGTGCAGTTGTACTCTGTGCGCACACTGGGATAAGATCGGTTCACCAGCCGCTACAACCTGATGATAAAATACTGAGGTTTAACATGACATACTGCCTGCATGGTCTTCCCTCCCATTGCTGGGGGGGGGGAAATCTCATACAGTCCACAGTGTGAATTGTTTAGACGAAATGTAGAAGAGAACGGAGGATAGATGGAGATTAGGGAAGGGGGCTATGAAGGAGATGCAACAGAAACGAGGGAGCAGGATGTGAAAAGTCAAGAAAGAGCAGAGCCGTGAAAGATTTGTGGCCGCAATGAGGCGTGACGCTGGAACAGAGGAGGAGGGAGGGAGAGAGAGGCTGAAGATGACTCGAAGAGGCTGGAAATGGAGAATAAATGTGAGGGATGGAGGGAGCGAGGCAGAGGGGATAAAGGGATGAGAAGTGTGCGGAGGAGCGAGAAGCGAGGGGGATTGAGGAGGGTGTGTGCAGTCAAAAGCTGCTAAAAAGTGTTGCGAAGTTATGCAATCCGACCCTACTCCACTCCTAACAGGGGGATTGTATAAATTGCAGCAAATTGGGCACATTAGTAGTGTGTTCACACCTACTGCTGGGAGGATGACAAAACATCTTTTAAAGGCTCATGCTGCGCAGAAATACTCTGATCTTCTTTGTCAATGCTGAAATTACCTACCGAAAAGTGATTTAATCAGACTAAAAAGCTGTTGTTTTGCTTTAAACGCTCTGATATTTTCTGCTTCTGTTGGGGATATTTGTTTATGCAGCTATTCATACATTTGGTGACAGTTATCATCAGTTTGTTTTATGAAAGCGTGCAGCATTCACTGGCATATTACAATTCAGGTCATTGTTCCAAGACAAAGAGGCCACACACATACTGAAGCTAAACGCGGATATTTTCACAGTGATGATAATATGTGAGGTGGGGGAGAGGTGTCAGCACCGGGGCGCAGGAGACTTTTAGGTTATTGCTTTCACCTGTGTTTGGGAATTGAGTTTGGGATTAAGGTCTGAAAGGTGCAGAACAGCAGCTGCTTTGACATTCCGCTCTCTGCAGAATATTAATAAGAGATTTTGTCAGTAAGAATGGGATTTACTTCTGTCTGCCAGCCTCCTTGTTATTTATTATTTAAGAATTTCCAGATTAGAATTTATATTCGCATATATCTATTCTCCGGCATAAGTATATTACACTGACCAGTGGCTCGCCTCCATAGGTGTTTTGACCTTTTTTGACTGATTACACATCTGTATGAGCTTTTGCAGACTCTGTTTGACGTAACTCACCCTTATGTTGGACTCACACTACTGTATTTTCAGGCTAATTTACCCTGTTTCACTCCTATCAACAATCAGAGGAGAAACCCAGTGTCCCACCTTGGTCTGATCTGAATAGAAGTAATGTGAGAGTTTTACAGATATACTCATACACCTCCCAAACTGTTTGCAGAATCATCGGGACCAGCCCATGACTAAATATGTTTGATCTTCAGAAGTTAAAGTTGTGATGGTTACGGTTACTATGCCAACACTCGAAGCAGCGGACACTTTCTACACTACACCTTCTAGTAATTGAGGCTAATACTAGCCAAAGACCTTAAAACTGATCTTGCAGAAGAATAAACAAACCATGTTGACTGTATCTTCATTGCATGTTTAGTCATTTTTCCTCATCACGGGGCGGCTGTGGCTCAGATGGTAGAGCGGGTCCACTGATCGCAAGGTTGGTGGTTCGATCCCCAGCCCCTCCGCATGCCGAAGTGTTCTTGGGCAAGACACGGAACCCCAAGTTGCTAGTGCCTTGCATGGCAGCTCTGTCAGCATGAGTGTGTGAATGAAAAAACACATTGTAAAGCACTTTGGATACCACTAAGGTAGAAAAAAGCACTATGTAAGTGCAGACCATTTACCATCACGGGGTATTCTTAGCATTACAAGAAGTTGCTCCACCACAACTTCCGTTTTGCTTTCTCCTGCTTTACCATGAGATCACAAGAGGACCGATAATCTCAATATTATTCTGAAGTGACGCCTTTGTCGAATCTTGCATATCTGAGATTCGAGAGGAGAATGTGTATGAAGTTTTGGCTTCATGTGTGTTATGCAGCCTCATTTTTAAAAACCCTTTCCTGTGAGCCTAGCGTTGCATGTGGTTAGATGGAAACATCTGTACTGCATCAAGAGTCAGCTGTGAATCAAATCATGCTGCTAAGAATTAAAACTGAATTCCAACTCACACTATGGGGATTAATATGTGCTGTACATAATGGCAAATGACAGTATGCAGAAACCCCTTCCAGGTAAAAAAAACAAACAAAAAACAGCAATAAATAAATAAATATGCAGATTTAAAAAAAAAAAAAAACATCTGATTCATATGGAAAAATGTTCCTGCCTTTTTAGAATCTCCCCGGCCTCACTTTAGCTGAAGTGGTGCTTCAGAGGCGTGATGAAGCCCCGTACTTTCAACATAAACACACAGTGAGCGCATGGTAACAATCCTAATCAGAGTCTGCGACGCAGTAGAAACAATTTACCAGCACTGAGTGAGTGGAATACTTTATACGGCAACGTTCTAGCTGAGGACATTAGAATAAAGTAAATGTAATATTTTGATGTTTGTCTGATTATGTTCTAAGTAAAGATTATGTTTTCAAATAGCGTGCTTGTAATTCATCATAACTGACTTGTAGTACGCAGGCTTATTGTTGTTTGTGAGTGTGAGTGTGTGTGTGTGTGTGTGTGGGTGATAATAGCAAATTTGAGAGGACAGTTGTGTATGTCACAATAACTAAGTAGAAATTTCCTAGACTGGTGGAAAGTTGCATTTGTGTGTCTGTGAGTTGTTGTTGTTGTTTATGTGAATGACTGAACATGTGACATTAGCCTGTAAGTGAAACACCGAACGGAAGCCACTGCTGTGAAATGTGTCTGTGGGAGGTTCTTCAAGTTCCTTCTCCTCTTCATTCCTTTTCTCACTCTGCCCCAGTACGTACACGCCGCACTCTCCTTCTACAGTGTGGTTGCATGCATCGTCTTGATGTCTATGTATGTATTCCAATTCATGATATTGGTGCTTAATATTCAGTGTACTCGCCACTGTTATTCCTCATGCGGTTGCATGGAGCGCTTTTGTTATTTCTGCTATCGCTCCTATATGAGCTGTTTATCTGGAGAAGACTTGAGGCAGGAAATTCCCACCCCCTGTTCTCCATAAGAGCCTCGGCGCCTGACTGTATCTGATTTACATCTTAAAACCAGGCTATTTATAAAAACGACAGCTGCTCTTCTCCAGCTGCATACGTCCAAATCATATCACAAGCATCACATGTCAGGGTTTATTGTTGTCTAATGTACACACAAAGAATATTTATTATTCACCCTAGTGAAAGGAGAGTTCAACCCTTAGTGCAGCATATGCCAGCAATGGTGACGGTCACATGCTTGAGAAGGTGGCTGAAGTCTCAGATCTGCATTATTACAATGCAATCACAGGGTTGGAAAGCAATAAAATGCTGTGAATAAGAAGTAGTTTGCTTTATTAAGTTTGGCCATGCAAGGAATCACTTATGGTGACCTCCGTATATGGTGTGCTAACATATCTGCATTAAATTTGTAGTATGAAGGTTGTCAAAGGGATTCTTACAACCACCTGTCTGATAATCAGACAACAGCACTGCACATCATTCCCATACATATGGGCAAGTAGGGACCTCTTCCACTTACTTGTTGGCTCAGTGAGCCAATATCACCACATGTATTGATTGTAGAACCACAATTTTGTGGAATAAAAGCCAGCATTTTGAGGCTAGAAGGGCTGGTGGTGGTGGTGCAAGTCAGCAGACTTTCACTCAGTAGACTTGAATTTCAGTCCTCTCCATCCTTACTTTTTAATTTAAGTTTTTAATATTTATTTTAATTGGCTGTTTTTCACTCTGTTTAAATGTGTTTTTAGTTTGGGTGTGATTTATTCACCAAGGCTACTCAGTTTTGGCTAAAATACACCCTGTTGCTACATTTACCACATGCTGTAACACTTCACTGTGTATGTTTCTAGGGTGACTCCACTAAAGATTTTCCACACACTTGTTTTCAGAGGACTGCATGGAGTAGCATTTGTCATCTGGACTACGTTCTGCTTATCAGAATGGATGATAACACACCTTCTGGCCTACTAGAAGGTGGAGAAGGTCCCTGCTGGCCCATATGTAGGGGAATGATGTGCAATGATAACGGGCAATTTAATGGGCTGATAACATCTGAATGGGGTTTCTGGAGAAGTGGCCACCCATTTTACACTAAAGAATCACTAAAGGTGACACCCACTGCAGTGTCTTTGTATGGGTAATAAAAACTCTTGGTTAGGAAAATGTCAAGCATACAGCACAAGCAAGGAAACATAAGAAAGAAGAACTGTTTCAGGTATGTGCAAGGATGCACCTCAGTTTTGATGGCAACCACCGATCCTCTACAACTTTACTACCTTATTACTTGTATGACTCATCATTTCCTGCATTGATACAGGAATGTCATATATATTCAAATTCATTACATTTAAAATGTGAAAACAATTGGGACGATTTTTTCAACCTGATTGCTGTAACCAGCATGTATTGCATTAAATGTCAGTAGAATGCTCTTTTAATCATAAAAGTGCAAGTTTTTCCAGCTGTCATCATAAAAATATTGTACACTTCCATCCACTTTCTTTACTTCTTTACTGCAGTCTGCACAAAGTTAAGTTATAAAACACATGATTCAGACAAAGGCAGTTGAAAAACAGGACACCAGTGCATTTGTTTACGTACTTCTGTGCGATGCTCAGGCTGTTTATTTTCTCCATTGGCTCTTTATTTCACTCATTCATCATATATGATGTTTGTTCTGTCCTTCCTTGTGTTTGGAAGTGTTTTGATGAGATTTATTTGTCTATCATTCACAAGTTCTCTTTTTCGAGGCGAGATGTTTTAGTAAGGATTTTTTTTTAATCTCTTATGTTTGTTTTATCAGTTCCATAATGTTAAATACACTGAAGTCTAAACTCTGTGGATTTGGAGACTTAAGTGTGACAGCAGCAGAGCAGGGCCGTTGCGGGAGAGATACAGCGGTAATGTAGTCAGCAAAATGAGAAATAGCTTAATAAAAATAGTGTAAGCAGGAGGTGGAGGGAGATGGAAACTTGGCTGCTGCTGCAGTGTATGCATGAGTAACCAGAGGGGATTGCAGTGTTATTGATTAGCCTATTACAATATCAGTCAGCCACACTGCTAATTTACTAATGACACCTTTACTACAGGATAACGGTAGGAGGGGAGGGCACTGCTGCTTTCCTCCCACTTTCTGGAGAACCCCTTAGTTTTCAAAGGTAGTTTTTTGATGACACATTGGGCAAATGTTCTTATAGCTACTTTTCACTCTCCATTGAAAAGGCAAATTGCGAGAATCTTGTCAAGAACACATCTTTTGGAGGGAAAAAAATAGTATCTAAAGCATTCTTGAATATATTTTAGCTCCTTCAAATATAGTAGACGCAGGTGGGTATACTCAAACAAACATATACATTGCCATGCAGTCAGTCAGCCTCTGGTAAGTATTTAGAAGAAACAGATCTTGTACACAAGACCAATAATGATGCACAGAGCTGGACTATAGCTTAATCAGAGGCAGTGGTGATTAATCATTTTTCACCCTGTCACTTGTGACAAGCCATTAAAGAAGCTGTTTGCACTGAAATACCAGCATCTCACCTTGAGCTACCTCATTTGCATGGGACTCTCATCTTTTTACACCTGCTCCTCTTCAACCATGGCACCATTTCCAGTGTGCCAAGTCCAGTCAAAACAAACAGACAGGTGCCTTTATAGGAAAATACCAACATACAGCGTCACTCCTTGATACTGCATGTTTAAAGTTAAACATGCAACTTTAAAGTGGCTACTTTTAAAATTGCATGTTTAAATCTGGTACACTACAAGTATATCACTAGAATGTAGATCATGATGGAACAATGAACCTGCAAAGTCCCAAAGAAGAACACAGATGTCTAAAGTTGACACTGCATATATGTGACATTTCTATTTTAGATAGATTACTCTATATGCTTGTTCGGGAGTCAGACTTTGTTGAATGAGTTTACCATTCAACCCCATAAGAGACTCCATAAAAGCTTATTTGAATTGGTCCATTTATTCAGCCTCCAGACTTCCAAAATGTAATAGCACTATTTAAACTAGCATCAAGATTAATGTGATTCTCTAAACTGGGAGATTTGGAGTAAGCAAAATAGGATAAAAATGACTTGGTCCCACTTCATCAGAGGCTCATTTGACATATTTTTTAGTTTTTGGTGAATGTAGACATTGTGTTACACTCGAATGATGAAAAAATATCAAAAAGAAGTTTGTTTTATGGATTAATACTATGCATAGTTTCAAGTAGATTTAAAGTAGAGATGCTAGGGATATGGTAGTCCAAGGGACATTATTAGACACCACATCACCAGTGAGTTCATCCTTTTGTAGCAACACCAGAACTGTTTTAGAGTAAAAGCAACACAGGTATGCAGATCTCAATGTGTAAGAAACAGTGATGGGTTACAGAATGAACAATAGATGCAGAACAATAGAAAGTTGGACACATTTGTATTCATGAAGTTAAAAGTTCTTCATAAAGAATGTGGTGAAAGAGGCATGTGGTTGTTCTTCAGATGCTACTGTGTTT
The DNA here is from genome assembly GCA_024666655.1 of Dascyllus trimaculatus. Taxonomy (NCBI): domain Eukaryota; kingdom Metazoa; phylum Chordata; class Actinopteri; family Pomacentridae; genus Dascyllus; species Dascyllus trimaculatus. Next base: position 11,006,220 of record CM045447.1, on the reverse strand, counting down.
AAAAAGCAGTATATTTTTTGTTAGTTTTTAATTAATTTAAACACAAGACATTTGTGCTTAAAAAAAAGGATTCATACTCAATGAAGGACCTAGGACCCCTATTCTGTCTCTATACCTACCAGTGAGCAGTGATTCCTAACACATCTCAGGGGGTCATCAGGTGGTATTTCGCCTAGTCCCACGACACCTCCAGGAGGCTAGGCGGGGAACTCTGGCATCGCAGAGTCACCCCCCCAGTGCCAGTTGACACTGCTCCAACCAGCACTGCCACGTTCAACTGACCCAGGCCTGTTTAGGAAATGCTCCAGGTAGTGACCAGTGCCAATGCTACCATTTAGCTAGTGCAAAAGATAAAAGAAATGTAACTGTCTTCCTAAAAGATCAGAATGTCACCAAGGAAGAAAGGCTTTAGTTGACAGGAGGCAGGAGGGGATACAGCAAAAGTCAGCAACAGGGCTCAGGAGCCTGAGGTTTGCCTACCCTTATCAATTCAATATGAATTTACAGCATGTTTGAAGCTTTTCCTCAATTTTCTGGGTTACCAGGATGATAAGTCCCACCCCATCTAAAATATGATTGGTTGGCTGAAAATGACAATAATAAAGTGATAAAATGAATGCAAATATATTCATCCATCCATCCATCCATTATCATCGCTTCATCCTTTGTAGGATTGTTGGGGGCTGGAGTCTATCCCAGCTGTCTCAAAGTGAAGGCAGGGTTCACCCTGGAGAGGTCACCGGCCTCTCACAGGGCTACATAGAGACAGACAACCAAGCACTCTCACATTCACACCTACAAACGATTTAGAATCACCAATTAAACCCTGCATGTCTTTGAACTGTGGGAGGAGGCCGGAGAACTCGGTGAGAGAACATGCAAACTTCACACAGAAAGACCCGGAGCTGAGAGTCAAACCCAGAGTCTTCTAGCTGTGGGGTGACAGTGCTAACCGGTGCAACACCGTGTCGCCCCTAAATGCAAATATATGTTGACTAGAAATTTATTTGTGATTAATCACAAACAAATGCAATCTGGGAGAACAGGTACCCCTCAAAAGGTTTCGCTGCACAGGAATGTAATTTTTCTGCCAACTTGCCCACATCACTCTTGTAAAAGAGATGTTTGACTTCCTAGTCAAATAAAGGTATTGAAGAAAGCTGTGTAGATGTGAGGATTACCAGCCAAAAAGCTGAATGTTCTTTCTGAGAAGCCTCACTTCTTATTTCTGATTATATTCTCTCCCCGTTGTGTAACTTTCCGTTAAACATAATGCTTCAGATATTCAGCAGAGCTGTAATGACACCCTCTGAGCAATAGCTTAGCATTCAATTACCAATAGTAAAGGAACCAAACCCCCAGTGGCTTTATACCTTCAGGGAGGGCTGCGTTCAATACCACCAGTAATCCCGTAAATGGTTAAAAGTGGCTAATCCCTGTCGTAGTAAGGCCTTTATGTGGCCGTTTAAAGTTGCTGTTCGCTTAGAAAGAAACCTCAGCTGCGACACGCCTAACTGGATTAGACAGCACAGCTTGCGCAGAATGGCATAACACTGCTGCGAGGTAATAGAGATGTTACATCCGGAGCTCCCGTAGACACCACTATGCATGTACTGTGGGCATGAGATTGTGTGTGCATGTGCATGAGCAATAAAGAGATAGAGATGTTAAATAGAAAGCTTCCGGTGACATGACGGGCTATATTGTGTGCGTGTGGGTGTGTGCATGTGTGTGTGTGTTACCACTGGCAACAAATGATGCCTTTTAAATGCGCTCTTATTCAGCTGCAGGGATTCGAGTGACAGTGTGTGTGCTGGTGTATGAGCGTATGAGTATTCACAGCATGGTTTCTGCTGCTGAAAAATGTCTCTGTACTTGCGTGTGTGTTTGTGTGTGTTTTACTATTCAAGTGAATTCCCACCATCGTCGTAACTGGTATGAAATATGCTCGTCTGACTGTGTGCCAGACTATGCAAGGCTGTGTTTGTGACTTTTTTAATGCATTTGTGATATTATATCTGTGCTGTGAGGTGTGTGTGTGTGTGTTACTTCCATATCCTGGAGTGAGAGTATGTATCGGTGTGTATACCCATGAGCTTGTTTGTGTTTGCATTCCCAGCATGGGCCCAAGTGCTCAGAAATACTGCATAACCACGTCACTGTGTGTTTTTCGTGTATTTCTGCGCAGAGCCGAGCCGGGCTAAATGGATTCCCTCCATCTTAGTAGAGCCGGAACCAGGAGGTTAATGAGTGAGTTATGCTCAGACGATGCTGGAACACTGACTCCATTCATCACTGTGCAAACCAGCAAAGTAGCAACAAAATGTAATGAGAAGCAATTTCAGTTTTGGAACATGAGAACTGGGACATTTTTGGAGCGACTGTTCTAACCTGAAAATGAAGGCGGTGATTGTTCAAAAACTTGCCTCACGAGCGGCATGGATAAGGTACAATCAAAACCAGATCATCCACAGTTGAGCTCCTGGCTGGGTGAACTGTTACTGCACACCCTACCCCAATCTCTTTTCCTGTTTTTCTGTCTGTCACTACTGTGTGTGTTCAACAAAGTCCCTCTGTGGCCACCAGTTAAACCCCTAAAAGCTCATCTCTGCATATCAAAGTTACATATTTATAATTGTTTTCTTTCCATCACAACATCTTGCTTCCTTTAGAATGTGCAGATCTATGAAGTCCCTGTTTCTCTCCTCACTCACTGGAGCTCGAGCACACCAGCTCACCTGCAATTTCGCTCCAACACTACAAAGTCACTTTGCATTACACAATTGTGAGTTGTAATACTGGGCTAATTCAGCCATGCATGTTTAATGATAGGATGATACAGAAACTCCTGCACTGCAAGTTGACAGGAAATGTGGGAGTGCTCAACGATTGCACTGACTGCTTAATTTGCCCATTATAAAAAACACAATATGGACATTTTAAGAAGGTTAAATCTTAACTAGAGGCGATTTTAAGCAACATCCCTTGACCCCCTATACTAATATCATTGTTCACCTCACCTTAAAGCCGTACTCCAGCAATTTTACATCAGTTTAATTCAGTTGTACAGCGACTCTAAAGCGCAGAAGGCGAATTCTCCAATGACTGGAGAACAGCCGCGATGATTTCATCGACATTATCCCGGCTTGTGCTTTGAGACTCCATATCCATAACAGAAAGCCTGTGTTACAAACCGGGGATGTAGCGTTTGAAAGGTGTGGGTGTCGGAGCCTTATTTTTTTTCCAAGTGCTGTTTAGCAAAGATTAGAAAAGGCAAGGGGCTGAGGGATACATTACGCCACTGAGGGTCCTCACAAGTGCAGGAGCACGGATATTTTGTTGTGTTTCTGTGCGTGACTGTGTACACATGCGAGTGCCTTATGAATACAAATGTTTATGTTATGCAAATTTCCGTGCAACCTACAGTACATGCTGGAGAACTACTCAGAGATTTACAAGCACCACAGAGAGCCAGGGCTGTAAAGTCTTTCATCGCTGACTGCATGCTGGTGTGTGTGTGTGTGTGTTACTGTAAACGTGTCAGTGAGTGTTAGTAGGAGTTGAGGCCTCCTTTCATGTGTTGACATGCATCTGAAGCCTGTAGGAAAGATAAGGCCCAAGTCTTTCTGTCTTTCTATCTTTCTTCCTTTCTTCTTCACTGCTCCCTCTCTCTCTCTCTCTCTTTCTTTCTCTTTAACTCTCTCTGCCTCTCCTTGTCTCCTGAGTGACTGCAAAGACAATCTTTTCTTATCTTGTGAAAATGCCTTAAATTTCCAGTCGCCACACTACACCCTGCCTCTGCATGACTATCACCTGGCTAATTACTGATCATTCCCTTTTTAGGTTGCCAGCAGTCACAAGAGAGGAAAGCGCAAAGTGAGAGAGCATTTAGATGTGTGTGTGTGTGCGAGAGAGAGAGAGAGAGAGAGGGGGGCAGTAGAAAAATGGATTCTATTCCAACTATAAGCCAATCTGGTGTAATGGGTTCCCACATGGAGCCGGGGTGACTCGCCCACTTTTAATGACTCTGCTACATTAAACATTGAAAGCTGCAGCACAGGCTTCTCATCCACTTTCTTCCTCTCACACTCCTCTCTGCTCTTGTCATTCCTCAGTGTACCCCTTATTTTCTTCTTCAATCTCTTGCATGTCAGCATCTTGGATGAAAAAAAAAACATCAGAGTGAAGGGAAAGGACAGAAAAAAAAGAAGGGGGAGGAGGTAGGGAGGAAAGCAGAAGCTCTCTGTGTTTTACTATTTAATTCTCACATGGAAATGCTTGTGTCATTCAGTTACTAAATATGACTCCAAGAAATCAACTCCTGCCTCATCACTATTTTATTATTTTGTCATTATGTCACAGTCCTACTCCTCTTTTCTCTGCTACATTCTCCATTCTCTGGGCATTTCTTGTTTCTCCACTCTGCTTTTTCTCAAAACCATTCATTCCTGATGTAAGTTCAAGCTGAAGGTACAACAGCTACTTTGGTCCACAGCGCAAAAACAAATAATTAGCCTGACAATAAATGCCTGTTTTTTGGTGGTCTATTCTTTCCATATCATGTGACTCATGAGTTTCTATGACTTTATACATAAAAAGAACGGCAAAGTTTGTGTGAAGAGAGTGGCGGTGGCATAAACCCATAGAATATATGCACCGATCAGGCATGACATTATGACCAACTGCCTAATATGGTGCTGGTCCCCCTGAAATGGACAAGAGGACCTCTCAGGGTGTCCTATGGGGTCTGGAACCAGGACGTTGGCACTGGATCCTTTGGATACTCTGGCTTGTGCAGTGGGGCCTCTGTCAATCCAACTTGTTCCACTGCATCCTGTTGATGCTTGATCAGAATGGGGTGTAGGAAGTTTGGTAGTCAAATCAACATTTTAGGTGATTGTCATGTTCCTCAACATGTTCCTGATTGTTTGATGTTTTTTCCATGTGGTGGGGTGCATTTTCCTGTGGGAGTAGGAACAGTGACATTTGGGATTTCCATTTGCATGAGGGAGTGTGGTTGTTGTGGGACAGTGTTTATTTGGGTGTCTAAAATCCAAGGTTTTCCAGCCGAACACCAGATAGGATGAATATGATCAATGATATTGTGTGTGTGTATGGATCTCACTGAGGACTTGAGGACACTGCACTATGCATGGCGATACAGTAGAAACCTGTCAAATAAAACGTAGTCGATCGCATCATAACCTGTGTTATTGTCTGTTTCACCTTCAATAAACACCATGCTGTATTTGAAAGTTTTGAAACTAGTTGATTGACAACATAAAGGTCTTTAATGGAGAAGTATGGTCATTTTCTCATAGGCTACTATAACTTTTCTAATGGACTTGCAAACAGAGATGCTGTCCCCTGCTGGCTATAAAAAATATGCTGATGTAATGCACGCTATAGCCATCTTTTATGTACAGTCTATGCGTAAACCACAGGACGTTCAACAGGGAGACTGGGGTTGTGTTGTGCCATTTGTTTCCATTGGTATTTTGTCGTTTTCAGTTGCTTTTTTGTGTTTTTGTGCTATGAAACTACTTTTTAAAGCTTAGACAACAAATCTACTAGGTTAGGTTTGGGAAAAGATTTTGGTTTTGGGGGTATGTGGGTGTTGGGTTAAAATACACTTGTGCAAATGCTAAACACAAGTCTGCAGTTGTTTTGTGCGTTGTAACAACCCCATGAATAGCACAAAAAAACTTATTTACAACATTTTTTGTTAAAGTAATTGTAATTGTAAGTAATTGTAAGTAACATTGTAGACCAGCGCGACTATGACGCATTTTAGTGACAGTGGGTTGTTGTTTGTATACTTGTTGCTTTACTGTAAATCTAACATTAAAAATAAAAAATACACGAAAAAATCTAAGAGAGAGAGAATGCAATAAAAGGCAGACTGAAACAGATTTTTGAAGTATGCCTTGACATTGCAATGCCTGCTTCTCCTTTTTCTGCTGTAGAGAAATTGCTCATATTTTCCTGCCAGTTATAATTGCGTAGCTCCACTCGACTTGACAATCCTGCTAACACAGAACCAAGAGAATAGGAGTTTAAAGAGCTTACGATATGTGACTGTGTTTCATCACACTGGTAGCTCAAATATGCTGAAGTGGTTAGCAGATGAAGCAAAACCTGAAAACCAGTTCAGTCAGTCAACTATAGCTCTCCACTACACTCAAATCACACACTCCTTTCAGCGCAACATGTATCCAGTAGAGCCTTTTCATAATGGCAGTGTACTTTTGCTGTCAGCTCACTGTTTTGCTGCTTGTCAGCTACGGTGCTACTCACCTGAAAACAATGCTGTCACTTGCCACTGCTGCTGCTCACATAGCATTTCATCAGTCATGCTACCACCCCAGCATCAACCTGCAGGCTCTCAGCCCGTGTTCCCACTCGGAGCAAAGTTATTATTGTCACTCTCCACTCCCAGCTGTGCTAGGCTCGTTGATTTCAGAGTCTGGATGCCACATCAACACTGTTGACAGTGGATTTTCAGCCAATGATTCTGTCTGATAATGCAGAACGTGTTGCAGACTAGGTAATTGTTAAAAATCTTACAAATCAATAAATGTAGTTTCAAATTTTCACGTTGAGGACGACCAAATATTCACATTTCACTTGTTTATTCACACCTCAGTAAATCTGCACTTTCACATTTTGGCACAGGGCCTTCATCAGTGCATTGGATTATTACATGTTTGATTTTGTAATATATACTATGGCAGAGTTCATACAAAGATAGGAGTAGAACCATGTACCTGGGAAGCAATCACTTTTCCTGTCCAATGATTCTGACTAAGGAAAGCAATCTTCTGCGTGTCCTTTTTTCTCGTCCAGGCTAGCAACAACCATTAAAAACACTGAGTTAAAAGTATGACACAAATAAAACAACAACAATATAAACTTCAATCCTTACAAGAAAAGTGATATTGTTTCCAAGTCACTGGTTCAACTCGCAACTGTGGATTAACTCTGCCTTTGTGTATAGTACAGAATTGAGTTGTGCAGCTCAAACGCTGAGATGAAAGCTCTTTTTAAGAAACATATAGGTATGTTTCTGCTATGATGGGAGCCATATTAACAAATGACAGATTAGTATGTTGTCTTCATTGAGTCCTGAACTGCATTTTTTTGGAACACATTTATTTAATTTTAGGTTTAGTACTCCACTAAGGATCTCACTGTTACAATAAATTGATGTATTCTTCATTCTTGAGATGGTGGGAGCTCTCTAAATATCGATGTTGCATTACAAAAAAACTTTACAGCCTGAAACTAACAATATTTGTCATTTTGTAAGATTGTTTTTATCAGTTATTATCAATGAAAACAATGATTGACCTTTTCCACAGCTAAAAATCTAAAACCCTGCCTGTCAGAGTCCTGGAAACATAACACTTGTTTGTCTCTGATACGTCCTCTTGCCATCCTGCTCTCTGCATGTTCCCTCTCCATCACTGGCCACATTGCGCTCTCTCTCTGCCACCATCCATTATCTCCGTCTCTCCCTCCTTCTCACTCCATGCTGTGTCTCCCTGTTATAACAACCTGCTCCATCTCAATTTACTCGCTATCCAGACTGTTGGAGACTCTTACTTTGTTTTGGTAGCGTTTCTCTGTCCTGCCATTCCTGCTGTCCATTATCTGTTTTCCCTCTGCTCTCTTTCATTATTTGCTTCTGTTTAGTTTAATTTTTTTAGCATTCTTCTCCCCCTTTCACCTAAATATGCCGGCAGACATTAGGCCTGTGGCTGGCTGCTTGCAAACCATTCGCCCACATTTTACTAACTGGAGAACTTCTCATCACCTTTCATCTAATTGCTCAGTATACCATAAACACACATACCAATATATTAAAGAAATATAAACTGTAATTCAGATATTATTTAAAACCAATCAAATTAAATTTGTTTTTATTTCAAGTCTGTAACAGAGATTCAGAATGAAATTACAAAATGATCAGCAACCCAGATGAACCATAATGAGGCCATAACAAAATCTATTTGATCAAAAGGTAATTAAAGGTCACAGTAAAATGGCAGCTTGAACGAGTACAGATTAGTCAAGTGATTAATCATCCATGTGTCCCTAAATATCCCTGGCTGAATCCCAAAAAGATACTTCTCAGTATGTTCTCAGTACACCATTGAGTGATGACATGCTCAGTAGGAAAACGCAGCTAATGTCGTACTGTAATGTATTCAGGTGAGTAACCATATATTATCCTCAGAGTCTATACACTGATGTCACCGTGTACACACTGTCCCACTTCATAGCAGATTTATGTGTCATGATCTCTGCAAATGGTACCAGACACTAAATACTGTTCACAATGTTTCATGACATTAATGGGCTTCAACATATTTTCCTGCAATCATCTGCTATAAGTAGTGTCAAATAAAAAGTTAACAGAGCTAAAGTCACAGTTGTCTGACTCATTGGATGTTGACTGTCATTGGTTGTGTATTTTTTGTTATTCCCGCTATATTCATGTTACTGTTTTCACAAAAAACTAAAATGCACTCAAGCGAGATGCAGACCCAAAATCAAAATCAACATCTGTGCTGAGTTTGATTGTCCTATCTGTCTTTGTTATCAAGTTATGGTGTGGACATACACACCCACACACCGACATACACACATACAGACAGACAGACAGATGACAGTAAGTTCAAGGTCAAAGGTCAAGTTCAAGGCCAAAAGGTGCAATATGGTAGTCCTACCCTTAGATATACCAAAGTTCGAATATACAAGTAGTGTATATTATCTACTCTATAAGCTAGTAGATCATAAGGGGATTTTGCACCAATTAACCCCGCAACCTTGACCTTTGACCTTTTGACCTCAGAATTAATGGGTGACCAGGGTAGGTCAAGATCAACATCTGTGCCGAGTTTGATTATCCTATCTGTATTTGTTCTCGAGTTATGGTGCAGACATAGCTACTGACCCACATGCAGACATGCAGACATACAGACAGACAGACGGATGGCCATGATGGACAAACAACAGAGCAGCAACCCTCACATTAAAAATGGCAAGTTTTGAAAAAAGATTAGTCGTACAGTATAGCAAGTCTGCTCGGTTCATTTGGTGAAGGGAGAACACATTTAATTTTCCAAGTGTGTTCCTCTAAACCTGTTAGACAGTCAGACAAGCTGAGCATAAATTACAGCTGTAGTAAAATTTGTTGTGAAAACCACAAATTTTAAAAAGGAAAATACATGTAAAGCAACTTAATACATACGTTGGAATCATCAGGTGTTCTGAATAGATGTGTATGTGCACATATAAGTATAATTTGTCATACTTTAGCTAACAAGTAGATCTGCAGAATCTATTGGATCTTTCCACACTCAGTTTCCTTCTCAGATCTTCTGTCTTTATGCACAAAACGCAGTCTTATGGTAAGCCAGACAAACACGAGGCTGCAGCTGCATCAAAATTAGCATCAAAATTAGGCCAAATTAAGTTAAAAGTCTTTGTGCGTCATTGGATGAAGTTTTATTGTGGCTGGATTTTTTTTGGCATCTTTCCACTGCAACTAAGCAAAACAACAGTGTCCAGAGAAGTCAGAGTTTTAAAATAAAAATGAAAGCAGCTCTTAGCATGCCTACTTAGTAATGCAATTTGTACTGTACAATGCATTTCTACAGAGATTGAGGGCTGTGGATTTTGTCTGAAATCTCTTTACAGATTTACAGCGTGCCTAAACTGTTTGGTTAATTCCTTCATGTTGCCTGTGGTCAGGTTTCTAGGAATGTTGCCAAATCCCAGCTTTTGAGTTGGTCGTAAAACACCTTTAATGAGATATAAATAATGCTGGAATTGTCAAATAAAAAAATCATTCTTTAACAGTAAAACTGAACAATAGGCTGTCGTGTTAAACGCTTTATTTCTTTCCGGCATTCACTCGTCTTTTGTTCTTTCATAGCCTTATTTATCCAGGGGAGGATTTTGCTGAGCACGTATTCTCTTTGTTAGATCTCCCCTACTCTATATTCATGTAGTTAACCCCGTTCTCACATGGGACATGCCCAGTACAACCACTGCCTTCTGCTGATGGCCACGGAGAAGCTCCAGCTCACCTCTGTTCTGCCATGAATGTTCATGATGGATGAGAGCAGAAATTAATTTTAGCTGCCTGGTGTAGTCTGCATTTATGTACCCCCCCCCGTTCTAGGAAGTCCACTGTCAGTCCCCATGGGTGCATGACTTTGAAGAAACCCCTTGACGGTGAGAAAGCGCTTAACTGAATTTAGTGTACAAAACACAAACAAAGACCGACAAAATCGCAGAGGACTATTTAGGTCAGTCTGGCAACTGTGCATCTTGTGGCTTGGGATTAAAAAGACAATGTGAAAGATGATAGAACGAACCAGCCTTGTCCCAAAGTGGCTTCCAGTCAGTGAAGAAGAAACCCCAGCCTCCTTCGCTGCATCATGTTGTTGCCTCAGTAGCACTCTATGCTTGAAGGCTATCTGTATGTGAATATTTTAGTGCATTATAGTGCTATCTCAGATAACTACAAGTATCCCAGACTTCTATTCATGCTGTAATGCTTCAGAATAGACTTGATATCCAGCCGCATTGTGCCTTACCTCTCCCTTGTATAACACCAGGCCATCACGGCTAAAGAAAATGTCTGGTTTGATATGAATGATGATGAAAACACCAAATAAAAGACTTTTGAAACAAGCAGACTCTTACTTGTGTTGGTAATACATAGAAATATAAACAGGGTTAACCAAGTCGTGTTGCCATTGTTAGAGGAAGTAAAAGTGTCATTTTTAGTTTCAAACCAGCAAGACAGATGATATAAGCTACCCCCAACTCTGTTCCTTTGGTGTTACTTGGTGGACACAAGAGAGACAGATACCAGGTTGGATATGGTTCTTTATTTATTTTAGTCAGGGTCTAACATTCTCCTCAAAAGTAGTTTGTATTTCAAAATTTCCCCCAGCATACATTAACCAAAGGTCTCCTGAACATTAGTTTTGAATCTCGGTGTGGTGACTCCAGCCGTCGCCTGACTCTGCAAAATCCATAATGCATAAAAAGCAAAGTGGCGGAGCACAAGTGGAGTCGAGCCCTGGACTGTCCTGTGATGACACCCACCTGCTCCACAAGACACCCACACCCTTAATTAAACATAACTTTAAGTCTTAATACAATTTTAACTGGTGAGTTATATAAAAAGCCTACCTTTGTATAGTTGTCATGAACAAGTAAATTCGCCATAGAGACAAAAACTTTTTTTGTTGTTGTTGTACCAGACCATAAGTATTTTTATTTCTGCTTTAACACTGGTCATCTTTTGCATTAGGGTCTGTGGGGATTCACTCATTTTGGGGGCCAGCCTCAGGTGGTCTTTTAACTTTTAACTGAGTGCAACTTTCGATGTAGCAGGTTCCAGCTAAACCAACGCTTCTTCCAAATGACCCAACTCTTTGTGGCCCCTCAAGCTGGTCGGATACGAAAACTTTCAAATCTCCTTTTTAATATTCTGCATTGTTGCAACCAGCTCAGTCATTTCCTCTGAAACCCAACAGCACAGCAGCAAGTATTCAAATGATCCCGTATTGATTACACAGCTTTATTGCATTACCTGTATCAAGCGTTATGCACAGCGGAGTGCTTGCAATTTCCCCTTTTCCCCTTTTTCCAATTTGCACCTACCTTTGTGTTTGTTCGCCAGTGTGTGTGTGTGTCCATTAATCTAGGCTGATACCAACAGAGAAGTTGCTGGGAGATGCAGGATGCATCCATAAAGCAGACCTGAGTCTCATTAGGGCGACAGCACAGAGGCAGCATTACTCACACCTCACTCAAACTCTGTCTGCATTTCTTTTACCGTCTTCTGTCTCATTTCCTTCTTTAACCTCCGTTTCCTCCACACATCCTTCCTGTCACACACCAACCCCTCACTCTTTCCTCTCCTCCAACTTCCTAACATTTTCTTCTGATCACCCCGTCCCTTCACACATGCTGCAGCTTCTGTCACAGGCTGCCCTCCCTCTGTGTCATGTGACATTAAGTGCACAGCACACAAAGGCGGCAATACCGAAACTCCTCTGTCAGCTGACTCTCTCCTCGTTTCCGTTCTCATTCCCCTCTGTTTTGCTCAGCACCGACTCATTATAATTATTTACACCTCTTGTCTGATGTCACCTGGCTCTCTCTCTTTCTGTCGCTCTCGGTCTCTGTTCCCGTCTTCGCCTCCGTTTATCTCCATCTCACTGCTGCAGCCAGAACTCTATGCATGACGTCATCTTTCTCATTACTGCTCCCTCTGTTAACCTATCCATCCTTCGTCCCTTCTTTTGTCTCTTCCTTCCTTCTCACTCCACCCTTCTTGTGTTTTCTCTGCCCTCTGTGCCTGCTTTTCTCATTTCCTGTTCTCCATTTGTCTTTCCTCCCCTCCCTTTGATTCTGCTCCATCTTGTTCCTCATCTCTTTATTTTTTTTCATTCTACTGTACCTTCTCTTTCTTCTCTTCCTTTCTTTTTTACCATCCATCCTCTATCTTTCTTCCTACATTCTGTCCTTCTTCTGTTTTCTTCCCTTTTCTCACTTTCTTTTCTTTCTGATCATCTCCTTCTCCTTTATTTTTCTTTTCATAGATTTGTCTTCCCTTTTTTTCCCTCCACAATTAAGCTTTAATTAGTCATTTCTATTTTCTTTTCTTTCTTGTGCTTCTTCGTTTTCTTCTCTGCTCAGATCTCCTCCTCACTCCTTGATTCAGCCCCTCTCCTTTCATTTCTACTCGGTCTCTTTTCTTCTCTCCTCCTGTATCCCTCTCCCATCTGTTCAAACCACTGCTCCGATCATGTTGCGTGACTGCCTCTCTCTCTCTCTCCCTCCCTCTTGATGATGCTGCCCTCTTAGCGTCCCTCCCTTCATTCTTTTATCTGTGGTGCTACCTATTTATCAATTCTCTTTCCCTCATTGTATCCTCCTCTGTTCTCTCACCTCTGATCTCAACCTCCCTGTGTGCGGCTTGTGTTCGGATCGTGTTCTCTCCTTGTCCCTCTTTTTTGTGACCTTCATCTTTTTTTCTTTGTCACCCTCCTTTCTGTCACGATATTCTGTCAGATTTTTTTTTGGTATTCATGGAGTGACACTTCCATTGTTGTCAAAGGTTGACAACATGACAAGTTCCCTTTTTCTTATATCCAGATGCTAAAGAGGTTCCTCGTAGTGGCACACACTGATGCTCTGACTGCAGTCGTAATGTGGCTATGGCAAGCTGTCAAGACTTATGGACAAAGAGCCCGTCACCGTTTGGCGAATGCTCCCATTGCAGTTTGTTCAGGCAGCTGCAGCCCTGGGCTTTTAATGCTCACAAGTACACACTGGGTTTGATGAAAAGATCATGTGAGATAGCCTTCATTGTCTTCACTGTCAGGTTGCCAGAGATCCAGCGTAGATTCAGGAGAGCTCAAGCACCTGACCAGAGAAGAATACTTCCGGCACACAGCAGCTTATTTTTTAAAACAACTTGTTGATTTTACACTTCAGTAATGCTCACTGCTCAGGGCCCTGAGCTCATAGGGACAGGTACAGAGGATTATATTTGTCTTCATTATACACAATCAAGCAAGTATAGGCAACCCTGTCATATTAACATTTTGGAGGAAACATATTTTCTCCCCAACAGGTAAGACTTTGACGTTATTCTCGGTCTTACATTTTATTTTCACTCGCTGTTAGGTTTAGGCACCAAAACTACTTGTTTAGGTTTTGGAAAATACCATCATTTGGGTTCAAACTTGACCCTTTCACAACATGTTTGCAGATTCTTATTGATTTTATGGCCTACTAGAGGGATGAGTCCCATCCCGTCTAACATATGATTGGTTGACAGTCAAGCAATACGGTAAATGGCAGAGATATGTTGATTAGAAACCTATTTGTGATACATAACAAATAAACATAATCTGGAAGAAAATATGATTTAAAGTATGATTGATCTGATAATGCAGTTTAGTCATATTGGAATGTCAGTTTTAGGAGTATAGGGTTGGTACAGAGTGAACGCAGGCTTTTATTTTACCCTAGTGATTTGTGAACCACTGAGTGATGTCAAATCTGTGCTCTCTCAAATACCTTAAATGGTTTACATGTGCATCAGTGTACCCTGCATCATTATAGCACCCTATAGTGGGGCAACGTCCTTCGCATAAGAAAACAAGTTAAGGCAGTTTCATTCCAGGCCTGAAATATTAACCTTAATAACTTTCCAGGCCAACTTTGACTTCCACTTGACCCAAATGACGACCAACCCAAACCCGGCCGAAAGTAATCAAGCTCTGGCCCGGCATAAATTGCAGCCCCGCAATCCTCCTGCAAGCTACGTGCAGAAATTTCCCATTATCACCATTTCAGCCCCAACAATTTCCAGAGATGATGTTTCAGAAGAAATAACGTTTTTACCCCCTCAATAATTCATGTCCTCAGGAGAAAGCCACATTCTATGATCAAATATACGTGTCAGCAGAATCTTTTATCTTGAGGGATTTTGAGATAGGTCACTTTGCGGACATCCCATCGTAGAGTGATTGATGTAGCTGTTAAAAGAGAAACATCTGTGTTCCAGCGTGCCTCAATAGAAATCACCTCTCACCACTGAAGAAGCCTGTTAAGCATATTATACAACGCTCCCTCAGGTAATTGTGAGTTGGAGCAGTGTTGCTGCTTTACCTGATGAATGAGTGAACGTGGAAATAATTTGGCAAACTTGATAATGCCTGAAACAGCTGGTCAGTTTCATTTTTACAAAATCTGATTATGTAAGTCAACAGCATCATCACTGAGAATCTGTGGTTAAGCTAAAAGCTCAAGATAAGAGGGCAGACATGGTGTAGAAATGCACTGTGGCAGTCAGATGAGTTATATAAGACTGGAGAGTTAATTAGACTGTAGAATAACACATATAACAGATGTTGAATGTATGTACAGATGGTCCATGGTGCATAGCCCAGCGTGAGAAAGTACATTTAAAGGGTACAGCAATGTAGTGGTCCAGAGTACTGGCAGCCTCAGCGTCAGGAATCCTTATGGCCTGAGGTTCCTCCTGGGCCTCCCTGTATAGCACCTTATGACTTTGTCCGCAAGACTTATGACAGTCATTTGCCTGACTGCAGCAGTTGGCAGTTGCTGGGGTGCTTAAATAACTCTCTCTCTCTCTCTCTCTGGGTTCTGCACTGCCTAGCGCAGATATCCTGCAAGTTGGGTCATGTGTCTTTGGTGATGTGCTTGGCTCTAAATAATGCAAATGCAAAAGGTCCTTTGAAAAGGGGCCATAATCCTGAATAGCCTAAGGTATAGGGGTGGTGTTTATGCGGCTGTTTTTGTGAAATGTAGCATTTGATTCGCTGGCGGTAATGATGTTGATAGCCTGATGTCCTTCTGTCAGGTTGTATGGGACTTGGCAATGCAAAAGTCACCAGACTTCACCCCAATTATGATGCCTAATTAACAGCTTACAACACTGTGATAAAAAAAATAAAAAAAAACTGTGTGGCGCAATTACATTTGTAGACACTTTATGCCACTAAATAGCCTCTGATTTGGACTTTCCCTATAATTGTTAGGCTGGAAGAAAGTGTTGTACATCAGCCCAGTGGCACTCTAGTGTGCCAGCCTTAGGAGAATATTCATTCTGCATTCAAGGCATATTAGAATATTTTGTCCACATGGATAAACACATAATTGCTCACATAGAGACATGCAGGTGAACAGGTACAGCAGGTATAAAACAAACACAGCATGCTTAGAGGCTACCTAATTATCAAAAAGCTCCCCCTTTGTTTTCCTTCACTCTTTTTTTGTATTTAATATGCCCTGTTTTAATCCACAACTCAGTCAGCTTGTTTTGGTTCAGTTAATCTGTATCCATCAACTCACATGTGCCCTATCTTTCTCCTCTTCCTTCCCTCTCAGTTATCTCGCTTCACTGCTTCAACTTTGATCATGGTGGTGAATAAATTGCACCCCTCTCTGTGCCTAAAACAATGTTTAATGGCCACGAAATGCTATTGCTGGCATTGAAAACATTGCAGGGCTGCCTAGCGTTTTTGCTAACAATGCATGGCTGCGTTGAAGCACTTGAGCGGGCAAACACTAGGAGGAAATCACAGGGGATAGTTTAATACGCCTAAGCAAATAACAGCGCGGGGCTCACCGATTTCCTTTGCTCCAGCACAGATACAAATCTGAGAAAGCCTTTACACAGATGAAGGGAGAGTTTGGAACACACTGTCTCATCTCTCTGTGGGGACGGTGTACCTGTGGCACCACTTTACCTGTCGATGTTGTGCTGTTTTGTAAGGGAAATTTTCTGGACAAAGTCTCCTTTTGTTTGAAAGGTAAAAACTATGTGTGTGGCAGAGTGTGTACTTGTATTACTCATGTTGTGAGGGCATAAATCTGTTACATTGTGGAGACTCACTTCCCTTTTGGGGACAAAAGGCAAGTCTCTGTACCACAAATCATTACATTTGAGCAGGGAAACTTAGTATAAGGTTGGGATAGGGTTTGGCGTGCAGTAGTTTTCTGAGAAAAATGATGGAAAATCAACTGGTTTAAAAAATATTTGAATGTACATTTTAAATCTGTTAATCTGCTAATTTTATTATTGTTATTACAGAATATTAACCTGTTTTTTTCCTGTTAGAACATAGTATTGAAACAGGTACATTACTTACATCATCAAAATATGTTTGCACCCACGTTTTGCCCTGTTCACCATAGATGTTGAATGAAAATATGCGTACAGACTTCGTATGTGTGTGTGTATCACATCAAAGCTTGCCGTGCTGCTAAGTCATGACCATCACCCCACACCATCTGCTGCTCTGCATATCAGCTACCAGTCAGACAGACAGTTAAAATCAAGGGTGATTAGGTCTTGAATAAGGAACACAGCTTAACTAACATGTAAATGTTTTTTTTTTTTAAACGCTCTGTTTTAGACTTGTGTACTGTATGTGAGGGAATTTCTGCTACCACTGCTCGTGACAGTGGGCCAAGGGGTCACTCTGACTCCACTGATGGCCTTACACATACTAAGTTGTCAGTGCAGTCTTCCCGAAGGCCACACACAGGTCACTTAGAAGTTAACAACTGCTCCTGATGTGCTTCAGGCAGGGCTATGGAGATACGTGGAGCCTCTGGGCTCTTGCGCTATATCTAAAGAATAAACCTTGGTTGGGCATGTGATGAGCTCTGTGAGTGGCAATACATACCATATTACCATGTTAACGGGAGGAGATTCAGAACTGGAATGACAAGATTGTTGGTCATTTGTATCATGACATCTCTGCTCTGTGGGTATCAAGCTGCAGCACATGCTTCTGCATAAGAAATCTGACTCTCCTGAGAGCTACTCCAGCACGAGTTAACTAAAGAGCAACCCTTTATTAACCCTTAGAGCATGACGGAGGCACTATGCATCCAAATTGGCATCGCTTTTTCTCAGCTGAATTGCTCTTGAAGTATATATTGCCGCGAGGTACTGTGCATATCAAATGAAACTGTTCATTTTCACACGCCTGCTCCTCGGTTGAAGCATTCACAAAGTCCCTGTTGTTTCATAGCATAGGCCTCACTTGTGTTTCCAGCACAGGGCTGACATTACATTCCACTTTGTATAACAAATGTACACAAGATAATAGTTTTTGTTTTCATTGCAATGACTTAAAAGTTATGGTCAAAAGATGAGCGCAGGTCAGTCGCAGCCCTTAAGTTTGAGGCACCTAAGGCAAAGTCGCTATTGGGGGCCCGCTAGTCTGGAGATGGGAAGCAAACATTTGCTTATTTTGCAATTACACTGCAGTATGTGAGCACAATTTAAGTACAGTGAGTACTTTCTGTTTGGCTCTAAGCACATATTTTTTCCCAAATTTAAAAGTCAAACACTGTCCCACCATTATGCTTCATAGGCAAAATCCAGACAATCCCCCTACCATTATGAAAATATATTAAAAATGGTATTATTTTGTGGTGACACACATGAAAAACATTCCAATTTCAGAATAATCGGTATATAGAGGCTAATATAAAAATCTGCATATTTTTTAGAATGATGTAAGATCTGGATCGCCTCGTCTGTTCTGAAAACACCAGCTACAACATATATGGCTCACCCTAGCAATGACCAAGACAAGAACTTAAAAATAAGGTGGTGAAATCCCCTTGGTAATAACAGAGGGTTAGCTATGTGTGTACTACAAGAGTGTTATATTGAGAGAAGGAAAATATCAATAACAATAAAAAAAAGAACAGCTGAAGTAGACTAATCAGAATTTGCATAGTATCAACATGATAGCTGCCATAGCCTGAAATGTTTTAAACTTATTGATTCCTTTTCTGTCTTATTATTGATTTACATCTTGGCTGTGTCAACAAAACTGAGATAGTGTGTGGCTTACATTTCTATACTATCGCATCACATTCCTCCACTAAACTACAGCCAAGAAAGGTCATGTGTGTCACATTCATGCCCTCCCTCTTCATCTTCCGTGCTTCACTTTGTGCACATGCACCACCTCTGCAATCTCCAGCATGTACACTATGTGCCATTCACATTAAATTTCTTACCCGTAGACCGGTTGTTGACTTACAGCTGTTGTCTTTTCCACGGAATGGGCTGCAGGTAATGGCGATGCTGATAGCAGCTTTTGCTTCTCCTGTGCACAATGAGGCAAACAGATTGGTGGTGGTGATGTAGGGCGGTCGTGGAAAACGGCATGTTTGGCTTATTGAATCCTGAGAGATGCATCCACCTTAACCTCATCAACGCACATTGATTACTGGGAGGAAATGCATTGATTTGGGAAGATATGTGATAGCACACGTGAACCCACACATTACACATACCTAACACACACGCAGTGTCGAAAGACATTTAAATACAATCAAATGATGTATAATTACAAGTATGAACACACAGAAATAGCACACATAAATAACATATACACACTGTTTCATCAGATCAGACATATTTGAGCTGTCAGTGATGTCAGTGTATTTGTGGCTTGCATAAATACATGTTCCCTCTGACAAAATCACTGAGCCAAAACAACCACCTGTACTTAGCCATTATTTCCCTGTGGGGTGAATTGAAAATGCCTGTCTTTCAGCAAATTACCACAGTGAAAGGTAAAACAAACAGAAAGACACCTGAGCTGTGCCATGTGTAGAGATCACATATTGATTTGTGGTGACTCTGCCTCCTGCAGCAGTGGATATTTCACTGCAGTTCAGGTGTCCCGAAGCGAGGGTGCTGGCTAACACCATAGACAGGCAATAGAACTGTGTTGTATTTAGTGCTTAAAGTCCAATTGCCAGTTCCAATAGAGCTTTTTCTGCATCTCCTAATCCATTCCTTATGGATGTTAAGTGACATTAACAGCACACAAACTGAAACCAGCTACCAGCACATGACACTGTAGCATTTCACAATAACAAACCACCTGCTTCACCTGTTGATATCAAGCTCAGCCTTGTTTTTTAGGGTATTTTTAGCAGTACTGGGCAGATCAACATGACTGTAAGCTCAGAACGTCTGTTGCATGCAGATCAACTTTCTTCCACCAAGAGAACTGAGGACAGAACTATGCACAGGCACGAACACAGGTTATGCGAGGTGATCATTTTCCCACATTGAAGATGCTCTGCAGGGATTTGAAAAAAAAAACTCCCTTTTAGCAAGTCTGTGGTTTCTTCCGTTAATTACTGACTGCTAGCAGACCATGGTGAAGCAAAGAGTGTGATTCCTGTATCAGCAAGTGATAGAAGAACAGACAAGGTGCGGAGAGCGTGAGGGATTTCTAGCCTTAAGTCAAAGTAATATTTCATCATGTGTACACCGATCTGGCATAACATTATGACCACCCGCCTAATATTGTGTTGGTCCCCTTATGTGCTCAAAATGCTCTGAACCATTGGACATGGACAGGAGGACCTCTTGGGGTTTCCTTTGGTGTCTGGAACCAGGATGTTGGCAGTGGATCCTTTGGGTACTCTGGCTTGTGCAGTGGGGTCTCTGCCAAGATCCTTTCCACTGCAGGTCAAATGGTCTGCACTTTATAGCGCTTTTCTCTACCTTAGTGGTATCCAAAGCGCTTTACAATGTGTTTCGCATTCACCCATTCACACACACATTCACAAACCAATGGTGACAGAGCTGCCATGCAAGGCGCTAATCTACCATTGGGAGCAACTTGGGGTTCAGTGTCTTGCCCAAGGACACTTCGGCATGTGGAGGGGCCGGGGATCGAACCGCCAACCTTGCGATCAGTGGACAACTCGCTCTACCACTTGAGCCACAGCCACCCAAATAAACATGTTGGGCCATTGTCATGTTCCTCAACATGTTCCTGATTGTTTGATGTTTTTTCCATGTGGTGGGGTTCATTTTTCTGTAGGGGTAGTCCAGTGACATTTGGGATTTCCATTTGCATGAGGGAGTGTGATTGTTCTAGGACAATGTTTATATTGGTGTCTAAGTCTCATCAACACAGATGTCAAAATCCAAGGTTTTCCAGCAGAACACCACATAGTACCAATATGATCAATGTTATTCACTTCACCTGTCAGTGGTTTTAATGTTGTGGCTGATTGGTGTACATTTGTTGTATATATATAGGACCCTTTAGATCTGCAACTCTCTATCTAGCAGGTCCTATGTAAGCTGGAAAATACTGATTTTTCAGAGCAAATGTTTATTGTTTATGTGAATGGCTTCCCTTGCATTCTGTTTTCATGTGTACGTCTCGCCACCATTATTTTTTATGTTAGTGTATATATATGCATATCCATTGAGTGTGCCATCCCGCCTCCAGCCTGTGTCTATGTAAACAGCTTAGACCAAAAGAGTGAAGCAGCCATGCAAAATAGGTACATGCATTTCATCAGTGTGCCTCTTAAATGTCTATCCGTGCCTCTGCTAGAGAAGAAAGATTTGATAGATTAAAGGAACTGGGGACAGTCTGTGTGTAAATGTCATTACTTAGCCGGCACTTCTGCACTATTGTGCTCACTGCAGATGAGTACCCTTTGCAGCATGAAAAAGAGAGGTGGGTGGCTTGTATCAGACTGTTTGATGGACAACAAAATGAATAGAGTGGAGGATGTGATAAAGAGAGAGGGAGAGAGGGAGACATGAGCGGTTATTCAGGAAGGAGCCCACATACACACATTCATGCACGAGGAGGAGAAACTGAACTTTTTGGTGGGAGGGAAAATCAATAAACGGGGCTATGAAAAATGAAGTAGCTTCTCAGAAAATTCTATTTCTTCTTTTTATTCCTTAGACAATAGTTCTTTTTCGGGCACGATGAAATTGCATTTCAAGCAATTTTTGAAACAAAGTCATGTCCTGCCCTTGAAATATATCATTCATTTGTTGCATAGTGATCATAGAGTATCTGACAGCACTGGAAGAAAATAAAGAAAGCCAGAAAACAACACATAGCTGTAGGTCTCAGATTGAACTCTTCACAAAGGTCATTTAATGTCCTGCCTGTGAACACATCATACGTCTACAATGTGAGTCATATTGCTCCCTAAAAAATAAAATACACATTACTCAAGGTTTTTAAAGCCTCCGTCAATGTTAATGCAGCACAGTAAAATGCTTACAGATGTTATTTGTCTGGGTCCACTGACTAAATCCAAATTAAGACAGATTGAAGCAGTTATTCAAAGGAATTGAACACGAGCCAGATTTGTGGAACTAATAAAGTTCCACAAATCTGGAGCTTTATTAGTCAGAGAGAAACATCTCGACATTATATGTTGCAACCTTGAAAAAGCATGACG
Source organism: Dascyllus trimaculatus (assembly GCA_024666655.1). Lineage (NCBI taxonomy): Eukaryota > Metazoa > Chordata > Actinopteri > Pomacentridae > Dascyllus > Dascyllus trimaculatus. The sequence continues at coordinate 10,984,383 of CM045447.1, read as the reverse complement.
TCGAACAGTAATGATTTACCTGTGATGCGTAAGCTTCATTGTTATTCCAAAAAGTCAGAGTGAAAGCTGAGATTAAAGGGTTTGAGATCAAAGTGAAAGACAAGATATTGAACCAAGAAAGACGCTCATGTAAGTCAGCAGTTTGAAATCAGCCGCATGTCCAAACTGATCAATACAAAAACAGAACTCTTGTGAAATAATTCAGTAAGGCAACAAAGAAAATCCCATCAGGTCCGTGATGCTGACGGTTGTCTGAGGTACATTTCATTGTTTTAAGTTGATTAAAATTTCCCATATGCACAATCAGGAATAGCTGCTATTAATAATCTGTTTACCTATGCCATCCTTTACGGTTTAGGTTGGAAAATCACATCAGCTTCAAACCTGCTTCAAATAACACAGTACCAGATATTTTTCAAAATGCGGTCATTCACAGCAGTTTCCCATATTTTCATCGGGTCGCAGAGACCCCAAACTGTGACAGCAGGGAAAATATTTATAGCACAACTTTCAGCGTGTTCTGTTTGTGCTGGCCCCACAAGCTTTGTTTATCCTGGAAAGTGCAGCGATGCAGGTACTCGCTGAGATATGTTCCGAGGTTTTGACACTGTTTTTTTTTTTTTTTTTGCGGCAGAGGGCTGAGTAGAGTGTGGTAGTCCTCAGCCTGTCTGTTGAGCTGTCTCCAACTCAACGCAGGCATTTCCCTCCTACATCATGTTTTATTTGAGAGTCACAGCAGGAATGAGAGATAAACTGATGATATATACACAGCCATAAACATACGCTGACACATTCTGTCACGGTTCTGTCACATGTATAAACACATGCGCACACATGTGGAGATTTAATGCATTCTGACGCTGGTGCTGACATAAATCATAAATGTGGAGAGCTATTAGCTGGCCAGTAGTTTTCTGACCCCAAATCAAGATGGCCGTGTGGGTTAACAGACACAAATGAGTCTGAGCAGAACACGATCTAATAAGACATCACATTGCAAAACAAACACTTTTTGTCAGTTCGTTATTTGCAGGGTTAAGGAGGCTTGACTTCAAAATTTCATCTGTGATCCCTGATGAATGTTAAAAATGCAGAATTGGAGAGAAGTCGCTCTGAGAGTGGACAGTGGCAGCTGTAATGACTTCTCCAGAGTCCTGCCCTAAAGAAGTCAGCTGTCAGTGTGTGCTGAAAGACAGCTGATGGAAATTTACTGCTATATATGCTGATGTGCACCGAGTGAAATGTGTCACTTAGTGGAAAAGATCAGGGTGAAGCTCCACTTGAAAGTGTCAAGGGAAGATTCCTCTGCAAAATAACAGCAGGAGACGGTGGTAGTGTATCGATGGTTTGTCCTGGGTTCCAGTCTCACCTCTTTATGTTGCTGTCAGATGGAAATCTGCCTGGTGAAATGTATTTTAGCCAAGAGCAAAATGGGGGTGGGTAGTAGCATGGGTAGGGTTGTCAGCATACACCAATCAAACACTATTGGGCAGGTTCCCCTTGTGCTTTCAAAACAGCATAAGACCTCTGGAGATGTCCTGCGGTGTTTCGGTACCAGAATAGTGGCAGTCGATCCTTTGTGTTGTGAGGTGGGACTTTTACGGGTCAGAGGACTCCAGCTAATCCTACAACGGCTTGACTTGTTTGAGATTGAGCATCTATGGAAGCTATTGGAGGCTGATCAGCACCTCTGGTTGTTTCTCGTGTTCCTTGACTCCTTCTGGTGCAGTTTTTGTGATGTGGTAGTGTGCATTGTCCCACTCAGGGAGGCTGCTGTTGTTGAGGAGTGCTGTTGCCATGGTATGGTGCGCTTGGTTTGGAAAATTGATTACACCGATAAGACGTAACATTATGTTCAGGATGTTCCTGATTGTTTGATGTTTGTGCCATGTGTATTGTGTTGGTCCCTTTTATGTGGTTCAAAATGCTATGAACCATTGTGCATGGACAAGAGGACCTCTCATGGTGTCCTATGGGGTCTGGAACCAGGACGTTGGCAGTGGATCCTTTAGGTACTCTGGCTTGTGCAGTGGGGTCTCTGTCAATCAAACTTGTTCCACTGCATCCTGTTGATGCTGGATCACAATGAGGTGTCGGAAATTTGGAGGTCAAATCAACGTCTTACGCCATTGTCATATTCCTCAACATGTTCCTGATTGCTTGATGTTTCTGCCATGTGATGGGGTGCATTTGTTGGAGTGTGCTTGTTGTGGGACAATGTTTATTTGGGTGTCTAAGTCTCATCAACATGGATGTTAGAATCCAAGGTTTTCCAGCAGAACAGCACATAGTACCAATATGATCAATGTCATTCACTTCACCTGTCAGTGGTCAGAATGTTGTGGCTGATCAGTGTAGGTAAGTGTTGCGTGTCAAAGTAACATTCAGGACCCAAGGTTTCCCAGAAGAACATTGCACTGTAAGTAGATGAACAAGTTATCCTCTGCACTTGTCAGCGGTTTTGTTGATGCAGCTGATTTGAGTAAAGTGTCGGAGCTCACATGGATAGTAGGCTGACAGCAGTTCACAAAGTTTTAAATTAACAATGTTTTGTCAAACTATCACTGACCTTTTCAGTGTATTTAAGCCACAAAGAGCGCCTCTTCTGCTCTGCTTACTTGGATTATTTTGCTTTGCCGTCATTAAACACGATTATAGACAATCATCTTCTTCCGAATGATCACATCCATCTTGTAAACAGGATGGACGGAGAAGCCTGGCATGTCAAAGGTCAGGTCTGTGAATCTGTGTTGTCCTGCTCCACATAGGCAAGAATGGGGGGAGGATTCTGTAGCATTCACTTGTAATACAAATTCTAAAGGACCTTACTCAAAGTTGTCACTGCTGACGGTCCATGGTAATATAATTAACATGGAATCATGTAAAAACTGGCAGCTGAATGTGTGGAATTAGCTACAGAGAGCTGGTCCCTATAGCTCCCTGCTGTTTCTCAGTGTCAGTTAAATGTCTTGCATGCAAATGCTGCCACAGACTATCCTCTCACTCTCTAATTAGGCTGTAATTATGAAATGCAGCGGCTGTAATTGAAAGTGTCAACTAATTTTTGTATTATGAATACAGTCACTGTTCCAGAAGCAATGAGTGACACTCTTTTTGAGCCTCTCCTGAGTGTGGTGACTGGAAATCCTCCAGATGTGTGTTGATGGTGCCGCTAAAAGCACACAGCTCTTGATAAGCCTGACCTTTGCATTGGTGGTTTGTGAACAACAAATACACACAAGCAGCATCACAGTGTGTGAGTACGCTCATACATCTAGACAGCCAGAAGATGATTTATAGCCCGAGGCTGCCTTCAGTAAAATATGTAGCAAATTTCACTGAAAGCGCTGCGTTGGCCCAGCACCCAATCACCAGGTTTGTGTGGAGGGGAGTGGAGTCTAATCAGGACTGAAAGCTGATAAGAAGGTGCAATATTGGGGAGTCTTTTTCTTCATCAGAGGGAGAATGATAAAAAGATTGGAATTATGACAGCCCGTGTAACAAAAATAAACTAAATACAAGTTTTGCATATTTTGTTTACTGCTATTTAGGCTCTGGATTACCTTCATAACCACAGGCTTCATCTCTATTCAGCGAACTGTAGAGCAGCTGCATGTGTGTATTGCTTTCCACTTTTCTTTTAGTAGTTTGTTTCAAACTTTCTCTTTTTTCCCAAGAAAAAAAAATGTCATTGGTCAGTGGCTTCAATCCAAACAACAATAGTATGAATGTTTTTGAATCTTCCATCTGTAAGAGAGTGTGCAGAGACTTCTCTACCTCTGTCTTTATCTGTTCAACCAACTAACTATATCTGTATTTGGATAGAAGACTAGATGTCAGGGCTGCACGGTGGAGCGGTGGTTAGCAGCGTTGCCTCACAGCTAGAAGATCTCTGGTTCGCATCCCGGTTAGGACGCCCGGGATCTTTCTGTGTGGAGTTTGCATGTTCTCCCTGTGCATGTGTGGGTTCTCACCGGGTACTCCAGCTTTCCTTCCACAGTCCAAAAACATGCTGAGGTTAACTGATTATTCTAACTTGTCCGTAGGTGTGAATGAGAGTGTGCTTGTCTGTCTCTATATGTAGCCCTGTGATAGGCTGGCGACCTGTTCAGGGTGTCCCCTGCCTTCGCCCGAGTCAACTGGCATAGGCTCCAGCCCCCCGCTACCCTACAGAGGAATAAGCGGTGTATAGATAATGGATGGATGGATGGACTAGATGTCAAAAATCACAGATGTTAGTGGTATCAGTAAGGCTGAAGTCCTCTCTGATGATGCTTGTTGTCTTGTTATTGTTTTGGGTTTTCTTTAATTTATTTTTGGGGGGTCCTGCAGGATCCATTGTTGGCTTTAAACTGAAGCTGGTTGCCGTCTGCTTAAATAACCATGAAATACTTGATCTTGTGTTAGTGGCTGCTAAGTCAGTTGCAAAGCACCTGACACAAATCACATAGAAATCCTTAACTGATTGATATTGGCTGAAAAACACAATATAATACACTGTTGTCAGAAAAGAAACTAGATTTTCTCTTCTTTATTTTATATGTAGGTTGCAGGGACTTTAAAGAAATCCAGCGACCAAACTGGGCTTTTGTCTTGCCAACACCTGCGCATCACGCTGTGATGCAGCAGTTTCCCTGCACGATAGCAAGTAGCATTTTTTTCCCGCGGTCATCCAGACTGATGTGAATTGATTTGCAGAAACATAATGGGTGATGCAAAGTCACTTTTGTCTTTTCAGCTTCTGGTACATTCCCTGACCTACATGAGTTTTCTTCAGTTTTGGAAGTTAAATCTCCTCGGTCAAGTTGAAAAGCAATCACTTTCATGGTTAAAAGAAACATACATCTGCTAATAGCAGTGGATGGGTCATAAATCGCACTGAAGTTGAAGTCACACCTAGTGGGTTGCTATTTATGACTTGTCCCTTACTGTTAGTAGCTACATTTGGTACCAAAAGGATAGGTACTGTTTGCACCACTGCGAGAGATTGCTTGCCAGGAAATTGAACATATAGGTCATTTTTAAAGACCACCCAATGAAAATTAAGTTTCTTACCTTGTTAACGTGTCCATATACTGTTTTTTTATATGCTATGAGACACATCATGAGCAAAATAAGGAGTAAACACCACGAGTTAGCATTTAAACCTGTGGGGTTCTGATGACCTTGTCAAAAGAGACTTATTCTCCAACACTTATCTCCTTAAGGCTCACATTGTCAGATATTTCCCTTTGTTCCTCATAGTTTAGTTGATAGTGTATGGTCGACACTGTAAACATGTTATATTCCACACAACTGCAGCAAATAAAAAATATCTTACATCAGATAAGTTTTGATATCTATGGCATATGATGTAATATGAAATTTATACCTGGTGGTTTGTATGGTTAAGCCTGGACCTGCATGTTACAGTACAGCAAGGGCTTAATGGGGAAGGAGAGAACGGAAGAAACAATGACAAAGTGAGGAAGGAAGGTAAATGGAGGAAAACAAAGACGAAAACAATAGCAGAGGCTGTGGTGTTTAATGTACCCTGTGACTGCAACGGAGAGACGCAGTCTGGTAGAAGAGGGTGGGAGCAGAGGAAGGTCAAGAAAAAGTGTGGCGGAAAAAGAGTGCAGAGACAGATAGAGAGCAGAGGCTGGAGACTGATGGACTATTAGTGCTGAGAAGAGAGTCTGGTCAGCGAGGAGGCGAGAGCCATGGAATATATGGTCTATTTGTTGCTGAGACAGAGTGAGAGGGTTCCATTTACTTGTCAAACAACAGATGCGCACGTATTTTCGCAAGTGTGTGGACACTGAGGCTCACAGAACCAGACAGACACAGTCGTGCTCACAGTCTCTCCACAATGCACTCGAGATGGATGTCAGCCTAAGATGACTGTTTTGGAGTGGTTTTTTTTCCTCTTTAAAGTGTGATACAATTAAAACAACTGCACAAAAGCTCCTAAAGAAAAACTTATGTACAGCACCAATGATGAGCAGTTACCAATAACAATACTATTTATCATGTATGAGAGTAAAAAGAATGTAACCCTAGATCAGGGGTGGGCAATCCTGGTCCTCGAGGGCCACTATCCTACATGTTTTCGATGTTTCCTTCTTCCAACACACCTGATTCAAATGATCAGGATTGTTATCAGGCTTCTGCAGAGCTTGATGATGATCAGGTGTGTTGGAAGAGGGAAACATCGAAAACATGCAGGATAGCAGCCCTCGAGGACCAGGATTGCCCACCCCTGCCCTAGATCCTATTTCACAAAGTGAAAGCGAGCAGTGCATGGGCTAAGTGCGGATTAATATAATGTATGTGTATAGTGTATGTGCACGTGTCTTGCCTTGTTTCCTGCATTTTCCTTAGATAGAGCTTTTCTCCTGCGTCAGACTTCTATTCAAGAAGCCGACTACAAATAGTTTCTGGCTACAAAAAACATCTACAATGTTTTAAATGTGAAACATCTAATACAGCCTTAGGGATAGGCACATTGTATCCTTTGCCAACTTGAGAATTTTTGTCCCAAATTTGTCCAAGACAGGATAACAATAGTACAATTCTTGTAGTCTTCACTCGCCATGATACACAGATCCCAAGTAAACGCGTTTGCTTGAGTCTTAAGTGTGGTGTTTGTTTGGATTTGTGTGGCATGTCAGAATTGATGGGAGAAGGAAAGATTTCCTGTTGCAAATTACATGTTACAGATTGCACATTTGGTTAGACAGGGCCCTGTTTTAGCAGGAATTTTGCATATCACTTTAAGGGTAAATGTGGTGTGTGGGTATTTCTAGATTTGTGCATGCAAAAACAACAATGCAGAGAGAAAAATCTGCTCCAAGATGCACACAGAGAATAAATCTGGGAGTTGATAATTAGCAGAATTTCTGAATGAAATCAGCTGCATTTGGACAAAAGCATTAGCATGAAGGCTAAAATATATGTGTATGGGTAGTTAAACACTATAGCGTGTAGTGGAACACAGCACCCTTATGCAAACTGCATTGTTTCTGCAAATACTGAAACGTGTCTCATATTACAATATGAATAAATGTCATGATTGCAGTAGTCATACCGGCTCAACTGTTCACTTAGCTGCGGTTTCTTCTAATTCTTTCATGTCACACTTGTAGCTTACTGGCGCCTCTGCTGTCAAACTTTTGTTAAAGGTTCCATATTACATCCCTTTTCATCAAGTTGTAAGTCTTGCGTGTCTTCAGAATGTATATTCTAATTTTCAGCTCAACGTACTGCATGAGTCATGCATTCTACCACTAGTACCCCTGGTATTAGCTCAGTTCCAAGCAGGCTGTTTCAGTATCTTTAGCTTTATTAAATCCATCTCAGCTGTGTCTGTCCTCTTCTTCAGAGGGACAAAGGCAATAGTAGTTCATTTGGATTTAAAGCTACACCTACACAGATCAGGCGCAACATCATGACCACTGACAGGTGAAGTGAATAACAATGATCATACTGGTACTATGTGGTGTTCTGATGGAAAACCTTTGATTTTAACATCCGTGTTGATGAGACTTAGACACCCAAATAAACACTGTCCCACAACAAACACACTCCCACAAATGCACCCCACCACATGGAAAAAAACATCAAATAATCAGGAACATGTTAAGGACCATGACAGTTGCTCAGCATGTTGATTTAACCTCTGAACTTCCTACACCCCATTCTGATCAAGCATCAGCAGAATGCAGTGGAACAAGTTTGATTGACAGAGGCCCCACTGCACAGGCCAGAGTACCCAAAGGATCCAGTGCCAACATCCTGGTTCCAGACCCCATAGGACGCCCTGAGAGGTCCTCTTGTCCATGAACAATGGTTCAGAACATTTTGGAGCACATAAAGGGGGTCAACACAATGTTAGGGTGGTCTTAATATTATGCCAGATCGGTGTACAATTCCTTCTACACTGTTCAGTGTTTTGCAGAGAGAAGCCCAGAGGGGTAGCAGTCTGTGTGATGTCACAAAAGAATGCACACCTGATTGGCTCATTCAGAAACACACTTTCTGATTCATTTAAATTAATGTAAGTACATGAATTGTGGAGCTGGTTAATAAGGGGTTTGGATTCATATGCAAAATCAGTGCGCTCATCTAAATCATTTATCATAGAAGTAAAGCACGGCGATAAAATATACTAATTTGTGACTGGTTGACTGGGCTCATCCTAAACATGAAAGCAGTTAACAGGTCAACCATTGCTCTGACTGACTTTTTAAAGGCATGCTAAAGTGTAGTTGCAATGATATGAGCACAATACTACTCTGTGAGATTTTATTATATACTAGAATAATAAACTCATCTGTTGTCTCGGTATATCAAGACACTCCATCATGTATTTCTGCTTATGGTAGCGGGAACACAGCCAATGTTCAGTACATCCCCACAGCACAGCCATCCAAACACACCCTCAAATGGTAGACTTTTCTGTCCCAGGGTGAGAAACTACATTTACCCAGTGAGGGTGCTGAGCTGAAACAGTAGAAGAACTGCTGCCCTGAGGGAAATACACCGCTGGATTCCCCTCTAGACAGCAGCAGTGATTAATGTTTGTGAGCTGAACTAGTCTGTGTGTGTGTGTGACTGTGATCATCACAGTGGAGAATGAGTGTGAGTGTGTGTGTGTGTGTGTGTGTGTGCTGTGGGAGGCGTGACGGGTGGCGACATACACGTGAACCAGACAGCTAAAGCGGTGGCTTCCTTGGAAAAAAATACTGCTTTTTTCACCTGCATCCATCATACCACCTTGTAGCTCCGTCAAATCTCCAGCTTCGACACCTTCCCGTTACTCTTGTCATCTCTCTTCTTCTCAGCCACTTCTTTCCCGCTCTTCTTCCTCCGTCGCTTTCCTTCATTGACCCATGAATTGTGTCAGTCTCAGTGCTCTCCTGTGGTCCACCCCTGTTGCCTGCTCTCATTGATTCAAGCTTTAAACTTTCACTCTCACTCACTTACCCAGGAGGTGAAGTTGAATTACAGTCATTACCTTGCTGTTTCTCCGCACACTCACTCACTCTGTACCTGCCTCAGCTTTCAGCCTCTCTGCCTGCTCTTTGGGGCCTCCAGGACCCGCTAGTGTTCTAGTCTAGCACTCACATTTACCGGTGGTGGAGGGGATTGCGAGGTCGGAGCTCCTCGTTGCTATTACCACCACCCATGCAGCCGATTCATCACTCAGCCTGTCTACCCCACCGCGTCCTCGGGGTGAATCTGTTTTTAACCAGCGGTGCTAGCCAAGCGCTTTGAGAAGAGTTGTTTGTGAGCCGCCGTTGCTATGCGACTAAAACTAAAAAGTTTAAACCTGAGCAACAGTTTCTAATCATCAAATGCTTTTCCTTTAATGGGCTGAATTGGAGATCCCTGAGTACAACAGGGAGGCACTTTATGTCTTTTGCTTAAATGCCCTGTACTTTAGGTTTTGAATGAAAACAGATGAAAAAAATTGATTTTAAAATGTATGATTGATACAAAACTCAGAAAACTGAATAAATCAAATATACAAATGAGAGATAAACAAGTACTTTGCTTGTTAGTGGGTCACAGATCAGAATCTCACAGCATAATGTAGATTTGGACAAATAATCTGCTTCTTTAGAGACCTTTTGTCTCTTTCTTAAGAAACGCAAATTCAAAATCTCAATATTCCTATAAAACATACCATTTAATTTGCCCTTTTCACACAAGGTAGGTACATTTCCATTTCTGAGCCTCTGCTGCTCCATCTGTTGTTCCGTTTGTGCCTCCTTGATGGCCCACATGTTAATTATCCAAGTCAGAGAGTTATCAAAGAGGAGGTTTTGGCCAGCATTCAGATTATACAAGTCAAAGTGTTTGTTGTGGAGGGTTAAAGTTAACAGATAAACATCAGGGGAAGGTACGGAGAAGTAAAGTCATTTAAATTGTGTGCGTGTGTCTGTGTGTGTGGGTGCGGTGATGGCTCGGCGAAGCATGAAACAAACCCATCGCTCTGTGGGGGTTCAGCAGTTTATGAGTTTGACACAGTTATCTGTTGGCATCTATCTGACGCCTGGCTCTGTGGGAGACATTCTATAGCTGAGCTGAAACTTCTCTCGCTTGTTTACAGTGAAGTCGCTGGGTTTAGGTCGGTTTTTCTTTCTTTTTTTTTTAGCAAACAATCAACAAACTCTGGAAGACACTTTGAAGTGAACAAAACACGCTGACACAGGAGACCAAACATTTCATGGGATGTGCATTAAAAGTCGATTACATGTTGTGGGTATGAATAATGAGGCGTTTGAATTCCTCCATTGTATGTCACTTAGACCACCAGATGCACAATAAGTAAATAACCATAAACAATAACACATCAGAGTTTAAGCATAGCATGACTCTGTGTGCAGTTTTGTGTTATATAAATGTATTGATGTCAATATGTACTAAACACAACGACTCTGAGCCACCAGTCATTTGATTCATTCAGTTTTGTAGTCAGAATTGTAAACAACAGTTTAAATCATTTACACTAAAACTCCAAATAACATATGTTTGCTTATTCCTCACAAGGAACCTCTCTTATTCATGAGAGTACGTCTTTATACCATTAAACCAGCCATCATTTGTGTGGTCGTAGCGTCACACGTTTCACCTGCTGTAATCATCCCTCCTGTTCAAACTGGCCATTGTGGATGTATAACAGATAAGTAAGACCCCCCAAAGTTCCAATCTTTTATAATAAAATGCCCTTTTTTGTGGTCCTTGACTGGTGTTAAGACAGACTTTGTACCCCAGTTCTACTTTGCAAGCTGCCCACTGTGTCTGATTTACGCTGCTGAATCCTCCAATTTGCCTCAGATAAACGTTGGAATGTATTTATACACAGCTGTTGATTTTGTCCTCCACCACTTACACTAAAAGCATTTTACTACTGGAGCTCTTAATGGCCAGTAAAAACATCAGGAATGAATGCAGCAAGAAAAAACTGCTTCACTGCACATATGGGCACGTGTGGATTGAACAGTTTGTTGCACTATACATCCCAGGTTCAGTCTTGTACTAAAACATTCCACATTGGTTTGCTTTTAAACCAAAATGTTCTCCTAAATTTAGGCCAACATGGTTTGAATGTTGTGGCCGATTGGTGCAAGTTGACTGACCTGCAGACTACATTGTCACTTAACTAGGGGCTTATTTATGAGTGTATGAACTTGTGTCTCATAAAATAGCAACAATTCCATCCAAAGTACATTTGAAATCACAAACTGTAAATCACAACTCTGTCCCATTCCACTCCACGTTACATAGCATTTAAAGCGCATGTTTATCGAATCAATTACAACCTCGAATCAATCTTATCTATCAAAACAACCTGAACAATGCTTTTAATTTTTGCATTTCACGCCGTGCTGGCGATAAATAATGGGCTAGACTGTTCTTGTCAAATTAGCTCAAAGCTGAACGTTGAACTCTGTTTCAAAACAGGTCAAGGATTTGCATAATTACAGTTCATGAGAGTCGAGAGACAATGGGGTTTGTGCACAAAGATTTATTGGACCTCTGTCCAAATCAAGGAGGGAAGTATCCCCATCTCCACATGAGCTGAATTCAATAGACTTAGAAGATAGAGGGGGTGGAATTAAATGTTCAAATTACTTGGAACAGATGAGCGGACTGTAAAGGCAGTTTGACGGACTCAACGTGGGATGTAACCTGCACAACATAATGTCACAACTACTCTTCAGTACACCGATCAGGCATAACATCAAGACCCCCCTAATGTTGTCACAAATGCTCTGAACCATTAGACATTGACAAGAGGACCTCTCAGGGTGTCCTATGGGGTCTGAACCAGGATGTTGGCAGTGGATCCTTTGGGTGCTCTGGCTTGTGCAGTGGGGCCTCTGTCAATCAAACTTGTTCCACTGCATCCTGTTGATGCTTGATCAGAATGGGGTGTAGGAAGTTTGGAGGTCAAATCAACATGTTGGGCCACTGTCATGTTCCTCAACATGTTCCTGAATGTTTGATGTCTTTTCCATGTGGTGGGGTGCATTTTCCTGTGGGGTTAGTCCAGTGACATTTGGGATTTCCATTTCCATGAGGGAGTGTGTTTGTTGTGGGACAAAGTTTATTTGGGTGTCTAAGTCTCATCAACACGGATGTCAGAATCCAAGGTTTTCCAGCAGAACAGCACATAGTACCAATATGATCAATGTTATTCACTTCACCTGTCAGTGGTCATGATGTTGTTGCTGATCGGTGTACATTTGATCTCTTAAATTCTATTTATCTCCCTCAGACTCACTACAGTAACATTTATTAAGCTAGTGAATTGCATCATACTGCTCAGGTGTCCTTCTGTACTTCAAACTCTATTACAGCCGTTGTATTTTAAATGTTTATTCATGGTTTGATTTTGTTCTTGTTCCTCTCTTATTCTTTTATCCACTTCAGCTTTGATTGTTCGTCATCTTGACTTTCGTTAGTTTGCTTTATAAATCCACTTTACGCTTTTTGTTTTCTGTCTTTTTTCCCCCCACTCTTTAAATGAGCACAGAAATAAACTCTGAACTCAGCAGAGGTCCCTCAGTTGTCCTTTTCAAAGACTTTGGGGGGAAAAACATCTTTGAGGCATGTCAGCTAACTCTACTGTAACCCACTTTTGGAGGTGTCATTTTTGTTTATTCTTTTCAGGTTTCTTTTGTTAGATAGTGGGCTCGCTCTTGAGAATACTTGGTGGCTGAAATACCTCGAGTGGTTGTGTGTGAAGGAGCAATAGGGCGTCCATTGGACTGTGGATAACAGGCTGCGATCTAAAGCATCGCCCAGGATGAGCTCCTCCACACCTCAGCTACAGCCTGTCTCAGTTGTTTCCTGTCCTGCTGGGAAAATTCTCTCTGTGCCTCCATTAGCTGGGAGCTACTTCAGTATAGCGGTGCAACATTTTGTTGTGTGTATCCCTTCAACACAGAGGTTAGATACAGCAGGCTGCAACAGCCAAATGTGTGAATGTGGGAAAGTTACTGTGTGTGGTGTTATACTTCTGTTCCTGTGACAGATGTTTGGGAAACAACTTTAATTCATTGCAAGTTTTTTTTTCTTGTGTTCTTTGGATTCACATCGACAAACAACACAGGAATTGTGGGTAAAACTAAGATATTTAAGAACTTAGCATTATTGTTGAAGAGGAGGCAATTTGATTGTGGCTCATTTATTCAACATAATCTATTGAAAGTATTTAATAATTATTAAACTTTCCCATGTCTTTTAAAAGATGCTGTAATTATTTAACTGCCATAATGATATTCAAACAAAAATAATCTGTGTTAAATCCCTGTTGTGTCAGCTTGTGAAAACAACAGGTGGTCTAATAATTACTTTCAGAGTTGTATTAATACAGCTTCAAACTGGTAATATCGCACTTCTATCAAGTTGGAGATCATAAGAGACAGATTTTTAAATAGAAAAGTCATAATGAAAACAGCTTTAATGTAGCTGTCTTGTGTGCTTCATTAGACCCCCTTCTGCCTCCTAAATACCCGAGTCTTTGAAACTCTTTGCCTCTGTTTGTACTGCAGTCTATAAAGCTCTCCCCTCTCTGTCTTAAGCCTCTCTCATGAGATAAACACAGGCATGTGTACGTGCTTCAAATGCACAAAACCTGTCAGGCTGAAAGTAAACATTCACTTGTGGCTTCACACTATATTTGAACCCCTTTCTCCTGAGTCACAGTGTTCTATTTATCCTACTGTGCAACTGTCTCCAACTCCTACCGAGGACTTAGTTCCTGATCACACTCCCTCACCTTAAAAGCCCCACGAGTGTTTGAATACTCCTATCATGGCCACGCTTTTCTAAATCCTGGAAACAGAGCCTCTCAGACCACTAGAATTACAATATACTGAAAGGTTATTAAGACATTTCTTCTCATTGACACAAAAAACACTGCCTACTCTAGCTTTAAGTTGCAGGCTGAGGTAACCTTGATGCCTTTATCAGGGTTCTTTTTCAACTTTTAGAAAGCTTCTTTCAGAGCAAAACAGGTATTCTACAACTGTTTTGTGTTTAATCACTCCTCTTGACAGGTAAACAGTCCATAATATGTGAAATGAGTGGATTTAATTGCATCAGAATCTCTTTCTCACCTTGACCAAGGCGTTTAAACAGCCTTAAGCTGATCACACGCAAGATTCAACATATGAAACCCAGCCTGCGATGTTTTTTGAAATGTTTGGAAAACCAAAAGCTGAAAAGCAATAGTTTATACTGCAGTAATATGTGTATTATTATGTTATGTTATGTAGTAGCATATTACATATGGGAATGTGACATGGAGTGTGTAGGTATGTTTCTCTGTGTCATCATGCATAGTGACTGCATGCGTATAGCTTAAATACTCACCACCACACTCACACACACACAAACACACACACACACACACACACACACACACACACACACACACACACACACACACACACAATTCTCCAATGATTGGCATTGTTGCACAAATAGCTTCATCAAGGTCACAATTCAATGGCAATCATTGTAACAGATTACCTGCCCGTATAAGTGGTATTTGCGCAGTTTGTATAGTTGTTAGTTCTGGAAAAATAGGTGTGTGTGTGTGTTTTGTTTGTGTGTCAGTGTGTATGTGCATCTCTGTGGTTCCTCCCCATTCACCTCCATTCATCTTGTGTTTCTCCAAGTCACCGGCATGTCGACTTCACTTCCAAGCCCAGTCAAGACAAATGAAGCCGGCCTTTACTTCCACTCAGTTTAGCTGATGAATGACCAGACGGACGGTTGATTGATGGCTGATCAGTGATTCCAGTATGGACTCATCTATTCCCAACATCCCTCCCTGATAACAGGATCTGTTCCAAGGCAACCTCTCTGGACGATTAATTGAGTGACTAAAACCCCAACATGGAACAAAAGTCCTCAGATTACAGGCACCAAAAAAGTTTATTACAAGCCTCAGTTTGTGGATCTTGTGTACTGTATTAGTGTATCGTCGCAGTGTATAGAAAGCAACTAACTTCTGTTTGACTTTCTGATGCATTTTTTTTAATGGAAAAAGAAGATTTAAAGCTCTTTTGGAAGCAGTGATCTGTCATTTGATGTGATGTGCGCCCTTTAGCAATACATACAAGAGACATGAGTTTCCCAAGAATAGGAGTATTATGGTATTTTGATGCATGTGCTACTTATGGCTCTAATAATTAATTTACAAACTGGACAAAAATGAGGTGGTAACATTTTGTTTTTTGTTGTTGTTTTTTTAACAATCAAAAGTGTATGTTGAGGAAATGCTTTGAAAAAGGCTATAATCGCATGCTAATTCTGCTCACCCTGGCTTTAGACCACAGTCTGTCATAGGATCCTGATAACTATTATTCAGTGTCCTCTTCTTGATGCTGTTTTGGAAGCTGCCAACTTCATCAACGAAGTGTTTAAGAACTCATAATTGTTGCCTTGCATTGCTGTATTTTAACTCAAACCATGATCTTTTTCCTAAACTTTATCAAAGCACTTCGATAAAATTTACCCAAAGAAATGCAAGTCATAAAATAAAACTAAATGAAGTAAAACAATAATGGCCATAATTCTCAGTCTGCTACGGGGACATCATGTCCTAACAGCACCTCCAGCCTCCTTATGAAGCTCTTTTAACCTTGAAGAAGTCTTCCATGGGTATTGGTATTGACGTTGGTATCACAGACGCCAAATGCCATCTTGTGTGCATCTCATGGACACAAGTAGCTTTGACACAATGGCAGCATTTAACATGCTGGGGATGAGAATGGGATGAAAATTATAAAGATTTTTTAAAGCAGGCTGTGGTCTGAAAAGACTCAAATAACTAAAACTGACTGTTAGTTATTTGGCCATTTGCTCCCACCAGGGGGTTTCCAATTCACTGGTGTAGAAGCAGCATCAGGATCAGCACCCTGGACAGCGGTCGTGACACTTTTATGCTTGCACAACACAAGCAGCTAACCTCCCCCATCAGCAAACTCCCCCCCAAGACAAATCTCATGCTTTTAGCCCCATCATCCTTCCTTATCCCAAATAATGTACAGTGCAGGAGGACAAGTGAAGTGTTTTTAGGCTTTTTTGCCCTCATGCTCTGTGTCACACTGATCCCATTACATTGATTCATACCAGGGAGCTGCTCATTGCTGCTGCAGCCTCACACTGAGCACTCAGATGGTGCTTGTTTAGGGAAGTAACACAGCTCCTCAGCAGGCCTGTAAGTGGTCCTTACACCAGATCTCCATCTTTCTAACCATTCTGCAACCCCAACCCCCTCATTTTTTTCAGCTTACACTGACGTGCTCCTGATAATGAACAGCACCAGGCTGTTTTTTTTTCTCTAAATGTCACAGGGTACTATTAAGCAACCAGTTCGCATATGAGCGAAATCTGTTATGTGGAAATCTTGATTGTGTCTTTCTGCTTTGTTCCTCCATGTAAAGCCTGCCCAGCTGCTTCATTTTGCACTTAGCTCTCTTTGATGTAGACAAATGCACCAATCAGGAACACTCCCTTCTAATTTTCTTACACACTTCGCTGTGTGTCAGGAAGGGACCTGCCCCTTCTTCGGTGGATGAAACTCCTGCTGGATTCAGCTTGTTCATTTACTTATTTTTTCTCTCCTTTTTTTCTGTTTATTTCAGGCTTTCAGCGCTGACAACTGGCAGATGATCTGAGAACATCGAATCAAGGTAATTATTCCCATTGTTTTACACTCTGTAGCTGATGCATGGTGATGACACACACCTGCACTGCACACAGGCCCATTTGTGCACCATACAGGACATATTCTACCATCTATTTCAGGAGTTTTGCTTCAGACAGACACTATATTTCCATGGCACTGGCACCAAGGGAACTTTATTCAGGTGGGTGAAGTGACCGTGCTGCAGACTTTGAGATCAGCAGGTCAGTTCCAACGGTAGCCAGAGAGTTTATCTTTGTCACCGTGTCCTTGACCAAAACACATGGGGCTGCAGCTGCTCGGAGGGCAGTGATTCCACAGGCTGCTGCTGACATTAATAATGTGCTTGTGAGAGTTATTACTTAAGGCAGGAAAATGCAACTTTGCACCTTTTGTTCACATTTACAATTGTTCGTGACGTTGCAAAGAACTGCAGGGCACAGAAATCTCATTACATGTACCTGGACAACAGAGGTGGATTACGCCATTTATTTTGTTTATCTCACAGGTTTTAATTATTTACAAAGGCACAGTGGGGGGAACACAAAAACAACAAACTTGAATTTAAAAACACATTATTTGATTCCTGCAAAATATATAAATATTTGACTTTCCATTGTTGTTGTTCATGGATTTGTGTGTAGGGATGTAAATAAATCATTTTCCTTGAGAGAATTGGCATTTATTTTCTGACAAATCACATATTTTGTATAACCAACTGAGAATGATTTTTTTCCCCTTGGGCAGAAGCTTTCTATTACTTGGGGAAGTAAAAAAAAAAAAACAACTGTTAATTAAAGCACTTTTTGAAATAACTCATTCAATATGTCCTTCACTTCTCTTCTGAAGTATTTCAGTGCCTTTGACAAGCCTCTGGTTTTATCTGTGGCACTAAATGGTAGACAGTTACTGTCTGTGTGGCCAGCTGGTTATCCATTTTGCTAATAGTGGAGTTCTCTTGGCTCTAATATAAATTTTAATATTAATGCCAACTGCCAGGAAACGAGCTGCTTTTGTATTAGCTCGTGTAAAAAAAGAGATGGAAGTTTCAGAAGCGGCCCTAATTAAATGCTATAATTACTGACCATGTTGTGCAAATATCACAGAATCTGCATGCTTCACTGCTGCCACATCATTCAGTGCTGTAAACAAGCTCCGTTCCTTTCTTCCGCAATCTCTTGGTGCTTATGTGATAAGTGAGTCCCCACAACAAACCATATGAATGTAGGACCAAATTAAGACCGCACTCTAATTACTACATAAATGAGCATTAGAAAAGCTCTCAATCTCTGAGCCCGCTGAAATGCAGACAGTGCTTCTGTCCTTTCAATCAGGGGGAAAAAATGACTGTTGTGAAACAAAATTAATGGAGTATTAGATATTCCAGTGGCAGGATCTCCCACAGACATGCATGCACTTCAGTGTTTGTGTATGTGTGCAGGAGAGACGTCTGAGGTGAGTGTGCAGGTCGAGTGCCTGCAGTTTGTTTACCGCTAAGGGTTGATCGTAAGAAACTAATTAAACTCACACAAAGAATGAAGTTCTCAGTTGGGAAGAGCACACAGACCTAATGATGAGACATTTGTTGTGTAACTGGAAAACTCATACTGTAGAATAATGGAGACCAGAAACCACAGAGACTCCTCCATCATGAGTCTTTAGAGACATCTGCGACACATATTTCCTAAAGACCTTTGAAAAATGATGCTAAAACAACTGCTATACTTTATGGTGGTTAGTTACATCCAGAAATTTGAATGGAGCACACTAATATACTGCACTGACCTATTTTATGCATGTATAATGTACATACTTCACACAGTATATTCATTTCATTTGGTACAGGCTACAAAACGGCAAAACAACATGCATGTGAGTAATATCCTGCAACATTTAAAATCAATGCATGATCATTTGTCATACCTCCATGCGAGAGACAACTTTTGCTGGAGGTAGTCGGACTAATTGCATAGAGATGTTTGTTCTCAGCCCCTTGGCGTCACATTTTTATGCACTAGGTTTCCTTTTGAGCCCGTCTCTTGCAAACATCCAGGGTAGTCTCGTAGCCCTCTATTAAACTCTCTTAATGTCTAAAATACATGCAATACACGACAGGAGTGAAATGTTCTCTGCTGGTGTTGTCGCCTTTATTCCTTTTCAGGCAGCGAATCGTAATTTAAATGGGCAGGGACTTGGTTTTGATGGTGGTAACGGTGGTGACGGAGAAAATGGAGAAGGGTGTTGCAGATGGGAGAAGTTTGCTCTCTACCCCGTAGTTAATGTTGTGAACTGGTCAACTGCAACCCAAACCATGATCCTTTCCAAAATCTAACCAAGTCGTTCAGTCGCCCGACACCGCACAAAAACATGTCTAAAAATCTGGATGATGAAGTATGTCACAGTTTCACACGGGACACAAACCCCAGCAACCTCCCTGAACGTCCTGCGTTTGATTTATGCTACCACCTGAACCAACATCTCCCTAAGCCTTGATTATATACTCCCCTGTGGAAACCATGGATGCATAGTTGTTGTTATTATACTACATCACATTCTCATGAAAATGATACATTTTGAAGGCCGGAAGGGATTTTCTTTAAACTGAGCACAAATGTTTAGTTAGATTCGAGGATAAGCTGATTAGAATTCGGAGGTCAAAGGTCAGCTCATGCACAAAACATATTTTTCGACCTCAAAATTTAACTTGATACCGTTCATCACACAGTTCTACGTCTGTCAGGTAAAAGGGTCAACGTGACTTTTCGTTTCACATTGTCCAATATTTTTGGTTAATTACCCATAACAGACAACATTAACGCTAGAATGCTGTGGGTGTCATATTTGATACATACATTTCTGAGACTTGTTGCATCACCATATGGTAAAAACTTTGTATAATAACGTATAAAGATACAGATGTTACACATGTAAGTTTTTGTTATTGCCCAAATAGGATATGATGCCCGATGAATCAAATATGATACAATGAAAAAACACATATGCAAATTTGTTTTCATTTTATTTATTCATTTATTTACATTTTGTTTTGTTTTTTAATTTATTTTTGGCCTTTATTGGAGAGGCCAGGACAGTGGATAGAGTCAGAAACAGGAGAGAGCGGGGAAAGACATGCACTAAATGGCCAAGGTCGGTCTCGAACCCGGCACAGTCGCTACGCCTCTACACATGGGTCACACGACATAACCGCTAGGCTATCGGGGCGCCCATTTACATTTTGTTAAAGGGCCGAATAGGGACTTGAGATTCCAAAGATCTGAATTTTCTGTCAATTAGTTCTTAGATCAGGCATTACAGAGTTCGTAAAAGCTGGACTTTGTATTTAGTGTTAAATAATTCATGTTCAGGAATGCATAAATGGCTGTACTAATGCTCTTTGCAGTCCATTGATATTGAAAAATATCATGCTGATGGTGTTGCTAAGCAGTTATATTTTTGCCAAATTTAATTGCAATCCCTCAAGCAGCAGCTGGGATTTTTCCACTCTGGACCAAAGCGGTGGACTGACTGACATCGCCACATGTACAGCCAAGAGAGAGAGATATCTGAGATAATATGAACAATGACAGCGCAGAAAGCTGAACTGACAAATATTCCCAGACAAGTTAAATGAAAATGAATTCAATAAAAGAACCAAGTCTGTATTGGTCTCTGCATTTGATTGACAAGCGATCATTGGGGAGTTAAGCACAATGCTGCCAAAACTAAAGAAGCGAGAATCACAGATTACCACTTTAAATGTCAAAAGCAGAAATGCAAATTAAGTGTAATGACCCACTGCCCTGCCAATAATAGATATGTAGCGTTTTAGAATGAGTCTCTTTATACATTGATCTCTGTAATTTTCCTTCCCCTTGAAGCAGTGATGGCATTTGTCACCTGGGCTGACAGGCCTTCTGTTGTGTCACATTCTCTGGTGTGACAGATGTGTGCTTCGGCCCCCAGTGTGTCGCTCCCAGTAGGCGGCAGAGTAGCATTGATCTGCAGCTATTGAGCAACGATTGCACTAATTAGTGTAGGTTTGAAACCATCCGTGCTGAAAAGGCCAGTGAGGGAGGGACAGTGAGAGAGGGAAAGCTTTTAACCATTAACCAGCAGTGTCCAATCAGATATTTATGAATAAAAAAGAAAAGATGAGAAGAGCTAATGTAAATGTAAATGCCGACCTTAATACACTTTTGGCATCAGGACATCATCGAGACACTGACGTCTGATCCATGGGTCTGAGCGTTTTCATCTGGCGTTAAAATGATTTCTTGTTATCTAATCTCAAATGCAAAAATAGTGAGGAGGGCCTGGCATCTCACATCAGCATTTTTCTTTCCATTACTGTCTTAACATTGTTACTGCCACCTGTAGCCATTGATTGGCTTAGCTGCAGAACTGATCATGTGGTGCTTTTTTCAGGCTGCTGATTGCATTTACACCCGGCTGAGGTCCAATAACACCGCAAGTCTGACCACCTCAAAAAGATCTGATCGCATTCCAATCCAAATCTTAAATCTGCATGTATTTAAACCATGCATTACAGTGTATCTTCCTGTATCTGGATAAACAATCTGAATACAGACAACATGTTAACACCAGTTATGCAAAAGCAATAGGCTATTTTGGAAATGCTAAGAATAACTACTGAGTGGACTGGCTCAGCCCAAACCCATGTAAAATCATGATTTTTGGTCAGTTGCAAATTTCATCACCAGCTGGGCAATAACTAATTTGTCAAACTGTCAAGCGTGACATAATCACAGATCTCATAATCGCATCCTATCATATCTAACCTGTCACACATAATTGTAAGGGAACTGTGTGTGAAGCCATGGCAACGGCAGTTTTATTTATATATCGCATTTCATTACGTGCAAACTCAATTTGCTTTGCTTTGCTGAAAACAAAACAGAAAAACATAAACGTCAATGGAGATACGTAAATATAAACAGTGTAAGCTTGAATAAAATGGAACCCGATTCAATGAGGCATAAACATATGGACATGAAACATACCATACAGCAATAAGAAACTAAAAAACAAAACAATAAAGATGTGCTGTTGTTTTTTTTTTTTTAATGAACATTACATTTATAAAGTTTCAAAGCTCCAGTTCACAAGAGTTAACGATGACTGATGCCAAGAAAATGTTAGCTGGATGTCACACTTCATATAATCACATCGAGTTGTTGATCAGCTGAATTTGCTAAATTCCATAATGTAGTTTTACACTGTAGCGCTGCAAGTAAACACACAGTACACTTAAATATTCATGCAGCCAGATGTGCAGAAATGCATGTACGCACTTCACACTTCAGTTACACACACACACACACACTCCTCCTTTAGAGGAATGACAGGTCAGCAAGATCTGGGCGAGTTAAGACGAGAGAGACAAAGAAAAGAAAGAAGAAAGGTGGAGAGAGAGAGAAAAGATGGAGGAGCAAACTTGGACAGAGGGAGAGACGGAAAAGGAGAGAGAGAGAGAGAGGGAGGGAGGGCGATTTTCTTGTCGAGCTGCCATCATCCTGCCAAGACAACTCGGAAAATTGCTTTGTCTATATTTAGCAACAAAAGATAGCTGGGGCCTAATGCACACACACGTACGTGCACAGACTCCCCCGGCAGAGAAGTGATTTGCTGTAGACCCATGATCAAAACAGCGTGGTCAGCTGTATCTGCACACACACACACACACACACACACACTCGCGGTGGCTGGTTGTTGACAGTTAGGTCTGAAGTGGATTGTGCTCATTAGGTGGGGTTGCAGATTGGCTTCTATTTATAGCCAGCAGCAGGCAGCAGGCTCAGCAGTAGCAGCAGCAGCAGCAGCAGCAGCATGGAGGTGTTTGAAGTAGCACAGGTCTCCAGTGGGCCGCGCTAACGAGATGCATCCGGAGCCGATCACTCTCAAAGCAGCAGGAGTTCGGCTCTGAAAGTTAGCCTGGTGTGGGTTAGTGTGATTCAGGTCAGTCATTTATATTTCTTTGCAGCCTCTTGCTATGAGACAGAGGTGATTCCATATTCCGCCGACAAACATTTCAACTTTTATCCAGTTGTTTCCATTCCAGGGTGTGTCACTGAGTGTGGCTGTGTATTACAAAGATTTAGTTTGTGTCTCTTAAATCTTTTGTTGAGGGGATTTTTGCTTTGCTCTTGGTGTCATTTGTCATAGCTGAGTGTAATTATAGATGAGAGATGATTGAGGAAGGAAAATGTCTTAGATGCAACAAGACCAGCTTCAATTTTCCACTGAATGACATGCCATTCATTCAAATACTCTCTCATTATTTTGTGCATTGATGATATGTGTTTGGGCTGAAGTCTGGTGATTGTAAAGACACTCCATTCAAAGGTTTTCAGCCCTTTGACTGGCCATTAGTTGTCATCACTCCTGTAATCAAACTGAGCAAACTGTACGTGCTGATAACTCTGATTACATCGGCAACCTCTTGTGAGTGTAAGAGACTCCAATTTGGTATTGCTTGTTATGCCGAGCTAAAGAAACAGCTTTTATTCAACAAATGTAACCTGTTTTCATGATATTTTTCTAGAACTAACCACATAGTTTCGGTGCCTAGACACAACAAAGGAATGACTGAAAACATAATGTAAAAAAGGCAATCAAACAAAAATAGTGATCCTTCTGGGGAACCCCAGTCTCCATGGTGAAAGTTTGACATTTATGCCACCACTGATTCCTCCTCCTCCGAATGTGGATTTTGACTCTATTTCAGCTGACAGTCATAAGCATGTAACATGAGTCCACAGTATTTAGACAAGTAGCAATAAATATTAAATGTCTGTAAACAGATCTATTGAGGTATAGATGGTGGTTTGATAGTTGGGCGTAAAAGTGATTGGAAAAGTTTGAACGCTGTAAAAAAAAAAAGTAAAATTAAAAATTTAGCAGCAAAATACATTATGTACTTTTTTATAGTCAACATGTAATTCAACATTTCTTTCTGTCATTGTTGAATATATTATCTGTAATTTAACCAAACATCTGGAAAATAACAGTTTAAAAATATTTTCCATTTTTTTCAGTTCTTAATGGTGAATTTTTAGTTCAAATGATGACAAATAGCTATAATTTTACAGTCAAACGGTGTGAAAGAACAGATACCATTTGTTAAAATACTTCTTTTTGTTGTGGACACTTTTTTAATAGCTTTGGCCTTTTGTTAGTGTTAACATGTCAGTTATTACATTTTGTTGTGACTTTTCTAGTTATTGTCTGTAATTTAACAAAGCAGGGGAACTCTGTAAAGTAACAGCTAATTGTCAGAGATGTTAGAGTTAAAAACATCACAGGCCAAACTGTGTTTTTGGTCTTTGAGACTTCAGAATATAAAACAGGCTCAGTTGAAGCAAAAACAGATAAAAAATGAAAAAAAATAAATACAAATAAGAACTGTCAGCAAGGGTCAGAGGTGAACTAGCAAACATGTTTATGTAGAAAAAGACCGAAAAGATGGATGCCTGGCATGGTATTTCAAGACATAACATGACCTTAAATAAATAAAAAAAACAAACAACAACAAAAACAGGATGTATGAAGTTAACAGATGAACCACTTCACAATGCTGCCGTCCAACTCACTGACACTACTGACAGCAGCAACCAGGAGCAGCATCACAACCAGCACCTGGTCATGACAGAATACACTCAAAATATCAAAAAGCCTGTAGGCAGTATTAAAACACACAGAAAGGGGCATCTATTGCTTTCAGTTCACACAAGTGAAGAGTGCTCAATAGGAAGATAGAAAGAAGTGCTCTTTCCATCATACAACATGTAAACTGAAATTCCTGGAATAGCACATTTATCTATATCCTCATAAAACTATTAACACAGTCCATGGCCTTTCCATTAAATTTCTTTTCATATATTTGAAACTTTTGGAAGTTGTGTGAACACCCCCCCCCCTCCTCAGACAAGACTGCAAACCAAAGTCCTGACCAGGAAGCAGACAAGACCCCAGAACAACATCCGGAACATTTACATCAGGATTTTATTCCTCCATTGGTTCGGTTTACCATTTTACCCCCTGGAGCTTGTGTTTGGCTTTAATGCCTGCCAGTCACCACAGCCTGGGGCTCGATACTATTTTTAAGGTAGACTGCTGCTCAGGATGAGTGACAAGTGCTGGTTTAGAAGTGTTGGGACAGGCGCCTGAATGCATAGCTCAGAGGGATGAAGGCGGGACTATCAAACCAGTGTGCTGCTGACTCCAGGTGAAAAGTTGAACTCTTGGAAAACACTGCAGCAGCTGTCAAAGCATACAGGAGAGAAACAGAAATATAAAAGCATGAAAGGTTAGTGAAGTATCACGACAGAGAGTGTAAATATTGCATCCTCAAATACTGTTGTGTAAATCGGATTTTCACATTATCAGCCGAAACCTGTTATTCACCTCATAGACAAGACTTGGTGATAGAACCCTGCAGCAACCAATAACATAATACCTACCAATAATGTAATAAGGTTTTTGAGCCAATACCGTTCATAACACTTCAGTTTTGTTTACATTTGTAAATGACTGTTCATGTTCTGTGTGTATATTGGAGTTAAGTGCCATTATAGAGCCAGTCCAGTTATTTAAACACAGTCTTAAGTTAGGACTGAATCGTTTTTCCTTGAGAAATATTTGAAAGAAGTTTTAATGAAATGTTTTTCAAGAAAAAAATGTGATAAATTCATTTGACTATGCAACATCCAACAGAGACACTGACATGGAATGATGAATTTACATATCTAAGCAAATAAACAGCATTCTAAATAAAGATTTTGTACAACAAATAATTCTCACATTGGCTCTTCCAACTGTAATTAAGGCGAGTGAGAGCTACTGTATCCTTGATAAATGAATATGATGAATGTGCCATCCATTATACCTATTTTTGATTTGCAAACTGCACAAAAACTGAAAAAAAATCCTTTAATTTCCAAGAAATGCAGTCCTGTTCATGGATTATTACATGTTTGGCTGCAGTCATTACATTTTCAAAGGATTTTTTTAATGCTATGCCATTAACATAATAACTTATTACATTATTGGTTGGAACAAACCCTTACACATAAAGCAAAGATTCACTATCATCCCTCTGCAATACTCACAATCAAGGCTGCTTAAAGGGAAGAATCCTGTTATCAAACAACAAGCTTCAGTCGCTTCTCATGTTTGATCAAAGGACCTTTTTAAACATGTATAGGTATCTAATTATTATACAACTGATGAAAACATCTCTATATCTGTCAATCATTGAGCAAAAGACTGGAAAAACAAGCAAAAATCTCAATGTTATCTAACACCAAACTACAGCTGTTTCATAACGAGGTATTGCACAGGACACTCTTCACCCAGGGCAAACTTCACACAACGGGAGTTACAGACACTCTATGTTCTCTGGCTGTACGCCGAATACAGAAGCAGACCACATTCATGGCGCATTACTCTGCTTTGTGAATCCAACATTCTGGACAAACAATGCACTCAAACACATTTTAGGCAACAGCATCCCAGTTGTCCCATCTTTATGTCTCCTAGGAAACCCATCTTTTATTGACCCTGAATCATAAACAGCCCACATTGATCACTTTAACAATTGTCAAGAAAACAATCCTACAAAACAGGAATACATAAAGTTCCACATTGCAGTGCCACAAATGTATTCAGAGTGCCTTGTTATAAAAAGGCAATTTGCCACACCAAACAAATGTGATTCTTTAATGTAACACTTTGTCTGCATCTTCTCTGAAATCTGCCAACCTACTTGTACATACTGCCGCTATTTCCTTAACGGCACCACATTGCAGTTACACATATTCGATATGAAACAGACTCTTTCTGTATATTAATTGGTAGCTAGCGGGGAACGCGCATCCTCAAGAGGTTGTTGTTCGGCGCAGGGAGTGCTGGGGCCTCTTGGCAGTGCCTGTGAGCCTTCCTGTGGCCGGTTGCTGCTGCCTGGTGGGTGGGGGTGCAGGCGTGCCAACATTTAGCCTGCAGGCTAAAGCAGAGCTGATTCTAGTCTCCCCAGGGCCCGAAGCAAAATTCTGCTAAGGGGGCCTCCTACCTAACCTGACCTATGAGTCATGTAAACAACTTGCCTGCAATACAGTCACACTTGACACCACAGCGCTCCCGCCGCAATCCACCCTTCTTTAAAACAGCTGGCTCCGTATCTAAGAATACGTACAATGCTAAATATTAATTTCATCAGCTGCATCGGGCCCATTCAAAGCAGCTCCATAGATTTCCTTTTAATTCAATTATAACTAATAATTAAGACTCTTTTCTGTGGCCTGGTTGAATACGTAGTGGTTATTTATAGGGTGATGTGCATCAGTATTGTTCTTTATGCCCTTTAAATTCAACATTCTATCAGAAATCTGTCATTCCATTGCTTTCCATCTCAACGAGAACAAGAAAAAAACAACAACAAACATTTTGAGCTTTCTTGTGGGGCATTTCATGCTCTCTTGGGGACCCTTGGTAGCCACAGGAGCCCGAAGCAAGCACAGGATTTTTAACCGGACCAGCCTTGTTTCACTGTTATATCATCTTTTTATTTGATATTGCTGTAGTTTGTTTAGGTGTTTTCTTACTGTCTCATTACACTAAAAAATGATATAAAGCACATTGCATCTGGTGTCTGGCATGCAGATGTGGACTACAGTGTATAGAGGAAGTGAGTACACCCCTGAAATAACTCTATATAACCAGAAGTTTCTCAGTTTTGGACCTATGGACTGTGTGCGTCATGGCTCCACATGGGAAGCAACCGCCAGAAGAATTAAAAAATCTATTTGAGAGTCTTCACAAAAATCAAAAGGATGCAGAAAGACCAAATAAAAAGGCAGAGATAAAGAATGAGCCATAGTACCATCAACCCTAGACTACCGACATAACAATTAGTAACACCATCTCGAACAGTGGGTATATTTTACCCAGTATAATATACCCGATAAAAAATACTTCACATCAAAATATATTAAAGTGCAACAATACATTGCAAATTGAAGTACTCATTTTATTTTCCCCTATACAATGTCTCATAAAAAGAAAAAAGGTATAATAGGGAGGCTCTATAAAAAGGCTCAAGAATTTGTGAAAAAATAGGGAATCATTAACAAAAAATTCCTTTAAAAAATGGAGCTGGGAACTTTTCTGGTAAAGTACTACTATTATGTCCACACGGCAATATTTCATGTTAACACGTGTGATCTCCCAGTATGACAACCCTGCTCTTTTCGCACTCTTAGAACCAGGGTTCTGTCACCCACATAACACCTCATGTCAACACGAAGAAGTGTCAGGCCCCAGTGGTATAACCTGCTATCAAAAACACCAACTGCACAAGCCAGGAAAGTGTTTTTCCCCCCTACTAGTTCAAAGTTGTGGCGGTTATAGGGAGGATCTTCTTTATTTAGAGCAGTGGTGATTAGTCGGTTAAGCAGAATACGCATGCAAGGAATACAACAGCATCCACAACAGATTAGTATGTCGGCAAAAGTTGCAAGAGAGATCATAAAGTATTAGTACCACAGCTTTATACTTCCCAAATGTGGTCCTCATCCATTCTCCTAGTGGATCAGTGACACCTGGATCCTCAGTCATTTGGTTTGACAGAGTTCTGAGTCCAGTCAGCACCCTGTTCACTGAGCCACCTGGAGCTGTATTATTGGGGACGAAAGTACAGCACGAAGAACCAAACATTGCACACACACACCACCTTTTTCTGCCAACAACATGTCCAAAGCCATCCTGTTTTGAAAAGCCATTAGGGAAGTAGCCGATAGTTGTTCTGACAACCCATCTACTGCATCCCTTGTGAAATTAGCCAATCTTTGAATATTGTAGTGAATGTAATTGATTCATCTACATTTTTGTTAACAGTGATCCATGGGAGGATAGATTCAAATCCATTTTTCACAGGATTAGCCAATTTGTATTCGTCAGGAACTCCTCTAGGGATTCCAACAGCATCCATGTATGTGGGAGAGTCAGTGCTCAAATCAAAATCACCTGTGGACCTTTTATTGATCCTGTGTAGGTGATTTCCAGGGCGTCTTCTGTGGCCTTCCATTAAGAGGGGCAGAGTTAACCGCACTATAGTGCACGCACCTGACTATCCTTGATTCAGCAATCGTGCTCCGCCACAGTACCAATATAGATCTGCCATGGAAATGACAAGCTGAGACATGTTAGACCAGGTACTTACATTAATAATTACCTCGCACCATTGTGTTTCTGCCTTACCCACGTAGGTGGTGCTGTTCCTGGTCAAACAGGTGTAATTTCCTGGTTGGGGCTGGAAAACAGGAGGCTTGACATGGTTGCCTGCGACAGGGAAAAAGAGCTCAAAGCAGAACGGTTAATAGGGTTATCATACATGTGAATCTTCAACATGCAATCAAATCCTGCAACAATCACGTCGGGATCACCAAATTTGTTTAGATACTTGTTGGTTTGTTTGGGATATAAGACAAACAACTTCTCTGTTTTTAGTTGATTGAATCTGAATATTGGAGTCCCAGAAGCTTGTACAAGGTTCTTTACTGTATGGCACGACCCACGCAGAAAGACAATGATAGAAGTGTGGTTACAATTTTTATAGTAAAGATGGGAAGGGAGGTTGCTTAAGGCATCCGCCCTTCCTGAAACAGCCCATCCGATTCGTCTGCATCTTTGGAGTCTTCTCCCAACCAATCACCAAACAATGCACCTGTGGAAGGAAGTTGTCCCCCCACCCTGTGTGTTTCTTAACCCCTGTGATGTCATGTAAGGGTGACTCTTAGAAGATAGCTCTGGCGCCTGAAGTCCTAGTTGTAGTTATCTGTTCCAGAGCTATCAGGTACACCATGACGTAGGAGAATGAGTCCCCAGAGATCTGGTGCTCATGCTTTGGGTATGGGCAGGTTTTTGTCCAAACTAGGAGCAAACAAACATTCAGTACTTTAAACATATGTAAACGTGGAGGCTGCTTGGTGTTCTAGTCAAAGTCAGTGTCCCCTGAGAGGATGTGTTAAAAGTTAAAAGTGAAATGTTAAAAGTAATTTACCCTAACATGACTCAGGCCAAAAAAGAAAAGGCATTCATTTTAAGTATAACTGACACTTACAAAAAAAGGTGTGCTGAATACGACCAAATTTATAGATACTCATTAATCTTATCTAAATGAGGACTTTTTTTTCAAAAAACATAACAAAAAACAGGGAAACTGTTTTACATCCGTTGACTTGAAATATTCAACAGTACATTTCCTTATCTGTCAAAAACATGGTGCAAAGAGACAAAAGAAAAGTATGAGTCAGCGTTCATAATTCATCATCTGCATGTGCTTTTTGTAAGCATGAGTCAGTGCACCTGTTCGGTGCAATGCTTTTCTGTTCTATTCAAACTTCACCATCACCTGCCATCATTTGTCTGAATGTAGCTTTTCATTCCCATCTCACTGAAGTAATTAGAAAGCCAACATTTATTCATGTCCACTTCTCTTGCTTGTTATCTCCACAAGGCTGCTCTGAAGCACCATTATGTGGATATCTTTAGTTACAGCAACACTTTTAAAGAGCTATTTGTCACTGCATTGTTTGAAAGTGTTCCTTCACATGTTCAAGGAACCACTGTGGCACTTCTTGGAAGGAACTGGAAGGGATGCCACTGGCCATTCGATGCTGGTGCTTATGTGTTTGGTAAGGGGAAGAGACAAAATCAATATGGATGTTTTAAACGCTACATTCAGAGAATGTGGAATAGGAATTTTATAAGGAGGGATTTACTCACATTAGAAATATTTCTATTTTGTTTTATCATTGAGGTTATAGGAGGAGGAGGTTAAAATTAATTGCAGTTATTTAAAAAAAATTCTTAAATTTGAGACACTGACAGCATCCACAAAGCATTGATCCAAGTAGAACTGATGTCACAGGTGGAGTGTAGGTATCACACAGAGATAGGCAAACACAACATAAAAATACTCAACTATGAAATAAAACCTCTCAATCTGATATTACAGCCAATGAAAAGCATAAAAAATATGCTATTTTCAAGAAATCATCAAATAATGAAACCTTAATATAACATCTTTTATTTTTAATCTGTAACGAATATTAACACTTGCAAAGTAAAAGGTGACAAATAATTCAAAATATTCCTTCTTGGTAAAAAATATAAAAAATGCCTTAAAATTAGTATTTCCAGCTTTAGGGCTATATGTTTGCCAAGATCTGTGGCAGTCAGGTCTTTATGCATTGCAAAACAAGTTCTACATGTGATACAACTATGTTAATACTAAACACAATCATATGCTGGTTGAGAGAAACTGAAAAAAAAACAGTGATGATATTAATTTCTGACAACTGAAGCTTCTTTGATCTTGTAAAGAGCTTTTTGTTTTTTGCAAGTTCCCATGAACTTAATTGTTAAATTATGGGTAGGTGAACAGGCGTGGACTAACCCATAGCTTTTTCCCCTGGGGAGTATCATTAAATCTCTGTAAAAGGCATAAAGTCAGGAGAGGTGGACTTGTGACTAAAGGGTGACTGCAAGTCTATTATGGGATAATGAGCAAAAGCTGTGTTTTCATGTTTTTCTATTTTTAAATTTGACCTCGAATAAACCACGATTGTCTCTTGAGATCTTAAGCCTCACAAAAAGGCTGTTTAGTTTCTGACAACAGATGTCTGTGAGGTGTTGTGTGCAGCTGCCAGCTCATTCGGGTATGCCTGGATGAACAGAAGTAGACGAAGGTCAGCTTTTTTCAATCTGTGTCTTGTGCAAGTTGCAGAGAAAACACTGGGCAAGTCCTGTCTCCAGTTTTTGTAAAACTGCAAATTATAGTAAAACTCTGTATTCCACAAAAGACATTATTAATTGTATAAACAAAACCAGTACAATACGGTACATAAAATATTCTTTCCATAGTAAAACAAGGACACATGAATTCTAACCTATTTGACACACACCAATAAGACATAACATTATGACCACCTGCCTAATATTGTGTTGGTCCCCCTTATGTGGTCGAAAATGATCTGAACCATTGGGCATGGACAAGAGGAGCTCTCACGATTGGCAGGATCCACTGCCAATGTCCTAGTGCCAGACCTCATAGGACTATGGGGTCTGGCACCAGGATTTTGGCAGTGGATCCTTTGGGTACTCTCGGTATCAGTGGTTCCTCTATGAATGACGTTGCTTTGACCCTGTCTACTATACACTTAATCATTTAAAGGGGCATGGGGGTTTGTGGGTGGGGACACTGGAGTTGGCAGGTACGTGTACTAGAACCACAGCGGCGTACTTGAACCTCGGTGGCGCTCGGTGGCGCTCGGTGGCACTTGGCAGCGCTCAGCAGCGCCCAGCGGCAGCGCGCATGACTATTTGAATATCAAAATTATTATCTGAATACCACCACAACGAACGAATGTTTGGATATTTGGATATTTGAATATTCGGGACCAGCCCTATGACTTACAAATGTTGGTTTGACTTTTAGCGTATGCTTGCTTGTGCAGTAACAGGATTTGACATCTTGGCTTTGAACATTTCAAGGAGTTTTCCTTATGTATAGTTCCACAATATGACAGGCCCAGGGCATTGTTTTCATTGTGACTTGAAGCTCAAGCTGGGAGGTCTTTAGAGCCATAGGTATTAATTTGTAAAGACAAAGTCTCACTCCAATGACTCACCTGTGCCTGGCACTTTCAAAGTTCTTGAGCTTGAGTGCTCTTATTTCTGGATTCATCAAGGAGTTTGTCAGTGCATTTTGGGTGATGGTCCATTGTATTTTTCAAGGGTGTTTTATTAGAGCACTCTTTTCTGGCTGAAAGCTTAAAAGAAAAAAAGGCTTTTGTACTAGCTTTGCCCTTTGGAACCAGGGGTATCTTGACGTCAGTAAGAGCTGGAACCCAGAAAAGGACAGTTGACATCTGAGTCACCACAAAAACGTTTCCATTTCTACACCTTCAATTCTTTGTTTCTATTCATTTCTATTGTTTTCTATTCATCTTTTTTTTAACATCTACCAACCATCTTCCAATGTCATATTTGAAGTCATTTTTACACTCACCACCTGTATTCTCCATACACCTATCCTCTCCTGTGCCACCACTCTCCCATCTCCCTCATGAGTTGGCATCGAGGTAAAGCATCCACACGGTACAAATCTCTAGATCTGATACAAAGCTAGAAACCAGATAAGAGTGTAGATTTTACAAGGTATTAAAGTTTTCGTCCGTGTCCTTCTACTGCACTAACCCTCTCCTCCCCAGGACTTGTTAATCCCTGCTCTCTCTCCAGGGCTGATAAGAAATGGGATAGGAGAGGGGATAAGAGAGGATAAAACTACAGCGTTGCACTGCAGTCGCTCACTACATATAGAACAAGTGGACGGGGTCGACCAGTTTTCTCTGAATCCTCAGATGAGAAGAGGGAAAAAGCCAAAGTCACCCCTCAAAAGAACATTTTATCTTCATATTCCATAATTAACAAGCCATTATTAAATCTGATTAAGTAACTTTAAGTCTACTTCTAATCTTTGAATCTGTATACACTAAGCTCATCTGTAATTAGTTTGCATATATTAACACAGTCAAGACGGAAGATATACTGCCCTTGAAGTCTGTAATAAGATACACACATATGTATTCATTTTATAAAGACAAATTATGTGAGATTCACAGAATCTACATATAGATAATGAAGCATGAACCAGCACAGTGTCCAGCGTCAACACCAAACACTGTGATTTAGAGTTGGGATGATTTTAATGGTTTCAGTGCTGATTCTTGTGTCAAAACTGTTGCTCTGTCTTATTTCCACACATCTCCCTTTCACACAGTGATAAATGCTCTTTTTGGAAGCTTCTAAGAATTTGTTTAAGACCACCATGACTCTGACTCAGTTTGTTGTCTATCTTCGGAGGTGGCTGACTGAAAACAACTCTGAGAACATACTGCAAAATGTACAGCTATCTACAGTGGACTGTCCAAAGTGTGTGCATGTTGGGAAGTTGCTCCCAAAATTCAGCCAGTGGCTGATCTGTGATGCAGCGTGACTCAAAAGCTCAGCCAGGAAACTGACATTTAATACATGCTTTCCCCTGCATCTTTCTTCATCGGAGCAAACGGCAAGAACACGAGGAAGTGTTGTGAATGCTCTTCTCGTGCCACATTTTGATCCAGCACACAAATGAAATAAAACATGGAAATAAAAACTGCTGTGTTAATCTCAGAGGACAGCAGGTAATCTAGGAAGAAGGAGCCACAGAGATGAGATCAGGTCAACTATAAATGCAACTGTGTACCATCATTATTTGCTTTTGCCTTCATCCCTCCTTCTGTCCCTGGTTTTCCATCATTACTTTTCCCCAGCACTGCCTGCAGATACACACTGCCCTAGTTTGGTACAAGTCGTATCCCTGTTCTGGAAACAGTCGCCATGAGCGACACGGGGCAGAGGAGAGAAAGCGCTGCCTGGCGGTTGCCTGGCAGCGCTGTGTTTTGACAAAGAGTCGGAGGGGAGATCTATTCTGTGTCACCAATACCGCTGGAAGGATTTGGGATGGTTGACTGTGTGAACATGCCACTACACTACTTTTAAATTTAATTTTCAACCCTGGCTGTGTAGTCCATTGTGGTTTAAAGTTAGAGATTTCCCTTTAGGAAATTTTATTTTCAGTCAACATTACAGATATTACATGAAGTCATGCACATGTTCTGTAAGTCTTATGTTGAGTTTTGGTGACTAAAACCAAACAATAAAGTAACTCAAGTGTGTTCATTGTTTAAAGTAACGACCAGAGACAGAGACATGAAAAGAAAGAAAACACTGCGGATGACTGTATAAATAATCCTGATAATTCAACTCTGCAATGTGCACAAAGGGAATGAGAAGCCAATGACATTAGGAATTAAGAGGAACAATCTGAGCTGTGAGCAGGTAAAAAGCCAAAGGTTTCCCGCTGCATGACAAGTCCGATGGGAAGGAGGGCTAAATGGAAGAAAGAAAATGGCATCTGAGACGGACCGAAGAAAAGGAGCAATAAAAGAAGAATGTGAAGGAGAGAAAAAAAAAATTTGGACGCACAGAACGTGGCATAAAAGGGCCAAAAGGGAGAAGAAGGCATCAGCCAGAAATGTCAGTTGCCATTGTGTGAAATACCAAGAGAGAGGAAAGCAGGAGGGATGGACAGAGGGAAGTGGCTGAGAGCTGAAAGAAAGGAGTAAAGGGGCTGTTCGACAGGCAGGCAATTAAAATGAAAAGTGTTAGATGGATGAAAAAAAAAGAAATCTGACAATGATGGGATGTTGAAAATAGTAGAGAAAGACTGAGGACGGATGGAGGGAGGAATAGAAAGAGCAAAGGGAAAGACTAAAAAGAGGTGAAGAGAGAGAGAGAGAATAAAGAAAGAAAAGAGGGGAATAGAAAAAAAAGGTCAGTGAGCGACTGAGAAGCAGATTAAAATGTCAGAAAAGAGAAAGTAGAAAGGAGTGGGTGCATCTCTGAAAGCCAGAAATCCAAAATCCCGTTCAGGCACTTTTCTGGGTTGAGAGAGAGAGAGGAGAAGGGGCAGAGGAGGACGAGAGGAGCAGATAGGAGGGAAAAAATTGGAAAGATCATTCGATAGAGTGTTCTCAGAGATTCTCAGAGAGCAGGCCACCGCTCCAATCAGTAGTGCTACCTTCTCATGACTTTATTTATTTATTTATTGACTTAAAAGGCATGTAGCGGCAAATCTCAGCACTCCTTGGTCGAACATCAGCTTCTTCCCACAGAAAATAGTTGCCAGTAACCTGCTACGCTGAGAGCATAAGGCCTTTTATTCCAGCTGCAGGCACACCTCTCAAAGTCTATTCTGGTTGATTAGAAGCATAGTTGTCCACATGGCAGCTGACAGAAGTGAATGAGTGTAGACTGTATATAAAAAAAAGAGCAAAACCATTTTTTGTACCGGGCTGTTTGTGTATGTTTATATCGACTGCAAAGTTGGACATTTTAACGTGGAGTTCTATGGGGATTAAGCTGCTGTTAGAGCCAGCCACAAGTAGTCATTTAAGGAACTGCAATGTAGCCAAATTCACAGCCCAGTCATTGCTTTTAACTGTGGTTTGTTTTGTGGACAATGTTGTATTTTTCCACCTTGGAACTGACTGCTGGATAACATGTTTCTTACTGGGCTGCATTTCCATCACTATTTCATAGTTGTTTCATTTTATGACAACAGAAACAGAAAAATATAGAAACAAACAGCTTTGTTGTCTGTGTAGAATCCCGTTAAACCAGGTCATTGTAATAGGAGCTTCAGTAGAAATCAACTGGACTTCTCTTATAGGTTCTTGAAGATGTTTCACCTCACATCCAAGAGGCTTCTTCAGTTCTAACTGGCTGATCTGAGCTAGATGCTTTAAGGTCCCTCCCCAGAGAGTTTCACCATCATTGACATCTTGAGTTACTCCTGACACGTCAGATTCATATCCTTTGTTTGTGTAAACTGGTAGATCCACCACCATGATTGCTGTCATTGTTGTTGGACCACCTGGTTTCACAGCAATTTTCACCTTAAGGCACGTCGGTCCTGGGTTGTTAATGGTGCCGTTAGCCATGTGAGCTGAAGTGACTATAAAATTATGAAACTCCCCATCAGTCAGTTAAAACTGAAGAAGCCTCTTGGATGAAGGTGAAACATCTTCAAGAGCCTAAAAGAGAAGTCCAGTTGATTTCTACTGAAGCCCCTAGCAACAGCTTTACTGGGAATTTAGCTGATAAAATACAGCATACTGTATGTGAGCACAGAGAGCAGGAGAGAAGCAAGCACATGTAAAAGGATGACACCGACTGACGCTTTGACGTTGTGAATATGCTAATGAATAGATGATGTCATCTGGACATTTCACACCATTTCAAGCAGACGAGGGACTTTCTATTAAAAGTATTTGGCAACCCTGCAGGCCATGGACACACAAACAAATTCACAACAGTTCTTGCAGAGATCAAACAATGTTGAATGTGTTACTTAGGCAACTTAAACACTGCTGCATTGAAAGACATGTGACACAACTAATGTAATACTGTCTCAGGATTAAGACGGCCACTGCAGTCAGCATAACTAAATGTGGTTCTTGAACTTCTGGCCATGTCTTAGCAGAGTACATAATGGACCGCAAGAGCAATTTTACTGCACTTTGTGGTTTTTCACAAAATGCATGACGTAATAAGGTAATCACAGAGGTTTGACTCATGAGGGACTGGTTTAGAAAT
The DNA here is from genome assembly GCA_024666655.1 of Dascyllus trimaculatus. Taxonomy (NCBI): domain Eukaryota; kingdom Metazoa; phylum Chordata; class Actinopteri; family Pomacentridae; genus Dascyllus; species Dascyllus trimaculatus. The sequence continues at coordinate 10,947,413 of CM045447.1, read as the reverse complement.
ATCTACCTTGGCATCCAAAGTGTCACGATTCATGGCGTTATGGGGCTTTACAGACTCAGAATCATCTGCCTTCCACTATGAAACAGCACACATGATTAGTAAAAACAAAGTTTGCCAGATGCCCTTCATCTGTGGTGTGAACAGATCTGGCTATTGCGAGGGGGATGCTCTGTGGTTTCACTGTGACATTAAAGTTTGAATACAGCCAAAGGCATTAAGTTGGTGTGTCTCATGTTTGGGTTCAAGATTGGATCCTAAATCAGTGTTTTATCTGTCCAAACAGTTTGTCAGGTTTTTTTATTTGTCATCCTGTCACATGTTTACTCAGTGTTGGCTCATTTTCCACTGCAATAGAAAGTCCTACACTTGTATGGAAACATCACAACCATTGCTAGAAAACTCAAAAATGACTTGTGTTCAACATGATACAGTTACAATATCCTAAACCTGTTTTTATACAGAATCTGGTGCAATCAGTTTATTTTTGCCATGTTTCTTTTAATGAGACATTCAGTGATTTTGATAAGATATTACAGTTTAAAGTTTTCATTTGATAAATATCCAGGATAGAACCACACGTTACACAGAAATAGGTCAAGAACCTCCGGAAAGCTAAAAATCCAATGATTCATTCTGCTTTTACAATTTCTGGCTCTGATCAGCGGTGTCATTTTGCAGATATTTCAAAAAGAGCATGTCTTCCAAACCCATCGGTGGTTTTGGGAGTTCAGAGGGTTAAATCATTTTCCAAAGCCGGACTTTCAACACGGGATGTAAAACTTAGCCTGGTGTAGCAGTTTTTCACAACAGCTGAAACACTAAATTGTGTTTTAGTTGCATAACTCTAAACTGATAAATGCCTTCTTTATTAAAATTAGGACAGTGTTTTTACCATAAATACTGCTCAATTACATCTCATCAGCTGCACTGATTAAAATAAATAAGGATACATTAAAATACATGGATGCATTGTAATCTCTTTAGGCTCCCCAGCTGCTGCCTACACGTCCTCTTCTTCAGTAGACTAATCGCTGCATCCGTCTGCTGCATTAAGTAGACTGTACTCAAGGTTCTCTCTCTGAATGGATGGATGAAGGTGAAAGTTGGCACACATAAAGACAGATTACAAAAGAGGTAACTAAAGCTTGCAGATTTCGAGTTGTTTCCACTCTTTCTTCCATCTCATTAACTGCCCATTCAAATCTGAAAATCTCTTTAGAGAAAAGTGTCTATTGGAAACTTCTATTTTTCAGCTGTAGATAATTCAAAATAATGGTGGCATGTATAGAGAGTGCCCATTTAACTACACATCTACACAGAATTAGTAGCACTGCCGTCACCAATATACCCATAATTATAATAAATATCATTCTCAAGAGCATTTAGCTTGTATTGCATGCCACTGAAACAATTCAGCCTTGGGGGAAAAAAAAGTGAAAATGTAGTCTCAAGAGAGAAGATCTCTGTTTACATCTGTGGATGGTTGAAGGGTGAAGGCAAAAATAGACTAAGACAGCTGCAAGGACATATTGCCTTTAAATGAGTGCGTTGTGAAATAGTATCACTTCCCATTCCCACTGCCGGTGTTGTAGCTCTCAGGGTATTTAAACCAACGCATTTAATGCTTATTGAATCACTTGCACATGTATCCCTCTCACTGTGTGTGTATTTCATAACCTCCTTCGAGTTCTCTGTGCTAGGAACGACAGTGAAACAACACTGCGATTATGAGCAAAGCTGATGTCTTAATTATTGCAACAGGGTTGGTTTAAAAGCTGACAAGAATGTCCACATCAGATTTACTGCTGTCACAAGTGTGAGCGATAGAGAGCACGTGCAGCCGCCAGAAGCCTATCATTTACTTTTTCTTTAGCCCCATTATGAACAATATAGTTTTGAATGCATGTAATTCTCCATATTAGAACACCAATCTGCATATAGTGCTGTCCTTCAATCTCACAAACGTACATCTATCAGGCATAACATTATGACCACCTGACTAATATTGTGTTAGTCCACTTTATGTGCTCAAAAATGCTCTGAACCATTGGACATGGACAAGAGGACCTCTCAGGGTGTCCTATGGGGTCTGGAACCAGGACGTTGATAGTGGATCCTTTGGGTACTCTGGCTTGTGCAGTGGGGCCTCTGTCAATCAAACTTGTTCCACTGCATCCTGTTGATGCTTGATCAGAATGGGGTGTAGGAAATTTGAGGGTCAAATCAACATCTTGGGTCATTGTCATGTTCCTCAACATGTTCCTGGTTGTTTGATGTTTTTTTCCATGTGGTGGGGTGCTTTTTCCTGCAGGGGTAGACCAGTGACACTTGAGATTTTCATTTGCATGAGGGAGTGTTCTTGTTGTGGGACAATGTTTATTTGGGTGTCTAAGTCTCATCAACATGGATGTCAAAATCCAAGGTTTTCCAGCAGAACACCACATAGTACCAATATGATCAATGTTATTCACTTCACCTGTCAGTGGTCAGAATGTTGTGGCTGATCGGTATGAGTTGATGCGACAGGCTGTCAGTCAGTACTGCATGAGCCAATGTACTAGTCATCAGTGTTTTACCCTTTATTTATTTCCACACCCAGTTAATCTAAGGCTTATCACACACCTGTACACTCCTATCTGCAAAGCTGACACAAAATAAAGTGGGTAGCCATAAACATATCACTTGTAGTTACATCACTTGCATCTATTCAGGTTTGGGTGTAACAGTACGTTTCATAAACATTGTGGGGATTACGAGCTGGATTGCCAAGGGTTTACAACTCTCACACTTTTGGTGCAAGACAAGGGGTCTGCCGAGAAAATAACACCAACATTAGTCCATAAACATCACCTAAAAGGATAAAGTCTGTGTACCTTTAGTTGCAGCACGCATGCACAAATTTTTATTTTTATGAGTTGTGCCTTATTCACTAGTCACATTTATTACAAATTCAAATGTCATTAAAATAAATCTACTGTGATAAAAACAGTCAGATCAGATTAATGAGACACATCAAAAATGAATGAATGAGTTTATATTGTTGCTTCCGGCTGTTTGTAGGGGTCTCTCCTCCTTTCCGCACGCAGAATGAGATAATAGCACGATTATTATAAGTGTCTCATAACAGAGAGAGTTGTGCTCCTTTACACACACATGGCACAACAGCTGTAGCTTCATTAATTAGGCTACTTATAATTATAAATGATCCCAACAGGGAGACAGAATTGATAAGAATCTGACGGTAAATGACACTGAGTGCTTCACGTCACTTCAGTAAGATGAGCTGCCGCATATATTTTTTATCTTACTGTACAAGTCTGATCTGTTCAGTCAAACATATGATTCTGTCATGTTAGAGCTAAATACAAAGATTTTCCAGGTTCACACTCTCAGTGTTTGCAGTAGTGATGTTATTGTGCATGTGGATGTTTCCTAGAACTCAAAATCTCTTCATTATTAAGGTAACCACCAAAATAGCAACAAGTAGACAGCACCAATGGAAACACACTTCATGCTACTGTCAGTTGCTGTAGCTGGATAAATTATGATACACTTGAATTTTCAACATTTAAGAGATATTAACTAAATTAGTAAAAAGATATCGCCAGCTACACAGTCAGTTGATTTGGGCTGATCGTTAATAATTATTTATTTTGGATATGTTTGTCTGAAGGGACGTTGAGGGTGAACTTTTGTTCTCTCCTCACATACCCCACAGCATCTCTTTTGTTGGCCTATTGAACGGCTCACGAATTACAATTAAATCAAGTTGCTGTTAGAAAGCAGGTAAAACAAGCATATTGTAGAACTGCACATACATAAAGCCACACAGTTAAAGCCCCTCACCTTCACAGAATATGACAAAGTTAGCAACCCGGCCATGCGCATGTCCACACATTATAGTATAAACTTAAGTCAAAGTCATTGTTTACAATTACAGTAGTAATACAAAAGTGATGGAAAGTAAGGTATGTTGTTTTAATATTATAATTGAAACCAGACACCAGAATACTGTGAATTCTGTGCCTTTATCTTGATAATGAATCTTACTGTTTTGCATACATTAGGCTTCTGTCCAGGTCATGTATGATGTTAATGCATTGAATAAATTGATTTAATTACACTATAAACTTCTTAGAAGACCACAGTTTATCATTAAATTGTCTTTTTTTTAGCGTTTTTCATAAGTGTAAGTTCTGTTGGAAATGTTGCCAATTCACACATTTTTACAAAAGGTACTCAGTAAGTTAAAACTATGCATATTTCTCTTTGGTTCTGTTTCTTTGTCTCCCTACTCCATCTGTCTCCGCTCGCTCTCCCTCCCACTCCCTTTCTCAAGGGAAGCTAACCAACGCAGGTAAACACATTTACTGTGAGATACTACGTGGTTCAGCTGCCACGTCGTCTGTAAGTAGTTGTGTGTATTCCCAGATGGTACACACTCTAACTTAAAGACAAACATGTTCCACTCCGAAGCTTTTCACACTTCTGTCACTTTGTCCAAGGTGAGAAGGGGGTGTGGTGACGTTGAGAAGTGATTGCGGAGGGAAATAAAGCAGAGCGAAGGCCTGTCTCTCCGATGGTCAAGGTGAAATGTGACAATAGCTGAACTCAGACGTGTCTGTTCTCACATGTGGTTGTTATTGGGTGAAAATCCTGTTTCTCTGAAATGTCATCCATTCAAGAAATGTCTCCTGAGACCAGATATTAGAAGAGTAAAGATAGTCTGTTAAAAACATAATCCTCCAAGAGTATAAAAGGTTGACTTTCTAGGTTTACATTGGCATATTAATATTGCATTTTATCCCATTTTATTTGAGTTCTCTTCTGTATTTACAACACTGGAGGGCTGCAGTTTGGACTGGAAAGTAAGGTCTGTCCATGTTCTAATATTACTGAACTGCTCTCTGCTTTAGCTGACTTCAAGAGACAGGGCTGTTAGGGCTGTGCTGACAATCTATTACATGGCCAGAATCTTTTCTCTTGTGTTTCACTTCCGTGGTTGATTCACACCATTGTGTTAATACTCTGAAATTATCGTTCATCATGCTTTGAAACACCCACTGAAATTAAACAGCAGAGACTGCCCGTCAATTCGAGCGGAAACGATGTGTCAGCTGATTGGGGAAGTTTTCCCCACACTGAAAAAGAAGGACAGGGAATCTTGTCCCTCGGTGGTCAGCAGAGGGCAGGTGTTAATTCTAATTGATTATCTCCTTTGTGAAGAGGGACTAGTTGATAAAAGCGATGGATGAAAGCCTGGGCTGCATTCCAAATCACAGTATGTACTCCAGCTGCCCTTTCAAAGTACATACTGTTGCATGCAGTATGTATACAGCTGGGACATACTACTTCATCATTATGTTGTGCCTCAAGCTCAGACTATCTCTCTTATATATCAGTCTCTAGTGCGCAATGAGCCGTCATCATCTGTGTGCTCTCGGCGGCTTGAACTTGTTTGAGACAACGTGGCATACATGACGTATCTGGCACTGTGCAGAGGAGTGTGTGTAAGAATAGACACAAAAGCACGCTAGCTTGGATACTGCTAAATGGAACTGGATGTAATAAGACAAAACAGGTATTTTTGGCATACTGCATTTGGCATAGTATACATTGGGAAATGCTAAATCATTTTTCTGGCATACTGTATAGTATCGTAATATAGGTACTGGAACGCACCCCTGCAGACTGTTGGTTCTCCATGGTACATGCTTGCTCATACCTGACATAACAAAACCTCATGTATTTCCAGTGACATTATTTGTAGTTTGACTTAATATTAAATAGATAAAAGATCCTTTTTATTCAAAGCAATATTGCTTTTAAAAAAAAATGTATCTTACAGTCCTGTCTCAGTGCATGAATATAAAAAGCCCATATTTATGCACTTTATGTTAAAGTAGCTGCTGGTAGCAGAATGTTCACAGTGAATGTGTCAGCAACTTGTTCACTGTCATTTTTTCCTTCCAAAATAAGAGTGTTTTTATGATCATGTTCAGTGAAAGACCTAGAGAAATCTCACACATTGTCCATCTCACTCTCTTGTCGTGGTGATGTTTAAGCCAGTAAAAGCAGTTAGGAAAATAAAAAAATTAAAAACTGAAACATCAACAGTAACTCCAGACAGGACGCGTTTACTTTATCCTTTTTTTTCCCCCAGAAGCAATAATCTGTCCCCGAACTTTTTTTAAAGTTTTGTGATCATGGACATTTGGCCGTTGCTATCCTGGTCTTTTGAAATCAAACGTAACAAATGAGGGGCGGATCTTACTGTGAACTCAAAGACACCAGGCATGTAGACATGGTACCCACCTGTCAATCACAAGGTAGCCCATCCTTAAACAGAACCTGTTTAACTAACTGCTCCTGTAACCCAGTGGTTATCGAGCCAGCCTATTCAGTGTTTATAGATACGCTGTCTCTTTAAGAGAGTCGCAGCAAGTTCAGCTTTACGGCTGCAGAGTACGGTTATGGTGTGTGTTCGTAGTTCAGTGTCGAGGAGGAGTTTTATGTCGAGCACATGGTCTGTATGAAGAGACTTGTATACATTCTGGATTGAAAAATAGAAACTTTATCGCCGTTAGTTCGCCTTCTAAAGTGTATTGTTTACGTTGTTTGGCTACAAGTTAATTTAAACGTTCTTGAAAAGTTTGAACGTTATTTTAAGCTAACAGCCACGCTGCAGGTTTGCTACGAACTAGCACGTCATTAGCCTTGGTGCAAAACGTTCCGCGCGCTCACAGGAGGACACTGCTGCTGACGAGAGGACACACTGCTGCCATCGTGAGGACCTATTGCTGCTAACGAGAGGACGGAAGCAAGACCGAGGAGGCCGTCGGGAGGCCAAGCTACAGCTTCGGCAGGAGTCGGGACGTGTCGCCGGCCATCACACACATCTGCGTTGGAGACCACTTGAGTATTCACACAAAACACTTCCTATAGAGCTCTATAGACAAGTTTTTTTTGTTGTTGTTGGGTACCCAAAGTATTTTTTATTTTTTTTTGCTTCTCTGCAGAGACTATACATATATAAACATTTTTTTTTTGGATGCCATGTTGTGGATCGCCACAGTTCAATGGGGATAAATTCAGTTATGATGAACATTTAAAAAGACTGAATTTAAAGGAGACCTTTTTGCAGGACTTTGACTGGGTTTGTTTGAAATATTGACAGCTGTTTGTATTCCAGGACTAAACCAGGTTGTTCACATTAAAGCTGCAGAGAGTTTGCTTTACTTTATTAGTATTATTAATGTGTGCTTGGGTTATTGCAGAAAAAAAGCATCGTTTGACTTGAATAGACAGAAACATTTAAGGAAAGGTACACTCCGGTCCGTAAAATGTTATAAATTCATTTCATTGGACCTAGGCAGCATACTGTTGCCAGACCCACAGTAGGTTCCTGCCGAGTCACATTTAAAATTTGACCCTTATGGTTGGTTGTGGATCATTTAAGCATTAACAAGTTGGTACTCGGTTACACTCCCTTTCTAACAGGGAGCATAATTTACTAAATGAACATCATGCTGTGTTTAAGGAGACGTGAAACTAATGAGTGGCACCATAAGATAATTAGGAGAGAGTGTACGAAGGTAGTAAATCAAGTGAGAAGTAGGATAATATTCTCTATGCAGCTGGACTTCTTGTTGCAACCAGAGTCCCTGCTGGCCGTTAGAAAGTATGCAGGTATAAGGCAGTTTCGTTTGGCTTCACTTTTCAGATCTGGAGGCTATGTCTCTCTTTTACATACAGTTTGTGCCATTCGAGAGAGGGAACGATCCTGGGTGTCTGCACCTCCAGTGGCCACCACCCACTCTAACTACCTCCCTCGGTAAGGGACAAAAACCTAGCACTGTGTGGACTTTGTTTTGCAATACATGGTTGTATATTAGTCTTGTGGGAATGATGGACTGCTGAAAAACATTATTTCCTTTTCTTTCCTTCCCAGTAGAAAATATTTCATAGTCTCCCTTGGCGTCTGGGAACCGTGCCAGAAAGATTTAGCTGTGGATAGAAATCGTTCACCTTTACCTGGAAAATAACCACAAAAATGTACAAAGTTAGATTTGTGAAATATCCATGTACTGGTACCAAATTCCAGACTCTGAGTGTAGGTGTGTGACAGGTTTTGTTTTACTCTGATTGATACTGAGCTGCAGCTGGTCAGTCAAGTACAAAACTCTGCAGCATAGTGGCCTGGAGGACTGGAAAGAAGCAGTATGTAGCATCACATATGTGCTTAGAGTAACTTAAAGAGAGCTTGTGTGGAAAAAGTTCATTAATGCACTTTTGGAATACTGTGCATGTTTGTCAGAGCACAGTAGCTGCATTAGATTCACCCACTTTTATCTCCCATCAGTTTGTCTGAGAGCTTGTTAATGACCGAGGCCCTCATTAGCACACTCTTGTGCACTGTGTACAGGAAGGAGTACAGTGCTTTCAAACGGCAAAATCATTCATTTTAGCTTCATTAAACTGTCCACGCCTGTTACCTCACATCTGATTACCCACTCATCCCTGCTGACTGCTGGTAATCGGGTCTGGTAGTAACATTAAACATAAAATCTTTAGAATTTGTTTTCACAAATTTCAAATCACAGTGATGTAGATGTTTAGAAGAATTTTTTGAAAGCTCGTCTGCCAGTATTTCACAACTGCTAAGCTGTCAAGAGAAACTGAGATCTGACACCTTGTCTGTTACACTGTTTAAACTTGCTTGGGATTAGGTGTGAAAAACGTGTTTCTGATATGCTGTATGTGCATTTCAGATGAAAAAAAAAAAGATTTGACATTTTAATGACTAAGTGAAGTGAAGGCTTTGAATGCCCAGAACTCATTCAATGCAAGCTCTGACACACGTCAGCTGACAAGCTTATTTGAAACTTCTATGGCTCACTGCAGGTGAGCGATTGCAAGACTCAAAACCAGAACATTCCCAGAGGAAAGCAATATCCTGAATAAGATCTCTTCCACCTTTCTTTCACTTTTCTTGACAAGTTTTATGATAAACCAGTGTGAGATTTTGAACAACTTGTGGCATCTGATGGTCAAGTTCTAAGCACTGCATCATAATGTCTCACACGTTGCTTTTCAATGTTGTCTCCCCAAATAACTTACTGTTGCTCAGTGGCTTCAATTTTCTGACAATACTGTACTGTATATTGCATTTTTAAGTTAACTGTCAGGCTTTAGATATGAGGCTCTGACTCCACCGTAACACATCTCCAATAAAGAGTTTTTTTTAGTCTGATATACATGTTTTTTTCTGGTTGTACTAGATCATGATTTCTAGCTAGCTCAAGAGGAGGAAAGTTGTTGTACAGGTTGCAAAGTTGCAGTGCAAGCAAGTAGAGAGTTTGAACGGAGACAAATCTTATTCAATTAAAAGGTAAAATTAGATCCATTTGTTTGTGAACTCTAAATAAGCCTGGACCATTACTGGGAATTACAGCACTGAAAGGAAACAGATCTTATGGCTCCATTTATTAAAGAGAACTGGCTCTATTTAGTTTGACCACAACAGTACGGCCAGTCCTGATGTAAACTTCTGCTCCTGCAGCCCTGTCTCCAAAAATGTACGTTCCTATTCGTATAGAAAACTAAACTGCATTGTCAATAATGTTTTGAGGGAAACCTATTTCTCTCACATTAAGTATGTTTGTAACATTTTACAAATTTGCTTTGAATAGAGGTGGTAAAGGTAAAGGGTGTGCTTCAACCCAAATCAAAACAGTCAGTGAATCGGACACCTAACTGTGAATGATGTTTTGTGCTTTGTGTTCCAGTGTTTTGTGCCTTGTCACAGTCTTACTTTTTGGGGAAAAACTATGATTCTTTCAAATGTAACTAAGAAGGCAGTTAAGTTGTATAAAATCATAATATGGGGGAGACAGGTCTGAGTCTGACTGACTGACTGGGTGATGTTACACCATCGGTCAGCAAAAGTGTTGGCTTCACCACTGGCTATTGCGCATTCCCAAATCATCACATGCTGAACAAAATATTCCTGTTATAAACTGACCACAGTTACACCCACCCATACATTATCTAACCATACACCAGCTTTTTAACAGAGTTGTGTATGTTATGGGGCAGCAGTACTGTTTATCTGTAAATTAAGATAATATAATCATATACACCGATAAGCCACAACATTGTGACCACTGAGTGGTGAAGTGAATAACATTGATCATATTGAGACTATGTGGTGTTCTGCTGAAAAACCTTTGATTTTGACATCCGTGTTGATGAGGACACCCAAATAAACACTGTCTCAGAACAACAAGTACACTCCCTCATGCAAATGGAAATCCCAAATGTCACTGGCCTACCCCCACAGGAAAATGCACCCCACCACATGGAAAAAACATCAAACAATCAGGAACATGTTGAGGAACATGGCAATCACCCAAGATGTTGATTTGACCTCTGAACTTCCTACACCTCATTCCGATCAAGCATCAACAGGAAGCAGTAGAACAAGTTGGATTGACAGAGGCCCCACTGCACAAGCCAGAGTACCCAAAGGATCCACTGCCAACGGCCTGGTTCCAGACCCCTATAGGACACCCTGAGAGGTCCTCTTGTCGATGCCCAATGGTTCAGAGCATTTTTGACCACATAAGTGGGACCAACACAATATTAGGCAGGTGGTCATAATGTTACGCCTGATTCGTGAACATGTGGAGTTGATTCAGCAGCACTAAATTACTCATATTGCTCATGTTACTCAGATGTAATGTCAATGATCTGCATTGCCTTTTGTGTAGTTTTTTTTTTTTTTTGTAAATGTGTAGTGCAAATCAAATGGCACTGAGAGGAGATCTTTTTTTGGTTTCACATTTTCGCGCTGGTAGGCTACCACTTCCTGTAGCTAAAGAGATTTTGAAAACTGCAGCAGTCAGCTCACAGAATGGGAGGAGAATGTTGTGTGGAATGTGGAAATGGCAAGTTTACCCATCAATAACCATTGTCCATCACCACGGATAACCATCAAAACAGCAACCTGCTGTGCACATTTTCCGTTGTGTTAAAGTATGAATAGACTACTTTAAAAACAGGACGAACACAAGAACCACATTTGTCTATCTTTATTCATTTTTTGAGTAAAAAATTAAACTGGAGAGCGTTTGAGCTACTTTGCATGGCTACCTCCTCTTTTCCTAAACATCCACCAACCAACAAAAATGCTGTATATGAGGTAATGCTTAATACTTTTTTTTTTTGTTTCCTAACACATTTAACCCAAATCACTGTTCTTGAACTGTTCTAGAATTGGTAGACAATGGCTCCATTACACGCTTGCCTTGCTCCTAAGAGTGTTCAAAACATGTGTTCAAATGCTGTACTGCTTCTAAGGGGCTATGTGGGTGTTGTAGACTGAATGTGTTTCAAACTGCTAAACAGAAGTTAAATCACGTTGATCTTTTTTTCTAGCTGCTTTGATGTAGCTGCAGTTTCATTAAAGGTCCGTGCGTGTATGTGAGAGTGTGTGTAAGCAATTTTCTTTTGTGTACAGATTGAACCACAAGTGCCAGAGTACAGGCAGGTGAGCTCTTGAAGGGTGAATGAACGGATGGATGCGTGGGTGACTGATGAATTGTAAATATGGGAAACGACAGAGACACATGGAGATTTAATAGGCTACTGAGATGGATGGATAAACAGATGTTTAGCTCGCCGCAGGGATAAGAGATAAATGGTTGAAGAGGTGGACAGATAGATGGATGCGTGATAATGCTGAGACAGATGCATATGGCGTTGTTTGCAAGTTTGACAGTAAGGGAGAGTTTGTGTGAAATTCCGAAACGTGTGCGAGTGCGTGTATGTGTCTCGAAAGAAAACTTGACAAGAATTGTAAAGATTTGTGATGCAAGAGAGTGAGTTTTGCTGAGAAACACATGGAAGCGAGATCAAAGTGTGCAGAAAGATGAAAAGGACAGACAAAGTTACGGAGGGAGATGTCAGGATGAGATGGACGATAAAGGAAGACTGTCCAGGCCTGTGGGTTTGGATGTCCTGAAGACGATGGGTTTGAAGATGTTTTTTTTCCTAAAGGTAGCTGATTTATTTCTGTTCAGTTTTAACGTCATTGTCTCTTGTATCCAAAATCGTAAAACAAGTTTAAAAGCAAATATAAATCCACCTAAAAATATAAACAACGGACAAGATGCCAAATGGTAACTTAAAAACATTAAAGGAGTAACAACAATGCTGGCGTCTTAACTAACCTCCAATAAACAATCAGAGAAAACTGAATTATTTGCACAGGGATTGAAAACCTGTACATATTTTATTGGTGTGAGCATTTTGTCAAAGGAACAAATCTAAAATTTACCATCAAATTGATAAAAAATAAATAAATTAGGCTATATACTTTCTGACTGGTCGTTGCAGGGTGACTTGTCAACAACTGTAAGTAGTAACACTGGACAAAATTAGCTACAACAATGCTAAACTGCAACAGAATTGCTGTAAAGATATTTGCAAACTTTTAAACACCATATTTGTGTGTAAGAGTGGTGGGTTCCAGACTTTAGCCCTATTCTCAAGGGATAAGTATTACCTGAGATAAGTATTATTGTAATTTGTAATAATTGCTGAGGTCGTCAGTGATGTTAATCCCGTGAGAATCGGCCATGTCGGTAATTTGGAAAGTAAAAATTCCCTCGCAAATTACCTACTATATTTTGCTGAACTCTGATGTCCTGGGATAATTTTAATCCCGTGAGAATACGCATCTCGGTGATTTGGCCAGAAATGGGCGGGACCCCACAGGCATTTTGGCGGTTTTTGTTTACTAGACGCATTTTTATTAATTTTTGGCGAATGATGGAGGCTGCATTGGGGTGTTTAAAGGAGCTTTTAGGTCCCGGGCCGGTAAGAGCTTATTGGCCCATCACGTATGGAAAAAAAAAGACAAGGCTGAAAAGAAGGAGCAAATTCACCTCCAAGTGGTGGATCACTTGCCTGACAGTGTGTGGTAGGAATAATGTTTTCTATTTTTGGCCTACTGTAATACACAGCTAGCTCAATAGCCAAGAACATTTTCAAGCAGTGGCTGCATCAGTGAACGTCATTTCCCGACTCGATTGATAAAGTGTGCAACCCAACAAACCCGAAGTTACAGTAAAATACAATACTGCTGATTCTAAAACTGCTGCTTTTAGTTACTGCTGTAACACCTTCTGTTACCACTGTTTATTTCCAATCAAGCCGTGGTGAAAACAAAGTGAGCGCTGAGCGGATGTTACGCAAAAAGCTGACTTTGGTTATCCCGTGAGAATGGGACACATAAAAAGCTGATGTAAGGAGGTAATTTATTTATTACACAGCGTCCCAAGGTAATACTTATCCCGTGAGAATAGGGTTTTTAATGCTATTCATATAGGACAAGTATTACCTGGGGACCTCATGTGACATAGACTAGCATTACCTGGGGACCTCATGTGACATAGACTAGTATTAACTGGGGACCTCATGTGACATAGACTAGTATTAACTGGGGACCTCTTGTGATATAGACCAGTAGTACCTGGGGACCTCATGTGACATAGACTAGTATTAACTGGGGACCTCATGTGACATAGACTAGTAGTACCTGGGGACCTCATGTGACATAGACTAGTATTAACTGGGGATCTCATGTGACATAGACTAGTAGTACCTGGGGACCTCATGTGACATAGACTAGTAGTACCTGGGGACCTCATGTGACATAGACTAGTATTAACTGGGGACCTCATGTGACATAGACTAGTAGTACCTGGGGACCTCATGTGACATAGACTAGTATTAACTGGGGACCTCATGTGACATAGACTAGTAGTACCTGTTTCATTCATGTGATATAGACTAGTATTAACTTTGGACCTCATGTGACATAGACTAGTATTAACTGGGGATCTCTTGTGATATAGACTAGTAGTACCTGGGGACCTCATGTGACATAGACTAGTGTTACATGGGGATCTCATGTGATATAGACTAGTAGTACCTGGGGACCTAATGGGTGGTTTAGAAATTACCCCCACATTTGCTCAGGATAAGCAAAATCTCTGTTTAACTCAAATTGAGTAACATCAGGCTGCCACATAATAGCTGTTGAGCTAGACAGCAGAACATTGCCATGCAGGTATCCATCCAATTATCCTCTGAGATTTCATTCTTCTGAGGCCTTTGAGTTTGCTCTTTCTGTGAATGGGTCTTCATGTTGTGTAGCGAGGAGGTAGGAGACTCCTGAATCTGCACCCAAAAAGCTCCAAACTTTCATTTCTAATTGCCTCGGCCGCCTTTGTAATTCTCGAGCAGAAAGGAGGTGGAAAAAAGGAGCAGAGATAACAAAAGCCTTGCAAAAAAAATCCAGAAGATGCCAATTTGCACGTCTGTAACACTATAGGACCTCTGTGTTTGGTGAAATATGGTGGGTAATTTGTGGAATTTTTACTTGACAAATTATGGGTATGTCAGGATAAAGATCAAAGACAACCTCCGCAATTGCTACAAATTTCCAGAGGTCCCCAGGTAATGCTAGTGCCATGTGAATGTGGCTTTAGAGTCCAGTTTGCACCGTGTCTGGAGGCAATCTAAGAAGCAGTATTTCAGTAGAAATGTGTGAGCGATTTAAGTGGGAGAAAAAGGCAAAGATACTGCAGAAGAAATTGGCAAATCTTCCAATATAACCTGCATTTGATGTTTTCACACACTTCAGCGGCTGTTGACCTGAAAAATAGACAGGTTCACTTCAAAAGTGGTCTGAGGTTTGATCCCAGCAAGCTCTGGTACTCCAATTAAACTCAGGACCATGGTCAACAAGCTGAAACCAGTGTAAAAAAAAAAACATCTTAAAGTACATTGCTGTGATATAACAAGAAGCCTACAGTTCAAAGTTCTGATTTCAAGCTAACAAATACAAGACAAGCTGTTTTTGGGTTATGCAAAAAACATGAGATGCTGAATAAGGCACTACAACAACAAGGACAAATCAAAATCAAATCAAATCAACCTTTATTGTCATTTAGCTGTACATACAAACGCAGTGCAGGCAAAATGAGAGGCCGTTTCTCTAGGAATCCCAATGAAGAATAAAAATAAAAGCACACATTTAAACACACACCACACACACTTTTACGTACATACACACACATATCCCTGAGACGTCTGCAGCTAAACTGACAATGAAATGAAATGGACATTGGAATTGTCTCTGTTTAAGTGTCCAAGTAGACCAAAGTAGCAACTTGAGTCCAAAGTAGCAGCTTGCATTAAAATTGCCAGTTAAAGTGACTTGTGATCATACATAAATTAGAGACTGGCTAATCATAAGACAACCATCTTCCTCATCCATCTTCCTCATAGCTATGATCTTGATGTGGCTTTTGCAATAGAAATGTGCATTGTTGCAAGTCGCAACTTACCATCAGCTTTCTTTAACATAAGATCATTGCCAAATTAAATAACCATTCAAATCATGACAACCCTAAAGTTACACAGACACTGTTTTTATTCTTGTGCATTTGTGTTTAACTCACAGTAAACATTTTAATTAGGCTTTCTGCATTCGCCAAACTGACTCTCAACCAGTCAAACTGTGCCGCTCACTGAACATAAAGACACTGCTCCCATTAGGTTTTGCTGACTGAGCATTTTTCAAACAAGACAACTGCATCCTCGATGCCCAAAAGAGAGAGCAGCGCTACTTTTGGCAGTTCTACTCTGAGCGCAAAACAGGGAGTAAAAGGAAAATACAGACAATGTGGTCTCAATCTTCTGCAGGGAAGTCCGGCTTTATTTCCAACATCCAGCATCGTCTCAGTGTGGACTACTGTTTTAGCCAAAATATACACACACAAAAATCACTCGGATAGTAATTGATAAAGCCAAAACTATAGTTTATGACAGATGTTTTGACAGCAGCCCTATGGAAATCTGTAACATAAGACAGTCATATTGTCCAGCCAGATAATTTACTGTAATCAGATGTCCTAATCCCTTTAAAGCTGAACAACAAACTGGCAGACATTTGTTCCAGTTCTAGAATTAATTGGGATGTTATATTGAGGACTTAGATCTAAAGATGTGAGGAAATGTGCAGTCTTACAGCAGCAAAGGGGATAGTGGCATCTGTAGAAAAATAAAAATAAACAAGAAATAGGCATAAGTACTGTTGATATTATACAGATGCTCCTATATGTAGAAATTTAAGACAATGCACAGATTCCGCTAAATGTGGAACATAATGAACTTGCAATAGCTTATAATATATATGCAGAAAAACATAGATTTTAGCATGGATTCCTTGTTAAGTGGAAAATAATGATATCGCTCAGATTCTTGTATATGTAGAAAAAACATTATGCAGAGGCAAGCAGAAGGAAG
The DNA here is from genome assembly GCA_024666655.1 of Dascyllus trimaculatus. Lineage (NCBI taxonomy): Eukaryota > Metazoa > Chordata > Actinopteri > Pomacentridae > Dascyllus > Dascyllus trimaculatus. The sequence continues at coordinate 10,931,033 of CM045447.1, read as the reverse complement.
GATTACAGACCTACATAACATGACAGCAGAGCTGAGGCGTGACAGTGGAAACATGACGTGACGTTGGAGTGAAGTTAGCAAGAGGATGAGAGTGAGGAGAATCTCTCAATGTGTTTCTCTTCAGAATCTTAGTCATGCAAAATAAATATGACTTTAAGGCTTTTTGGGGGGGAAAAAATAAATTGGCAGCAAGAGGCACCCTGGAATGAAATCACTCAATTTTGTACTGCACTTGTTCTATTGTAAGTTGCTGTTTATGAATTCAGGGAGATGTGATGAATTTATGAAATTCCAATCTGACGACCTGACATTCTGTTCCGTCACAGGCACATTGTGTGATTTCGTCTGACAGGAGGTTTTGAGAGGAAGATGTTGTCATTTGAATTTTCAAAATAAACATTCCGTCTGTGTATTTTGCATATGGATGTGCATTTCAGATCATCTGAAACAGTACACTTACACAACCCCCCTCAGTCTGTCACGCATATCTCCTTTTAATAGGCTTGATATGAGGAATTACAAGGCCAAATGAATTCCACTCTGCCCACCACATCGGACTCTCTGTGAGCACACAGTATTACAAGGTTATTTACTGAGTGTGAGGTGTGAACGGCCGTATTGGCATCCAACAGCCAGCAGAAGTGCATGTGAGGTTTAGCCATGATATCCTATTACTGTTCTAGGAAAGAACATTTCCACGGTCGGCTTTCAACTGTATTTTTCTTGGTGTTTATAAACCCAGGAAGAGTTTGCTGGATGGCTTTCTCACAACTAGTCACTGATTAAACCTCTAAAAGCTCATCTCTATGTATCAAAGTTCCATATTTAGTCTTACACCAGTCTACATCATTGCTTCCTTTAGAATAGGGGTTCTCAACCGTGGTCCTCGAGGACCACTATCATGCATGTTTTAGAAGTGTCCTTCTTCCAACACACCTGACTCAAATGATCAGCTCATCATCAAGCTCTGCAGAAACCTGATAACGATCCTGATCAGGTGTGTTGGAAGAGGAAAACATCTAAAACATGCAGGATAGTGGTCCTCGAGGACCAGGGTTGAGAATCCCTGCTTTAGAATATCTGTGAAATCCCTGCTTTCCTCTACACCCACAGCTCCTCACTCTCTGCAGCTTGAACACACCAGCTCACCTACTACCATGCTAAAGCACTGTTAAACTACTCATCATCACACAATGGGAAGTTGTAATATTGGAGTAATTCAGCCATACATGTTAGGTTTGTTATGAATCAAACCTTGTTTTCGACACAGTCAATGATAGACTGCATGTAAAGTTGCTATGTGGACATGTAAACATGGTAAAACAAACCAACAAAGAACAACTTTATTTTCTCCGGTGGGGGTCTTTAATCATTTTTAGATATATATATTGCACTAACAAGGAATCTGCTCAGGTCTTCTACAAGCATCTAGCAGAGTAACTTTAACTTTCTCACTTCCCCAAGGCAGATTTTAAGGTTTCATGCAGTTGTTCGCTAACTTTTCCGCAGCCGCCATATTTTGAAGAGTGACTCTAAAGCTTCAGATTGCTGCATTGTTTACTTCTTTTGACAAGTAGCCCGCTCCTCTAGTGCTAGAAGCAGCTTTTGACGTACACAGCTGCGCTACAGTATGATCTTTCACCAGTGAAAACAAGGGCTGCGTGTTCCTTTCAGCGATCAGATTTGTTCCTCTAAAAGTGATGACTGACGGCGATGGGCCAGGCTGTGCGTGACAACCGCGAGCCGGCCACCACAGGGTACAGAGGAGGCTGAGAGAGGTTGGTTTAGAAGATTAAATATAAAAAACAGCCTACAACAGAAAGGATTTGTTTTCTCATAGTTAGACAAACATGCACTGATGCATGAAAAAAAAAATCAATAGGAATAGAAAGAAAAACGCATGCCCACAAACACTCCTGAAATTCCTCCTTTCAGCTGGTAATTGACCAGCAAGATGGTGATGAGCTCTTATACTGGAGGAGGTATTGTCCTAATTAGCTCGATAGCCGAATCAAAATAACACTTAATTAGTGTGTGCGAGACTCTAAAATATGTCTGAAAGCAAGAAGTGGAAACAAGAAAAAAGCAACAAAGGAGATGAAAGGAAAGAGACAGTTAACTCCTCACTAACTGTACAGTGGAGCCTGTTATTGTGGCTTGATGGTGTTCCCTTTTAAAGCGCTGGTTAAATTACACTTGCATTGTTTTCAGTGAAGAGCCAGATAGTAAGTTTGAAATCTTTGAGTCAGATACTTGTTTTTATGCAGCACATTTTCCCTGTATTTTATATATATACTGTACATCTTGGCTAATCTGCCTCTCCTGTTAATGCTTTGCAGGGTTTTTTTTAAATTTAAATCAGGGAATGGAATTTAAAAAAGAAATGTATTTAAATGACAGTTATGTAATATAATGTAATGGGAAAAAATGACACTTTATATCCACATATAAAAGGGAAAAAGGTTGACATTGAAAACAAATTATAAGGAATAAAATGAAAAATAAAATAAATGCATCTGACATCTTACAGTACAAACATATAGACGAGAGACTACAGCAGGTTATAGATTAAAGGTCCTGTTTATCTGGCTGATTAGATCTGTGCTCGTTTTTAAAGTTACGTTACCTTGTGCTGGAATTACATGAGAAAACATAGATGAAAGAACTAATGATGGGGTCAGAGATACTGTATCAGTCAACCATACTCTTTACATGCCTACACAGTCGGGAGGAAGACTCTAATTACGATAAACATACGTGAAATATCTAAGCAACTGGATCATTGGGGGGCCTTTAAAGTTGCAGCCCTCAAGATTCAAAACCTTGTGATTATCATTTTATTCCACTATTCCAGTGTCCCTGTTTAGACCCCTACCATATGAGCACTGTATTAAGAGAAGAAAACATTTTCTTTTTATTAAAGAAAAACCAATCAACAGGCAAAACACTTTATTTGTGAAGCATTTGTGACAGGGCGAGTGCCAAAACCTCCTGGTACATTTACAGGCATGTTCTCTTTAAAAAAAAAATAATTGCAGAAAATACGCCACTTATCACAGCCAGAGCATGTAAATACAGAAAGAATCGTCAGATATTCAACTTTCCCACTGTGATCAGAACACGCGGTTCCCTCACAAAAATAACTAAAAATAACCTTAAAATTGTGATGTTTCATTAAAATCACTTCATTCTTCTTGTCTCATTCAAAAACATCCCTAAAAATAAACACAAAACTCTGTAAAAAGAAAACAAAAAAAACCCAAAACCAAACAAAAAAACGATAAATCTTTGTGGACTGGATGTGCAGAGTGGTGTAAAAAAAAAAAAAGCCGAGAGGTAGAGGTCGTAAAAATGTAAATAGGTCTAATCCAATATCCCATATATGCATGTGGAACCCATTATTCTCCAGTATGTTTAATACCTGTGGGCACTTGGGCAAATGTTGCACATATTGCTTCCATTTTCATAATAGAGAAATACATTTTTCCGTTGTTATGATTTATGGTGTTAAAAGTGTTTGATACTGCACGGAAGACATTTTGAGTTCCTTCTACTTCTAGCTACAGTTGTGCTGTTTCAGTAGAGGTGCAGGACTTTATAATGCAGTGAAAAATGAGGCCACAGTGACAAGAAATGTGACAAAAGCAAAAAAAAAAAAACCAGAAATTGCTCATAGAGCTACTTTACCTTAAAAATGACAATTAAAACATGCACAATACTCTAAATCCAACTAATGCTTTTTCTGATACACAATCAATCCATCCATTATCTATACATCCTCTGTAGGGTTGCAGGGGTGATGGAGCCTATCCCAGCTGTATCAGGGCGAAGGCAGGGTTCACCCTGGACGGGACACCAGGGCTACACGTATAGACAGACAACCAAGCACACTCACATTCACACCTACGGACAATTTAGAATCACCAGTTAACCTCAGCATGTTTTTGGGCTCTGGAGAGGAAGCCAGAAAACCCACGCATGCACAGGGAGAAAATGCAAACTCCACACAGAAAGATCCCAGACCAAGGCCAGGACGCGAACCAGGGATCTTCTAGCTCAGTTGCCGCTAACAACCGAGCCACTGTGCATCCCTGATACACAAACTGAACATATGATGTATTGATAAATCAGCTTTTTATTTGCTGCAAGAATATAACTCAAAGATTATCTCTAGCTGGTCAATCACACAGGGCTGGCAGGATTTAGGAAGAGAGGAAAGAATTTGAGAAGAGGTGATGAATCTTGTTCTTTATCAGTAATGGTCAGCCTTTGTCACATTCTGTCATCCATTGTGTTGGGAAACTATAGAAGTGTTCCTTGTGTCTGCTCCCTCCTTCTTTACTTACAGAATCCATCCACTATAACTGACACAAAACCTCAAACTCCATCCCTCTGCCAGCCAACCTCGTTCATCTTACCCAATAATGAGACAGGGGAGCACTGTCTCAAACCAAGCCCATAGCCTGAGACCTTGGCTGGGGAGAGCATTCCCACCGGTCCTCCCTTTTTTCTGTGGTCTTCATTATAACAGAAGTCATCTTTCTGTCTTTCCCCAAGGTGGATTTCATGTTCACCTTAACCAGAGTTACTGTTGAACAGAAGTAAAGTAAAAAATACAACAAAAATCCTGTTTTTTTTTATACCATCCGTTGTAATTAACTCCTCTCTCTCACACTGTGGCTGTTTTTCTGGAAGTTAATCTTGACTTCTGACTGTTTTTTTTAATCAGCTACCTTAATAGTATATCATGCACCATCTGCTATGCAAAACTGTTAAAAATTGTTTTTCTCTTACCTGCCAGCAATCTTCATATGACTATCACTGTCCTTTTCCACCCACTTTAATTCTCACTGTATCTTTCTGAGACTAATTTCTTCCTCTTTTTTCACTATCATTTCTCTCCATGGCACTTTCTTCTTGCAGACCTTTGATTACTTATTTCTGGCTCTCCTTTTCTAACAGCAGTCACAGCCTCATTCTCCTCCTCCCTTTCTCGCCTTTTCTCTTTAAGTCTTTCCATTTGTTGGGTGTGACAGAGCGTTGAGAAGCCATTGTTGATCTGCTGAAGGCAGGCCACACCCGGGGGGATTTGAAGAAAGGTGACGGAGGTGGGGGTTCGTTTCAGATGAAACCATTCATGGCCAGTCTCCGATATCTAGCAATCGAGTAGAGAAGAGATGACATTTGAATGACAGCACAGTTAAAATCGGGTGAGGTGCCATCAATGTACAATGAAATTAATGAGTCTATCATAAAGCCAGGAAGCAGCTTTATCTCAGCCAAGATATGACATGTTAGTCTCTGAAGAGTTTAAAGAAAGCAGTCTTTGCATCTAGAATATACAAACTCTGATTATTATACACCCTTCTGGCTCTGTGCTGTTTATTGGAGTGAACTAGAAGATATGCTGTATTAGGGTTCATAATGTTGCCATTAAATGATTCTGTTTTACAAGGAAATAAATAATTCTTATTATGCTAAACACACTTAAGTGTGTGCATGATTTTCCTGAAGAGTTAAGTACCTCTATGGGATTAGCAACCATGGTGATTTGTGGTTCATTTAAATAATATGATGCTGGACAAAACACTTCAGGATGAATACAACAAATATCTCCTTCTCGTATTTGTCATGGCAGCAATATTTTCTGTTGCTATTGTCGTGGCTGTGTTTTGTGTTGTGTTTTTAAAACAATTTCTTAACAAAGCAGTTGCTGTACAATTCAAAGTGTTAGCAGCATATATTATGATGTCATCTGCATATAAAGTTATATGTGTGTTCGGAGCAAAAGGAAATTTAAAGGTAAAAACAGAGAAGTGGCTCCACATTACGTTCTTGAGGAACGTCAAACAAGGCAAGAAAGGTTAGAATTGTTGTAATAATTGTGTTGTCAGGCTGTTTGGTCTTTTTTGTGTAGTAGTACCAGCGTGATCAAAGCCCACTGGACATTCTCACTGTTGTTGTGTCAAGCTCAGTTATGTTCAAAAATTACCTCCGTTTTCAGGTGGATCAATACAGCCACCACTTATGGTGTCAGTAATGATTGTTTTCTATAAGCATGTCACACAACATGCTAAATCAAAGCACACAAGCAGTGACGCATTTTGTGTAGAAAAGACGTGACCTTTAACATGCCTGCTTTTGTCTAGTAGGTTTCTGTAAAATAGACTGGAGATTAACTGGAACCCTGGACCATTGATCCCTTTAATTTGACTCATTTAGGCAGCTGGGAACAATGCCATTCATAGCAAATAGGGACACTGTGTTCAGCTTTCTTGATCTCCAGTCCAATTGAAAAACTATAGGAATGTTCATATGGGATTATAAGGAGAGGTTGATATCAGATATCCAGGTCTTACTGGATCCAGTCTGGAGGTCAGATCAACATGTTGGGCCATTGTCATGTTCCTCAACATGTTCCTGACTGTTTGATGTTTTTGCCATGTGGTGGAGTACTAATATGATCAATGTTATTCACTTCACCTGTCAGTGGCCATGATGTTACATACATGTCAATCAATTTTATCACTTTTTTAAGCTGATAATATACAAAAAAGTGAAACATTCGGGGAACCGTATGCTTAAAATCAGTACTGCTCTTCTTTGAAGTTGCAAACCTGAGCACTAAACTTTTTCAGGACTTTATTAAATAAATTTGCAAATTACATTGACATCGCCATTAAAATTCCATAGGACAGAACCCAAACTGACAAAAACTTGTTTGCTACCCACCATCACTGTCAGTCTTTTGTCTTTCGTCATTGATGTGGCTTAGCTATGATTCCGATGCCTGCTAATGAGCATCAATAGTGCCGCTGTCTGTTTATTGCTCTGAGAATATTCATTACGCTGCCATGAATATTGAACACCATCCCTTATCCTTGAGCGCTTGGATTATTGATAGGTCGCTCATTGGGCTTTCTCTTTCTAGTGTGACAGCCTCATAACAGCTTTACCTGAGCAGTCTGCTAGATGAGGAGAAAAATACCAAAGTGATTTTCTTTTATGATGATGTCTGCAGTAGGAAGCTGTAGTCTGAGCAGAGCTCGTCTGTAACCGACAGATTACAGGTCCTGCCCACTCCACGGCCAACACATCCCCATCCATAACCCTGGACCCTTTTCGTGGTTGTGTTTTTAGATGTACTAAATGTTGCTTCAGTAAAGAAACTGACCCAGAACTACAGCTGATTTCCATTTAATTCCTTCTTTTGGTTGTGTAATTGATCCCCCTGAGGAGACATTTTTTGCTGCAGTATTTAGTTCACCGGATAAATTATGAATCAGCTCAGCAAAATGCCCTTTACGCAGGCTAATGATCCTTTATGGATATAAGAATTATTCTCATTCACTGTCGGTATGAATGAATTTGGAGTATTGTCCACCTGTTGCCTCAGGCTGTGAGCCATTTACACGTACTTCCAGGAGGAGGTTGACTTTGAAGATTTCATGCTAGCTGGATTAGATTTTAAACCTGTGACTGTTCCATCTATGATTCACTTTCACATCTCCAGGGCATATGAGTGGACGCTGTGTGTGTGTGTGTGTGTGTGTTTGTGTCAGAGGGCTGATGTCCACGCTCGGTGTAACTGATGCCTGTGTTTATGCACAAGTGTGTTGTGTGTGTGTATACATGCATACGAACAGATTTGTGTTTCTGTCGGCTCAAACATAAAGATCATCTGTCATGCAGCAAACGTCTCCTTCTATAGTGCACACAAGCAGTGAATCACTGCCATACTAATGATGTTGCTCAGTGTGATAGCTTGGCTCCTTGTATAAAGCAAGATCCACCGAGAGAAAAAATTCACATCATACATTCACTCGACGGGTTTTCATCTCTGCTAAACACATGGCCTGCCGTTTGTCTATACCACTGGCAAGATTAGCTGAAGACATTTTAAGCACATACTGTTGCAAAAACATGCCTCAGAAACAGACAACAACACACCTGCATACAAAAGCAGACACGCACACCTTGTAGGGATGGTGTGTAACTACATCTGAGGGAATGTAATATTTTCAGATCAACCATTGCAGGGAGGGGCAGATATAAACATGGATGGATGCGCTAATGTCCCATCAAGGGGTTTACGCTCTCGGATCGTCCCAGTTTCAAAGTAAAAGGGGAAATTATCCATTTTGAGAGATGCTTAATGCTACCCTCCTACACGCTGGAGAACAACTCGATCCGTATGTGATTTTACAGAGAGTGTTCACTGATCTGGCTAGATGTTTGCTGTTTTCACTGTATTGAGGAGAAATGGAATACAATATCAAAAACAACTGTTATGATAGAGAATATTTGGTATGTAATAGTGCCAGCTCTATTATTAAAGGGCCACTGCAGCAGAACACAAGAAATCAATCAAGCACTGTCACAGTGGAAAGAACACAGCATAGTAACCAGGGTCAATACAGCTCACTTACATTCAGTCAGATTTGGTCTGAAAAGACACAGAGCCATGTATGTTAACATCAATAACCCACATTTATACATTTAAAGTGATGCCTATGAATAGACATATGACTTGCACAAATGTATCCGAGTAATACTGTTGTAATTATACTGTGCAAGATGTTTGCTATGAAAATCATTTCAACACCTAAAGATTGATTAAAAGCAATTAGAACAGAAAATGACTTTAATGCTGTGTGCTATGCTAATATTACACATGCACATATTATAAATGTGCATAAATATCATTCTGCTGGATTAAAATGAGCCACTGAGTGTATAAAATGCCCAGGGATAAAAAGAAACACGTTGTTGGAAGGAATGTGCGGGAATCGTAAGAAAATAACATCAGCACAGTCCTTGGCCTGTGTCCCACAATGTGTTGCCTAGTCAACCCACAGCAGTGATATTTTCAGTAATCAGATGTGTGGTGGAAAAAAACTTCCCCCAGTGCTCTGACATTTGAATGGCTGGTTTATACAGAGAAAGCCCACCTCAGGCAATCCAGGCAACAGCCCTTCAGCTGGTGTGTCCTAAAATACAACCTCACACATACCCGTGCATATATATACATGCCTGTCCTCTTGCTGCAAATATCACGCAAAAGCAGAGAAGGGATCACAAATTCAGTGCAAGCTGACTGTATGTGCTGAAGCCAGAATTACTGGGCGTGGTTGTGGTACTTTTAAGACTCAACTGCTCCAAACAAAATTGACACCTCTTCAAGGACACATTACGCACGTCTTATTTTGTAGTTAATAATAGAACAAGTAAAGATTTAATAACTACATGGAGACTACAAATCTGTGTATTCTGTACATACCACTATTCCCTCTCTGTTCACTGTCTACATTTTAAGAGGAGAGATGACATGAGTTTTTGGTCTCTGGCTTGTTTGGATCATTTTGTACCATTACCTTCAAAATTGCCCCAGATTGCAAGGCATTTGTTTGCACAGCCATTTGATTTGAAGATTCCTGTTATTTTATAAATTCTTGATTAAATTTGCACAAATTATCGGAAGTGCAACATTGCGAACGCCTAAGAGGCTTGCAATTTTTTCCCAGCTCGTCGAAATTACAGTTCAAGCACACATTTGTGCAAGTTCCTGTCAACTATGTGCAAAGATAAAGTGCAGACACTACAACAGATCCACTGACAGTTCTTGTACAGGCAGACGCACAGACATATACACTATACATGCAGGTACATTCACTGTGGGGAGCAAACCTGAGAACAAATATGCACATACATTTTAAATTCCTTCACATATATCACATACATATGCCTTGTCACATACACGCCCCTCAGTCTGTGTCTCTCCATATTCATGGTAACCAACAAGTAATGCAAGCCGGTGTCTGTCATATTGTTCACACATGCCTGATAGATGAATCGGTACCTGCCAGAGACACACTCATACAAAGAGCTCAAATATTCATTGCGCAACACAAAACATACCTATGTAATCGAATCAGTTTCATACACATTCTCGTGCATTGTAACGTTTGCGTGTTTTTTTTTTTTTCCTTCATGTCATCTCACCCTCTCTCCTGTGTGGTTGCGGAGGTTCAGCATGCAATGCTGTTGTGGCAGAAGTTCAATTCCAAAGTTTTCAGCTAAGTTTTTTGTTCTTTCGTGCTTTAGATTAAGATGATAATCAGCAATTATCATCAGTCAGATCCACTTGTTTTTCTGCACCCAGTTTGAGACTGGATAATTAGTGATGTCCTGATTAAGGTTTTTGTAATTGTCTCATCCTCATCTGCATCATTTAGTGTTAAGGGTCCCATATGGTGAAAATCCTCTTTTATTGTATTTTTGCACGTCTTAAAAAACTGTGGGTATAGAATAAAAGCAGTGAGAATACTTACTTATGCCATCCCTCTATTTTATTTCTTACCTTACACAGGCATATTTGCATACAGACAAAAACACACATTCCATAATAAAAATACTCGCAACCAGCCGTGTGTATACCAATATATATCTCCCGTACAAAAATGCAGTGACAGACATAGAATATTTAATTTACAATGCACAACCACATACTGCTTAATTTATGGGTGTCTTGCGTGAGTGAACTGGTTTATCTAACTAGAATACAGTACAAAACAAACCTTGGAGGGAGAGTTGAAGCAGAGACAGGGCAACAGAAAAGGTTTACAATCTACAGAAGAGGGAGTTGCTCCAAGGAAAAACATGAATCAGGTAAAGCTAAGTATAGAACTCAAGGATGAATGTGGAAAGAAATCAGAAACATGCATGAGATGTGAACAAAAAAAATCATAAGGGCAAAGTAGAAGGGTGTCAGGGCAAGTAGCCTTCAAGATCACTGCACAGCTTTTCAGCTCCACTTGTTTGCTGTCATCTCCTTCTGTCGCTCAGTCCTCGTCTCAATCACTTCCTTCTCACATACACTGTCTCCTGTCCAGACTGGCTTGTCCGTGTTCTTTTCCTTCTCCAGACAGCTGCTCATTGTTAAGCCTGACACCTCTCAGGTCACAGCAGCCATGTATGTTTGGAAGTGAAGAAGAGAGAAGAACATGATTTCTTTGAAAATGAATTGAATTCTTATATTTCCACTTCCTGGGTGTTGCACATACAGCACTTCCACTAATGTATATCCCCATTCCACATCTCTGACACACCCACCCATGCACAGATAATGAGCAAATCAAACAGTCATAAGGATCAGTTCATCTCACAACTCCACTCATACCCATATCAGTCAGTCAGTTCATAACAAGCATGTCCCACCCTGAGACGAGCAGCCAGCAGGCCCTTCATGTTCATGACAACTTGTGTTCACCCCTGACCTCCGTATCTGGCTTAGATCTATCAGTGCGAAACGAACAAATAGTCAACCCTGAACCAATCCTTAATGTGCCTTGTGGTCTTCTTGAGGTAAAATGAAAAATATGATGAGAGGATTTCTCCCTAAGTCTGCTGCTCCTTTTAAAGTCCTTTCATTAGGCATGAAGGTCAGACAAGTGAGCGAGGCTGTCCATCTGTACAGGCAGTACTGCAATGCTCAAGTCCAAGTATAATCCAGATGTACTCAGTGCCTGTAGCTGTTAAAGAACCATTGTTAGGGGTTCTATCAGACATACTCTTGCTGTCTTCTCATATCTTTCCAAACTCTGCTGAAGTTTACTACTACCAACTTTTACTCCACCAACTTGAAACCATCAGAAGGCATGCGTCAGATCAAATAGATTTATATTTTGGTGAGGACATCTGAAAAGTACTGAGGAGCAAGACAGTTTAGTGGAATGCAATTGTGTACAGAGATCTGAGAATGGCTGTGAAGTACTTTTGAGATTCTGGCTGTCATTTTGAATTTAGTTTAGTCAGCAGAGTACAAACTTCATCACTGTATCATTCCATGTACTGAAGAACAACTATATATCCATGGGTGCCTCATAAAGGGACAACCAGCAGCCTCCGTCCGCCATAACTCTGCCTGCCAGAAAGCTTAGGTACAAAACTACAAGTAAAACACAACTATGAAAAAGACAAAGTCCTCCTCTTAGTGGTGCCCCACAGCAGGAGTGACACTCAGGAATTGGAAAATATAATCTTGGCTGTCACTGCATTGGTCATCCAGAGCACGATTCTGTGGAGTGATGCCGGCAGGGACTCCCAGGCCTTGTCAACAATCCTGGACAGCAGCCCAGAGGACCTGTTGTTGGTGACATCCCTCAGCATGTTAAATAACAAGCAGCCTCTCACTGGCAGGCTACAGAGGTCTTGGAAATTCACTTTCTTCAGCTCCCAAGCTTATTTATTTATTTATTTATTTTTTTTTTTTAAAGCCTCTTCGGACTTGTAGTTTTTGGCCCTAACTAGTACCAAGGACCAGTCTTGAACAGGCACTGGTAGAGAATTAATCAGAACTGTAGTACTGGTAAGTTCCAGTGGCATTCAGCTTTGCTACTGATATGGGAACCTCACTCATTCCTTCAATGTTCAGTATTTCTCATATTGTTAAATTAGTGTAAAGAAGTAAAGTATGGTTATTATTATCATGTAACCACATATTTGACGTTTTCTGGACTGTAGTTCTACTGGGCAGGTTAAAATGCTTTAGGAGTGAAATGTAACAAAGCTAAAAGATAGTGTAACCAAGGTAGCAAATGTTCCACTAAAACAATTATTCTCTTAATTCCCCCTAAGATGGTTGTGATTGGTTTAAAAAAAAAAAAACAAACAAGCCAGAGCGTTTTCCCCTATAACAGAAAAATAGTCTGGTGCAAAAAGAAAAAAAAAAAAAAATCATGTAAATATACTAAAAATATCATGGTTTGGGTTACAGTACAAGTCTTTCCCATAAAGCTTCTTCACCATTTTTGGATTACTAGGATGATGAGTCCCACCTCATCTACTGTAATATATAACTGAAACATATTTTTTGTACTAATAACTATTAATATAGCGACTATACCCATATGATACCCATCAGTAGCCCCAACTGACATAGTTTGAGGCAGGTAATCAGGATTCACACAGCTCCCTTTGGAGCCACAAAAGCTTAATACAACTTCTTCCACATTTGCATCTACTCCTACCTACCCCTCTTCAACAAACTTTGACTTTGTGAAATCAGAGTTCCCCCTCAAGAATGAAACGGATCCAATTTAAAGCTTTTTCATTCTTCTCAATCCCACTGGGGTTTAAAAGCAAGCAGCTGGGATCCAGCATTGTCCAGGCTGATCAAGTCTGCACCCTTGTGGTGCACATGCGATAGAAAAACCAACCTGTTCCACGGTATCAGCCTAGGTTACTGATGGATACAACGCTTCCCCAGTATAACTGCTGGAGCCCATTTTTCTTCTATAAAGAGCTGTTTCTAGAAATTCTTTGACTCTAAAGGTAAATTCCCAGCCCAGCACACCTCTCCTTCCACATCTGAGACTGCAGACTGGGAACTGCTCCGACAACCTCTAGTGCCCCACTAACAAGTCCTCAGTCTTTCTTCAGCTTGTCTTTGGCAGATAAGGCTTTTTCATACACAAACAGACTATCAATTCAGTCCCCTAGGGAGAGAGAAGATGAGGAAGAGGGTTGGAGGAAATAAAATGTACAAGGAAAGAGTGCCTGCCTGCTGACGTGTACAGGAAAGGAGAAAGCAAGAGAGCTGCTCTTCAGCGTGTATGTGTGTGAAAGAGAGCTCAGTGTGTGTGTGGGTGTGTGTCCAGGCAAAAAGGCTGATTATGGTTGTTGGAGTTTGGAGTTTAACATGAGCTGTACAAGACAGAAAACGGACAAGAATGCAAAATACTTCAGACACGACAGAAACTCAAGAAAAAAGAGAAGTTGTTGTTTGACAGCATGGCAGTTCAGCTACTGATGGTCAAATGGGAGTAGATGTAAAGAGAGAAGAAAAAGAGACCGTGTCCCGACACCAAAGCCATGAGAAGAAAGTTTTTTGGAGAAGCTGGGGGGAGGGGGAGGGGGGACACACAGCAGAACAAGGAAGTGTCACGACTCTCGGGGCAGAGAAAGTGAGTGAAGAGGCTTTCATGGAAGCTGTAGAGGGAAGAAAGAGAAGAGGAGAGAAGGCGTAGTGAATCATGAGGTCAAGACGTGAGGAGGGAGGGAGGTGCTAGAAGAGTGAAGAACGTAAGGAGGAGGAGTGATAGAACCTAAATTGAGGCTGGGATGAAAAGAATGTGGTTTTTTTTTGGAAGTTTTGAGAGAATCAAAGAAAAAAGAAGAGAGGAGGGGAAAAGAACGTCGGGTAATTATAAAAGCTGTGGAGGAATGAGGGAAAAGCAAAGAGGAGGAGAAGCAAAGAAGTCTTCAGGCCCAGATGAGGGATGTTGCAGAGAACTAAAAGTTAAAAAAAGGGAAAACAAATTGGAGGAGCGGTGACTATTGCAGCCAAGAAGAAGGACAAGGATGTCTAAAAAAAATCCAGAACAGAGAAAAACTGAGGTTACGTAAAATGAACCAAAAATGATAGAGTCTTGCCAGCATCATTCTCAAAGATCCTCTTTGAATCCCTTTGAGGTGGCCAGCATCAAAGTTTCAAAGTCAGATCAAAGTCATGTCACAACTTTGACAATCCATCAATGTATTAATATGTTTCAGCGTGGACCACAGGGTACAGACATTACCCATGTTTCTACAATGCAAATGGAAAAGGTGCATGGAAATGGTGATAACCGTAAAACTTTCAGCTCCACAAAAAAGTTTTACACTTACTTGAGGTTCAGTTCTGATGTAGCGAACATTTAAGCTTCACGACGAAGCAGCTGTTTCTGCATCTGTCATTGTCACCGTCTTCAGACTGCTTGAAACACATGAAAGAATAATTACAACTTCCCCATATGAAAACAGTTCCTGAAGGCTCCATTTTTGCTGTAGATGGCTAAAGTTTTGTTATCACTTCTTCTTCAAGGTTTTTACACAGTTTTAAAACAGCCGCCCTATATTCCAAATCTTCACTACATTTTTTCTTTTTCCTCTCAGTATGTACTACAGCTTCCCTTACAGAGAGCACCCTGTTGAATGCAGTATGCATACAATTGGAACAATCTGCTTTGCCATAATACTTTAAGCTTCGACCGTCTTGTTCATATATCCGTCAGTCTGCATTCTGAAATCACCTGATGTGCTCTTGGCAGCTCAGGCTTGTTCCTTGAGCAAGACACTGTGACATTTGTGACGTATCTTCTGCTGTGCAGAGGATTGTGTGAGAATGGCCAGAAAGCCATGCTGGCTTCCACACAGCCAAATAAGACCTGATGTAGTCGGACATCTTGGTATTTTTGGCCCCTTGTATTTGGCATGCTATGTATTAGGACAAACACAATCTGACATAGTCGTATGGGTGTTGGAATGCAGCCCTGGCTTCCTCTACTCTATTAATACAGCCATGCATAACGTCGCCTATACTGTCATGTCTGATGACGCTATGCAGTCTAGTTTAATCACACCAAAGCAGTTTTTCCAACATTTCAAGTTCATTTAAATTTCCTTTGACAAGTACAATATGTGGAAACTGAGATACAGAGATTCAGTACATGTACAGACTTACTTCACACAGTCCAACTTATTATTTACAGAGTAATAATTAAAGCATTCAATTAGCCTCTTGTTGCTAAAGAATTCATGCTTCACCATCCATTGACAGATTTCTTTAGTCATTTGTGAAAGCATTAAAATTTTAAATTACTGAGAAATACAAAGGCCAGTTCATGGTTCACAAATGTCCACTGCAGACTTCGAGAGCAGACATCTCACGTCATTCTTTTCATTCGTCGTTGCATGGCCCCTCATATCAAACAGAAACTCATGCTGTGGATGTGTCTGAAAGGCTGGCTGTGACTTTGCACTTTTCACAGGATACAGCAGCTTTACACAGACTGCGCTGTAGCACCATGTCAGCGTTCTGAGCACACTGGGTGCACACAGCACAGGATTTCTGGAGAACGCAGAACTTCCCTTTGTGTTTGGACTCTGTCAGTGAGATGCATGTACAAATCAAAGCAGCTCTGAAGTCACTGACAGTGTGGATGTCCCCCCCAGAAGTTCCATGCACTTGAGTGGATGATGAAATCTACTTTATGAACACCCTTGCAGACCGACGCAGACACAGAAAGCATGCAATGGCCTTATCATGGATCATGTCTGCCTCTTTAAAATCATTCAACAATCATTCGACAGCTATTCCTTTACCATTCAGTTTCCTCTTTTATTATCTTGTGCAACCCATTTGTTGTCTCATCGCTTTCATTACCAATGTTCAAATAAAAGTAGCCAGCTGCTTTAATTACTTTGGTTTACAGACTGATCTTTAAGTCAGACTGTGTTAGCTTTAAATTTGGCTTTCTGAAACATGCAGATGCCCTGCTTGACTGTCTTTCTCTGTACTTTTTTCTCTCTCGCAGTCGCTCACCAAGTCAAATCCACTTCAGTTCAATGTGAATACATTGGTCTTAAATTGAAAACATAATGTTGATGAGGTTTGTAATCAGTGAAACAAGAGTATGCTCCCTTGCTAACCTGCCAATATGTATACCCTCCAGTCAAATGTGACCTATGTCCCATTACCCTATTGGAACCTTGATTTAAGCAGCAGTAGTGTTTAACTCAGTTTCCTATGCTCATCACATTCCAACCATGGATGCACAATCTCCCAATCTCACAGTCTCCTACAACCTTCAGGTTATGGATCTGTAAATCAAAGCCTGTCCACTTTCATATCATTTACTGAATCACCTTCTGGGCACTCCTGTCCTTTTGCAGTTATACACCTCAAACCCTGCAACATGTAGACTGTTGTGTACTAACACATGCTGAAAGAAACAAAAATTAAATGAGAGTAAAAAATGATGAGAGGGTGTCGACTGTGATTGCACCCGGAATCACTGGAATTGCGGTGCAGTTTTAAGGAACTAACACAAGAACATAAAACAAATGAGTTGCGTTTATGTGCGGAAGGTGGATCGTCAGTGCAAATGGAAACTGGCAAGGGTGATGCTCATTGCTTTGCCTTCCTGTTCTAATCAGAGCAGCATCATTGTGTAAAAGCCAAACTGGGTAGCACAGGTATTGATGGTTTAATTTTTAATGATAATGCAAAAAGAGATTCCGTCACGTTGCTTGTCCTTCATCTGTATGGATGTGTCTCTCTCAGAGGCTGGTACCCTGTTTCTGTGTCTTTGTTCTCGTCTCTTTTAGGATAGGAATCAAACAATCAGACAAAATCAGAGATATGTTTTTCTTTAGTGAATAAGATTTTTTTTAATGCCCGACATAAAAAAATAGTCTAAATAAAAACTGAGTAGCATCTGGATAGAAATGGCATTCAGATGATAGAAAAAAACAGCAAGGGCATTTTTCCAGACCCTGTCCTAAATTGAGCTAAATAAGAGACATACTTTTTAAAAGCAGTGCGTCAGCAGAAAGACCCCTAATGCAGCAAAGACCATGGCCTGCTTTTTTTTCTCAACACACTAACAATGCCATAAAACATTTTTTTATGAAACAGACGTTGCGAAAAAAAAAAAACCTTACTGTGCACTTGAGAATTGTCCAACTGCGAATAGGAAACTAAAAGAAGACCTGAGAACCGATGAGCATTAGCATGCTGGTAGAGACTCACGTTTAACAATGAAGATGTTCCCTGTATGCAAACAGTTTCATTTAAACCCAAATGCTGCTGGATGGCTTCAGTCAGAATTCCAGAAGCTGTGAATCAGACAGTCCAGCATCTATAATTCTGTTTGTGCTGCTGCAGATGGGAATCTGACGGAAAACCGCATCTTAGCAGAAGCTGCCAGTGTCCTCGATGTAGCAAACACGCTACTAGAAACACCAGAGCTCACAGCGCAGCTTCTGCCTGACGCACTTTGCTCTCTCCAGGCTGATTTTGTCTTTCGAGTTTAACTCTTCTTTTTAGTGAGTATGTGGAGGTCATGTTGGGTTTCTCCTTCCAACGTACACAGCTCTATTTGTCTCTTTTAATCTGTCTCTACTTACCTCTCTCTCTCACAAATGCACACGAGCATGCATCATTTCACCAAGCTGTTGGATCCCATGAAATCAAAGGATCAGTATTTTCATGTTTGCTCTGCTTTTGTGTCCTATTTTTTTCATCCTATTCTCTCCTCATTGCTTCCTCTTAATTTTCTAAGTAGGTTCAACTGAACTCTGACTCCTTTTCAACAAAATGCCACTCAACATTTATTTGGTTTTAAGCATTTAAGAGCACTGCCGTATCTTTCAGCACAGCTGGTACCTTGCTTAAGATCAGCTCGACATGGAAACACAGTACTACCAAGCAGGTCAAGGCAGGGTCCCTGGTGTTTTCTATGAACAGCTGTATAAAAGCCGTAGAGAGGCAACGGAAAAGTGCTTTTTTTTCTCCTCAGAACTGACTTCCCTCTGGACTAATCCAACGTTCTCTAGTTAAATTGTGGTTATGTTCTGGCAGCAAGATTTTAGGTCAAGGTGAGGAAAATTGCCTTGATGGTTGAAAGCAAAATTATCACCAGACATTCAATCAGAACAATTTTATTTTTGGGCGAATCCTAGCCAACCTGTCAACAAAACAAACAAATGAAAAAAACACGACTCTACACATTCAAAAGACGAGATTTAATCGAAGATGTAATGGAGAGTTGTCACCTGCATGTTTCACAGTTTTGAATTCAAAGAAACTCAAAATTGGACCAGAGTCGCGGATTGTAAAACATAACAGTGAATCTGTAAACAAATGTGTAACAGCGGGTCACAGAAGGTAGCAAATGAGCCAATGCACACAACAACACAACCTGTAAACAAGGGATTTGTTACAGAGCCCACTTGTGAGTGCTGCTTACACATAGATTTCAAGTTATGCCAGCTTGCAAACAAATTGGCGAGCATGCTCATATGAGTCACAAGTATTCTGTCTGTTTTGGTTAGTTCAACATGTCAACATTAGCGTAATAGGAATTTATTTTACAAGTCGCAGCTTACATGCTGTAAATGCACCGTGGGCCTCTGGGATTCCGACAGACTGACTGGTTGATTCAGCTTCCTCAGAGAGGCAGGTTAGAAAATGAAAAGCACAGTATAAAACCATGTATTAATGAAACAGCCAAATGAATAACACAAGTGTACATTGTGTTACATGATAATTCCAGTTTATCAGTAGCCCGAGGAGATATAGCCTCTCCTGCTGGCACCAGCGGAGAGTCTTCAGGCTCCATTTTGGAGGAGCTGCCAAGAAGATGAGGCTGAATAACTGTTTCCTTCACAAAGACAATTATGAATTTCAAGATGGGGAGAGATCATTATGTAAAACAGTCACCAGATCCCTGAAAGAAATATTTAAATTTTGTTGTAGACCCACAAAAGGAGCAGCTACTACTTTGTAGCGTACCAAGGAGCAGAATATCTGTTTATTGCCAGGTGCATTCCCAAACAACACACAGAGAATTCAGCTTTTCAAAGCTGTAAATTTGGTGGGAGACCTTTTAAAAAGACAGCAAACCCAAAGCTTTCGCCCAAACGAAACATCTCCATATCAGATGTCTACTGCAGAATGACCCTTTACGACGCTCTTGGAGACAACAGGAGGATGACCACACCTCTGGAGAAGAGCTCTCATTCTTCACTGTGACCTCCTGACCTTCCTCTTCTCCTAACACCCACAACTTTGTACAACTCACTAGTGTTTGTTCATTGGTCAGAAGTTTAGACGGAATCCAATATGATAAAGATAATTTGGGGTGTAAATGTAAAAGAAAATGTAATTTTTGTAATGTATTTACAAAAGTGACCTCAAGGACAGGCCTCCCCCAGTCTCAAAGGAAAAGTTAACACCTCATACTTAAGCTTCCTCTCTATAACGCCTTCCCCCGTCTTTTGCTCTCAGACAGATGAAGTCTTGTGAAGAATGATGTGTTTGCATTTGTCAGTGTTGCACATTTAGCAGGACAAGACAGAACACCTCAGTCTGTTTAAATGCAATTACAGTGACTGATGACTCTCAACTTGCACCCCATCGAGTCTGTGTGTGCTCGTGTCTGCCACTACATCTACATGCGCCTCTGTCCTCTCCTTCTGTGTGTAGGAAGGAGAGGAGAGGAGAGGAGGTGTACATCTCGCTCTGGAGCTGTGTATCTAGCTCTGATTGTACCTCCTGATTTGATTGTATACTTTTTTCCTGATGAGTTTGACTGTTTTCTGTGGTTGTGTGATGGACCAAAGCCATTGCTCCGATTCCTCCGTCCCCCGACGACTTGATTTATGACAGTCTGTAAAGAACGCTCAGTTCTGCCCTGCAAGCTGCTCATTTGCTGTAAGAGTGATGTTTTTGTTGACAGGTGACGGTGTCCAATTGACAGAATACTGTAGTTACACAGCAGGTAGTCAGATGACAATGAAGCAGACCTTGGAGACTGACTTGAATATTTTGTCTTTTCTTTCTCTTCCAAAACACCTCAGAAAATAGTTTGCCACAGATATTCCCTAATCTGTCTGCA
This sequence comes from Dascyllus trimaculatus, assembly GCA_024666655.1. NCBI lineage: Eukaryota > Metazoa > Chordata > Actinopteri > Pomacentridae > Dascyllus > Dascyllus trimaculatus. The sequence goes on along the minus strand of CM045447.1, from coordinate 10,910,592 downwards.
TCACTAGACCGACAGGTGGATATCTAAATGAACAAATCAGGTAATTTTTTAGTATTTTAAAAACGTATTCATACAGATGTATGAGAGTGGTGTGGCCTCTTTGGTTAAGTTCAGGGGGTCAAGATATATGGTGAAGGTAAAGGAGGGATATTCTTTATTTTAAAGACCGCAAGCATGTGCCAATGAAAACATTCACTTCTGCAAAAAAAAATAAAAAGTAAACATTTTCCTTGTCTGATACCACCTTCGTTCAGGTTCAGGCACAAACAATGGCTTAGCTAGGGTGAGGGACACACTGTTACCACGGCTTTCAGAAACCAACATTAGCTGTTGGTAGTAAGCACGGAGGTAACGTTGGCCTCCCACACCAGATATTTTAGTCACCCATCCAGCCTGCAGCACTTTGTGGCACCATAACAGATGTTCTCCTTTCATCCTGATGGGGCAAGTGTCATATTTCCTGCACCTGCCAGAGGGTTTTGTCACTTGAATGTCAACATAAATGTTTTTTGAGTAGCTACTAAATGACAGAGGCAGTTGTTTTTTTCCCAAAGATGAACCATTATTTTTAGCGCTGAACAAAGCTACCTTATGTACCCGCAACTTAGACGCCAACTACTCCAACTATGGCCTCTAAGAAAGCATGATCTTCCAATTATCACTTTTAAAAAAAGATCTAATACCAGAGGAGTCATTTTTCTAGTGAGGAGAGTGTCTTGTAGCACTGCTTTGACAGTTGCAATTGGTGTTTCAGAATTGGGTGAACTGAGCCTTGAGACTGGCAGAAACCAAAACTGACAATTGCCAGTTTTCAGTGTATCTTAAACCAAACTGTGCAACATTTCAGCACACTCACAAATAAGCAGCTCCTCAGCCAGGCACTGGATCCTGAGCTGCCTGCCAACAAAGAAGAAAACGGCACTCACACTGGGCCACTTCCATGTGTGAATCTGTGCATATGTGCAACCATTCGTCCTTCTGGTGCCGCTGTAAAAATGCAGAGGAACGTCGCAGACCGTCACATATTTGTTAGCGATCTTAACAGAGACCCTCCTGCTTCCCAAGAACTCTCCTTATCTTCCTTCCCTGGACTGACCAGCTTTCACTATGTGGTTTCTCTCAGATTGCTAAGTTCAATAAAGATTAAAAGCTGCTCTCTTCATCGCGCTGCCCCCTTCTCATCCTCATTGCTCATCTCCGTGTAAAGGTCAGCCTTGAGAAAGAGATTCAAAGCACAGTGGGGTTAACTTGTAGGAATGACAGAGAAGAGGAATTAAAACTGTGGAATTCACCCATGCCGCAATCCCTCTTCTATTCTTCCTCCTCATTTGCTATGCCCTCTCTTTCCTTCTATATTTCACTCACTTCTTCCTTTCGCTGCCTCCCTCCCGAGCATGGAAGTACTTGCTGCTCCCTGAGTGGCCTGTTACTTCAACATACCGGCTGAGTCGAGCTGAAGGGGAGAGCTTCTGTGCAGGTTTTTAAAATAATTAAGACACAGAGGTATAGCAGGCGGGCACATGCACAGGGGTACACATTGTACAACCGAGCACAGACACCCACCACAATGAAATGAAAACCAAATCTAACTGTGTACATTTGGTTTTCATACCTTTCCTGCCACATTGAGGGACTAGCTGCATATTTTTGTAAACATGCTCATGTCTACAGGGCAGACCTGACAAGATGTAGAAATCAGAAGAGAGGCCTCAAATTAGTCCCAATGAAAACTGTTCAGAATGATGCCTAAGGGTTAATTCGAGAGACAAGGACATTGTTCCGAAAAACTGCTGTTAAATAATGTAAAAATAAACATATACCAGTATCAGGACTAGGATATTATTGTCTTTGGAGATGGTCACTGTGTCAGATCAGGTGATAATAGTCATAAATTCTTGCTACGACTTGGCTGAGAGGCACAGTAGTCTGTCACAACCTGTGTGATGTACACACACTAAGTGGTTGGAAAGAAGGTGGCAGAGATGCCAAACGGTCGTTTGAAACAATAACAACTGGGCACGATAAAGTATGCCTTTGCAAAATTGCCGTCACTATTACGGTGGAAAATGCATTTGGTTCTCACAAAGACTGGGGGAAAAGAGCACACACACACATAAACACACACGCACACACGTACAGTACAAAGAAATACACCGTGGCTGCAAAATGCTCTCTGACTCATACGATTACTCATAAGTTATTGAGGGAAATGGCCTTAGGCGTGCCTGTGAGATAGCCCCTTGATGCCTGAATTTATTTGCAACTATATAAAAACAATAACATTATGTGTTTTTGATTTCAAGTTGATGTTAAATTAAGTGGAGATTGTTAATTTTATAGCACATATAGTAGATATAAAGTTCGAATGCAACAGGCATTAATGGTAAAAAATGTTTTTATTGATGCCGCACATGCCATTCAAACCAGTCCTAAGAGAAGCCAGTGCTTGCAAAAGGTTCCTAGGTATGTATTGAATATGCATGAACCAGCACTGGGGGAATGCATACGCTAATTTGCAACAACCGGCGTTAAGGGGTTAAGTTTAGCAGAACACAATTAAGCATGACTGAGCCTCTTCCAGAGACACATCAGACTGAAATGGACTATCACTGTGTCCATGCTAATCAACTATTTAACACAAACAGCATCCAGGTTGCAAATTAAGAGTGAAGAAGCGGCTTAAAAAAAACTGCAGCTCAGCGCTGGTCTGAAGAGCTCTCATCCCTGCCGAGATCACTTGCCTTCTCAAATGTAATATAACCTCATGCTAAACATTCATTACCGGTCTCTTGGCACTGATGGAAGCTGTTGTAGGAAATTTAGGAAATCACTGACTGGAGATGTTGTGAAAGCGGCAGGTTAAGTTTGAGTAGCGAAGTCAAGTCATTAGGAGATGTTTAATAGTCCATCCAAGGACTTAAAGGGTTAGTTCAATGAGATGACTCTTTAAGCAGAAACTAGTAGCAATGAAAGCTGGCCACGATTTGCTTGCTGTGTCTTCACTTCCATGTTGGGTCGGAAACTGAATTCAAAATGTAGTATCTGAACACCTCAGCAAATGAGAAATACTCCAGTGAACCAAAATACTTGGTGAAGAAATTTTTTTGGATTTGGTGAGCTGATTTTGAGAGACTGCACCAGACAACAACCCCTTCCCGCAATAAAATAGCTCAGATGTAACTATACACTGTTGTTTCCTTTTAAATGCGCAGATTTATGAAGTTCTCACCTCTTTCCCCACCCACCCCTCCGCCACATGCTACAACTCGAGCACACCAGCTCGGCTACAACACTACTCAAACGCTACATTCAAACTGGAAACCAACTCTGATAAAGAATAATGATCCAGAAAGTCTCCCTCCACAAGCAGACAGGATTGTTCTTCTAGGTTGTTCTGTATGAAACTGAAACTGAAATGATCAGCCATGGTGATGACTGCTTATTGCACTGATGATGTGTCTTCCAGCATATAAAAAAACACCATATGGACACGTTAACAAGGTAAAATAATTAAATAAATGACTTGGTTTTCACTGGGGGAGGTCTTTAAGAAAATACATTGCTGTTGCTAACATCATGCTCATCAGAATTATAGCTGGTTACTGTTGCACTGAAATGTGCAACTTCCCCGTCTCTATCTATCAAGCAGCCTGCAGTGCAGTCCCATGATGCTCCTCTTGCCTAACAGTTTACAGTATATTGGCAAAATCCAGCCAGCTTTCACAGAACATAGCGAGAGGCTGAAAGCACTCAGCAGCTGAAAACTTCCTCTCTGGTCTGCTCTCCCCGTGGGAGCGTGCTTGGTAGACAGCAACAGATGTTACATACCCTCTAAACAAAAGTGGGAAGATTTCGATGTACAGGGAAGGACTAGAGAAAAAGGAAAAGGAGGAAGGGGAGCTTGCCTGGAGGAAGAGGATTGGAAAGGTAAACAGGAATGAATAGAATCCCTTGCGGACGCTGTGGACACCACGGATGCGTGGTCGTTGCTATTACACTACTTTCTACTTTCTAGTTCGCTTAGCGTCTGCTGGGAGGACACTTTTCCATACATGTACTGTGAGTTGTGTCTGCATATTCCACACATATACATTACTGACAAGCAAACACGCTACTGCACTTGTAGCATAGCTACAGACACAAATTTTGGGTGGACACCACTACTAAAAAAATCTATAACTCTTAGCTTGGAATAAAAAAAGCAAACTATGTTGTCATGCACTATGTGTGAGCAATGACTGATGACCACTGATGCCCCATGACATACATAAGCATATCTGTCTCCAAATATGTAGAAAGCTGGTTAGACATAGACTGCAGAAGAAGCACATTACCAAACCAGAGAAAGTCAGAAAGCTCTAGCACAAAAAAAAGTAAAAGCCAGGAACTGACAGAGAGAAAATAAATTTTGAAATAAATTAACTTGAGAAAAACAAAGTAGACATGGAAAGAGAGAGAATATACTGTATGCCCGGTATTTGAAAGAACTGTGCAGCAGCTCTCTGAGTGTTGAAAGGAGAAGAGAGGAGAAAGACGTAAGAAAAAGGAATTTCAAGAAGCAGTGCAACAGCTTTGAAACAGTCTGGGACTCACAGATAGTGCTAACAGGAATAATTCCCAGCTCTGCTTTCATGGTACTGCCCCATACTTATTACCTGGCTGGGAAGACTGACTAGTTGACTGACTGGTTGACTGGTTGACTGATCTGCGGACTGACCTGCTGTCTGGCTGACTGGCTTGGTAATTGATGAGACCAGTGAGATTTAGCTGGTTGTTAAACTAAGAACTTCGCTGGCTAGTTGATATCCTGGATGAACAGCTATGGTCTGTTAGATTTCTGAATCAATGACTGATGCGTGACTGGTTCACTGGACAAACTGTGAAAATTCTGTGGGATATCATGTGCAGTAATGCTGTCCTCTGTCTGTCTGTCTGTTTATATTTCAGTGGAAAAGTTCATGACCTGGTCTCCAGGGTAACTTCTACTCTTGTCTTTCTTGTCATTGTCCTCTCGTCAACTCTTGCAGCTCATGCTCATGCCAGAGACAGGGTTTCAATGAGCACCACTCTGACAAACTTGTGAAGAGAATGTTGACATACAGTCTTCCCCCAGAGGCTTATACTGACTATAACTTCTAAATACAGTGTACTGCAAAAGTGAGAAGAGCCCTGTACAACATCACTGAAATGTAAAATGATTCACAGTTGTTTCACCTCTCAAACTGGGCTGAAGGCTAAAATCAGAACACCCCAAAGGTTTTGTGTTGGATTCAAGTCAAGCAACACACTTGTCCAGGTCATAAAGAAACTTACAAACTCTTGTGCGATTTTGGCAGTGCACTTTAGATTGTTATTATGCTATTTTATGCTTAAATATCCTCTTCTGTCAAGATTCTACAGACTGTGAGTCAACTTGTCCACCAGTCAGTAATGGTGCATTTATAAATGTCATCTTCCCAGTACCTTTTGCACTGATGCAGCCCCATATCATCACACTCCCGCCTCTGTACTTCACTGCTAGGACTATGCATTCACTGTCGTAGAGCTGACTACATTCATGTCAACATGCTAAACCCTACTTGAGCCAAACAAATTCATCTTGTTCTCAACAAGAATATGTTCTAAATACTCACCAGGCTTCTTTTGTTGTTCTCGACACAATCAGCCTTTCCATCCTCCTCACCCGCCATGAAACAGTCTTCAACATCACTGGCATTGCCCTTTGTCCTACCTCTCTGACAGACACCAGGTCATCAGCATCAGCAACTGCTCCCCTCTCCTAAAGTGTTCCCCAAGGTTCAGTTCTTGGCCCCCTCCTCTTCATCCTCTACATGCTCCCACTTGGCCCCTTAATCTGCCATCACAGATTCACTGTTTTGCTGATGACATCCAACTCTACATCTCCACCAAAACAATCACCACTGTCACCCATTCAACCCTCACCAACTGTATCACAGAAATAAAGTCGTGGTTCCAAACACACTTCCTAAAACTAAACTGTAACAAATCAGAAATCATCGAAACTGGTCCAAAATCACTCACCAAATCCACCCATAACTTCTCCCTCACCACTGACGACTCCACTGTACTCACTTCCCCTCACATCAGGAATCTAGGAATCATCTTCAGTTAAATCCTCTCTTTTGACCAACATATCAAGAACATCTCTAAAACAGCCTTCTTCCACCTTAAAAATATCGCCCACCTCATTCCTTCCCTCCCTTTTCGAGCTGCAGAAACGCTCACTGACGCATTCATCACATCCAGACTCAGTCATCTCTATGGGACATCATCCAAAACACTCAAGAAACCTCAAGCTTGAAAGCGCTATATAAGTATTATGCATTATTATTATTCTTTCGAATGTTTGTTTGGGCATGTCCCACGTGGAGGAGGCCTCGGGCAGACCTAGGACACGCTGGAGGGACTATGTCTCTCAGCTGGCCTGGGAACGCCTCGGGGTCCCACCGGAAGAGCTGGAGGAGGTGTCTGGGGCGAGGGAAGTCTGGGCCTCTTTGCTTAGACTGCTGCCCCCGCGACCCGGCCCCGGATAAGCGGAAGACGATGGATGGATGGATGGATGGATGGATGGATGGATGGATGGATGGATGGATGTTTGGTGCCGAAGAGCAAGCAACTTTTATCCTTTTTGATGCCATCAACAGAGACTGACATTTTGTCCTTTGCACTGTCTGAGCTGCCACAAAAACTGTGATTTCAATTGACAACCACTGTAAAGTCTGAAGCACTTGCCGGTCTGTTTTGCAGTGCCAGATTGTGCCAGTGACTCTCTGTCTGTGGCTTCACTTTAAGAGAACATCCACAGCGGCTCTGATTAGTAGTAATATGGCTCATTCTATACCTCTTGAATAATGCTACAACTGTGTTTTGACTTATTTTTAGTTGGTCACCGATCTTCCATTGTCCTTTTCCATCTTTGTGAAGTCTCACATTCAGATTTTTCAGTTCTTCTTTCAGTTTATCGATGTGGAGCCATGATGCAGAAAAGCAGATAGACACAGCTCATAGGTACAAAACTGAGGCAGTTCTGGTGTTCACAGGGGATTTTATAGTCATGTTCAGGTTTTCTACCTCACTTTTGTTATGCTGAGCATTTGCTTCATTTTAAACTCCCCCGTGGAAACTTAATGAAGTCGCTCAATTTTTCTGTTAGACTGTGCTGTCAGTCAGGCCCACAATGGCTGTGTCATGAATGACAAGGGTGGATAGAGTTCAGTTAATATGGAGAGAAAAAAGGCAGGTGGTAAAAGCAGCTACAAATCTCAAGAAAGTTTTCACATTCTTAACAGAATAAACTTGATAATCTGTCTTTTGTTTTCAGGGCTGGACTCTTTAAATCTTCACTAATGTTAACTGGAATCATTAGGCCTAGAGGTAAAAACTGAGAACTTAATTATTTGAATGTTTAATGCACAAAATTAAGGGTTATGCAATATTTATTTATTTGCAGAATAATTGCGATTTATAGATTTATGCCCATTCTTGCTTAAGAGAAGCTTAAAGGCTGAATTTTCAGTTAAACAAATCTGGTTTATAACTCGAAAGACTGGTCCGTATCACATTCAATTCAATCTCGTGCTTTTCATTGATCAATAACCAATCACCAAACTGTCACTATAATCGTCTTAGATGTTGTGTGCAGAGTAATATTTTTTTTTTAGTTCGGCTCAAGAGATGTTGGTCAGTACACCATTTCGCTCCAACCTGCAGATATTCACATTCCCCAGAGGGTGAATCCTAGGGACTTTGGTGATCCCCTGATCTTTATCGTCTTGCACAACCACCAAAAAAGTTTTCTTTCAATGTTTTTTTGTTGATGCTGTTGATATTTCTGCCTCCATTTGATCTGTTTCCAAAAATTCCTTCCAGCATTCTTGGTTCACAGACAATCTGCCCCAATGACTTTAGTGCTCCACTGACCTTTCATCTAATGCCATCATGGGGTTCATTTGATTTTAAGTAAAACATCTCAGCAAATGTCGGATAGACTGCCATGAAATCTGGTAAGGAAATTCATGTGCTATGATAGACGAGGTGTAAAAATTAGTTTGCTTTGTTTCAGTAAGTCAGTAAGGGCTTGTTAGCATTTAGAACAAAGCCCTACTGTGATTTATGTCTTTTTAAAGAGTGTCCACAGATAACTTTTCCCAGTGATAAATGAAGTGTTACAAAAACACCAAAGAAAAGCAATAAAAGAAGCGCTGTCTTTCTGTGTCAGTAAAGTTTAGTTGAGTATCAATTTAACATTGTTCAGGGATATTCGCCCTGTACAGTTTCATCTTTATTCTCTTTTATGCAACAAAAAAAGTTACTTTGCCAACCGTCCACAGAACAGATGTTTCTTCGCTGTCTGCCATGTGAGTGCTAGAAAGTCAAATAATGCCTTTGAGGTTTTTATATTATTTTCTGAAGATGACACAATACTTTTTGTGCAAGCTGAAGTGTCTATTCCACCACAGGCAATCATGAACTGATAATAATGACAAGTTTTCAGTGTCAAACCTTTCATTACCCATGCACACTGAACTGCTGTGCCTTTATAGAAAGACATTTGGTCATAAAATGCATCTTACTTCTTTCAGCATCCCTTTTTATAAACTCCTACTCAATGCTGTGATTCCGCCAGTGAGGTCAAACCACACCCAAAGCACATTTGTTTTTCTCAGAGACCTTCAGCTCTTTGTGGTCTTACTTTGCTTTGTGACCTGACATTATTAGTGCTGTTTGTCACAGGCAGAGCTTTAATTAGAGCCCAGCTATCAGGGACAGTAATTAAACAGTGAGAGACCTCGGTTTGAAGAAGAAAGGAGGGAGAAAAATAAGGCTGTCTCTTCGTGTGGCTTTGTGTCAAAATAAAAAAACAAAAACCCAATAGTGTGAATATGATTTTTTTTTTTTTAACCCTTGTGTGGTGTTCGGGTCTGTGGGACCCGTTTTTACTTTTTATCAAAAGAAAAATTATACAAGTAATTATTTTTTCAAACTCAGATTCACTGGCCTTGGCTCATTTTCTGTGAAGAACATTTATCAAAACAAATTTTCAATGACCACACACCGTACACCCCCCCTACACATTACTATTACATACAGGATGTTCGGGTCCACTGGACCCGGGGCTAATAAAAGTGGGTAAATTGTTGGTCCTGTGTACCTCCACTCTGTCCTCCCCCTGTCTGGGCCTGCTGTTAATGTGTGTGTGTGTGTGTGTGTGTTTGTGTGTGTGTGTGTGTGTGTGTGTGTGTGTGTGTGTGTGTGTCTGTGTCTGTGTGTGAGTGTGAATTTTGTGTTTCTGCCATTGACGTTCCCACACAAGGTTCCAACATCGTTGCAAAATTCAGGTACTGACACCTGTCTGCTCTCACGTTCCCACACGTTTTAGCCTCTGTCTTGCGGGAACCAGTCTTTAATTTTTCATATTCTATCCCAGCTGCAAACTGGGGCAGGACACAATAAATATAGCTTTTCCAGTGTGGCTCCTTATCACAACTGATCAAAAAAGATTCTCTGTTCAGAGGGCCTTGCAATTGTTTTCTGATGACAGCGAAGCCTTTGATGATGATGTAGACCGAGAGGAAGAGGTTTGACAATGTGAGGATCACATTTCTAAAAATTCAGAATCTGAAAGTGACTTGGAAGAAGCGGATGAGATTGAGCATCAGCTAGCTCCAAAACGAAGATGAGCCACAGGACCAGCCCGTCAGGAGCCAGTCCCAGGACCAGACCATCAGCAGCCACCAACAGGACCAGCCCTGGAATCCTATGTGCCAAAGAAAGGCAAGAATGTGGTACTTATGAGTCCACTGCAGAGGGATGGGAGGATCTGTGGCCAGGAGCATCAAAAATCAGAGATCATCATGGATTATAATGCCACAAAAAGAGGGGTGGACAAGCTGGTGACTATGTACAGCTGCAAAAGGAGGACCCTACACTGGCCACTGGCGATATTCTTTGACATGTTGCACATTTCAGCGTACAACATCTTTGTCATCTGGATGGCACTGAACCCAGAGCGGAACAGAAGGAAGCTGCAGCCAGCAGCAACAAAAAGAAGAGCTGCGAAGTGTGTGGACCCGAGACAGACAGAAAAACACAATCTACATGCTTCAAGTGCAACAACTACATATGCAACACACACAGTAAAACTCTGCCCCTCATGTGTTTATAGGCTGGTATGAAAAGACAAAGTGTTCAGTGAGGCTGATGTGTTTCTGAACTGACATAGTTACTTCATGTGATCAGCTACTGTAATGGATGTGTTAAATTTCAAGAATCAATAGTTAGTTTTGAAATCAATTGTTACAAAAACCTTGCTTCATCTGTAAATTTGTTGATTTTTTCCTCTCATATCTTAAATTTGAATTGATTTTCTTTTTTAATTGCATTTCCTTAAAAAAGAAACAAAAGCGAGTAGCACTTCAATTCATCAATCTGATCTAACAAAGGTAAAAGGCAAAAATTAACCATCCAAGTATGTTCTGTTTACTATATATTACTTGTAATTGGGATGAAGGAAACATCTGTTAAGTATTTTAACATAAAGTTGTATGATTGTGTTGAACTAAACCCCCCAAAATGCAGCGGGTCCACCAGACCCGCCAACACTGGCTGAGTAACAAAAATATGAACACCACACAAGGGTTAAGCGAGGAAGGGATGTGATAGCACACAAAAGGTGTCAGGTTGTGTTTTGGCGATGAAGCATATTCATTTGTGTTTCTAGTTGAAAGGCAGCGGCGATAAGGAGGCTTAAAACAATGCAGGCAGGAGAACAGGATGGACAAAGGAGAGGAGAAAAGAGGAGGCAGGCAGTCAGATAAAGAGAATTACAGATACAGACAGAGATGGGTAGAGAGGGAGAGGGAGACAGGAGACTGACCCAGATGATGAGATCGAATGGAGTAGTTTGGTCAGGATCATTACAGCATTATAAATAAAAAATCACTGTGCTGATCTAAGTTGTTGTGACTGGACTCCGCAGTAAACAACAAGCTTTTCAAGTGGGGCTTGACTGACTTGTCTTTCATGTTTTTAGAGCACAATAAACACCATGTCAGACTGGCAGTCATTTTGCATCAGATATGCGGTAAATATGAGCTCCCGCCTCAGCCGCTAATCACAAGCAAGACACATTCATTTATTGTCCTCTCTGAAATCTCCTGAAATTGCAGAGGGTTTCCTCGAGACTTTGTCAGTCGAATCCCTTAAAGCCGAATAAAATACCAAGATCATGGCAGATTGCGACGCTACATCGTGATACCAGCCCTGGAGGTGTCTTCAGAGTGTAAATGGAAGATATACAGCAATGGGATGAAAGAAACCGAATGAGAATCTGTGTCAACGTGAGCATGGCGTTATGATCAATGTCCAAATCGTTGCCTGATAAATAATTCAGTTTGCTTGCCTCTTTTCTTCATAAAATGCCACGAACTAAACTATTCATACGCGCACTCTATGCGCAGCATGTAGATCAGTGAACTCAATCTACTTAAAAGCTGAATACATAACAGATAATTAATGAATGACTTTCATAATCATACAATTGAAAAGGGGTTGTGCACGCTGTTGTTTTCTCTTTTTTCATATTTAATGCACAAAGGGATGGCAACAATGCTGGGTCAAAATCAGGTTGAAGCCCTGTGGTGGAGGGATTGAATTGTCGATATCAATTTCATGGAACAATTTGAGGAGGGGACTCAGAGCTGTTTGGGGTGCGGCGAGACAGAAAGACAGAAATTAGATGACTAGAAAGTTAACTGAGATGTGCAGGGCGACAGATGAATGAAAAAAGAAGGAGGAGGAGGCGGAGTACTGGCTATTAGGTATGGGTCACTTCAGCAGAGGTATCCAAAGCTGGCTCCCATTACTCCAGGGCTGCACCATGTCATTGCTTCATTTCTTTCAACAGGTTATACTCTCTTCATCTGCCTGAGACAACCACAAAAGCACAAAGGCAGATTCATTTGGAGCTGCGAGAAAGACAGACGCAGAGAGAGAGAGAGAGAGTACCGAAGAAGTGTCTGTTTCTCTGTTGTTGCTGTGAATTCGCTGTCATTCATGTCTCGGCTAGATTACTTTTCCCTGGGAGGGAATCAAAACTTTGGAAACAAATTAAAAGAGTGGGTGCTGTGGTGATGAGATACATAATATTTTATGCTGGATTAGAGCCTAATCCACGGTTAATCCCCAGAGAAAGGTAAATAGCTAAATGTCAGCGAGTATCCTGTTAAAACATGCAAATTACAACAGCCCTCCTCTGTTTTCCACTTAGCCCATCTCTCCGTTTTCACCCCTATATAGCTGCAGCTATTAAATTTTTATTGTTCCATTATATAACTCAAAGTGGAAATAATAGCACAGCCGCTGCAAACCTTGTAAACAATGACAAAAACACCAAAGAGAAGCGGCGTGGCTTTCATACTCTTGGCGATTTGCATTTTTATTGGTGCATCATATGCTGATGTCTGAATGGAAGAGCTGCACGTCTTCCTCATACGATGCTGAAAAATTACATAGCATGAAAAGTCTGGTTCCATTTGAAAAATCAAAATATATTTCTCTTGGCTTTATTAAGACTTAATGAAATAATCACGGCAGTTAATGGATTTATTACTGTGGTGCACTACCTTGAAGGGATTGCATAGCATGGGTATTAGAGTCATACCTTTTTATTTATTTATTTAATTAACAGCACTTTTAGAAATGAGACCGACGCTCAGTTAATTCAAAACCATCCGAGGATATGTGAACTGTATTACAATTTTCTGCCTACTCTTAATCATTTTGTTACTATAGCTATTAATGTTAATACTCTCCCTCCCTTCCTCTCTTCCTCTGTGTGTGTTATATAGGCGTTTCTACCTTTCTCTGAGAGGGAGCACTTCCTCGTCTGTGTTGTCAAGACGTCCGGTTGTCGTTGGCCATGAGTAGCTGCTGGGGTGACAGTCTCCAAAATCATTCGACGTGGAACACTTAAAATGGGGACCGGACTTGCTGCCATGCTGCAAGCTCAGCTCTAATTACCGAGAAGACGCCCTTCTGTACACCTTTCTCTCTACTTAGACTTGACCTGCTGGCCCCTCACCTGCAGCCCTCCCAGAGTTGAATTTGAACTGTTGCTCTTTATCTTCCTCCCTTCAGCTCCTTTCTTTTTTCCTCCTGTCTGCTGACGGAACCTCAAACGCTCCTAATCCAAACCATGGCCAGCAGACTCTGTTTGTCCTCCCTGTCCCCCTCCTTGTGTCTCTCCCTCCTGCTTCCTGCACTGTTGCTCCTCCGCCTGCCTGGTATCGTGAAAGGGGACTGCTGGCTGATAGAGGGGGATAAAGGTTACGTTTGGCTGGCTATCTGCAGTCAGAACCAGCCTCCATATGAGACCATCCCCCAGCACATCAACAGCACGGTCAGTATGAGCCCATCTATGAGTAGACCTTTTATACCACCACACACATCTGTATTAAACCATATTCCTCCATGCCTCCTGAGCTGTGACAGTGTCAGCTGAAAAGCATGTCATTAATTGGGACTTTTGCAAAGTTGCAAGAGAATTTAATCATGACTCAGTGTAATGCTTAAGGTATATTGTATCAATGTGAAGGTTGTGGTTAAATTTTTGTGGCACTGGTAACCATGACAATTAAAGTAGTACGTGTAATGTTATTTTTAGAAACTGAAAATTGCATATTGTACAGGGCTGTAACACTATTCTTAATCAAATCACAAGATGATGTTTATGTGAGACAATTACAGAAATAACGCTGGATTGCTGTGTGATGATATTATTAAAGCATCTGTACCGAACAGGAAGAGCCTTGGGGCAAACTTTTACCCTCCAAATGAATTATTGACTTTTTAAACTTTAAGTGCCAAGCATTTTAGTTAACATAGCCATCTGCAGTTTGCAATGTAAATGACTCAAACAAGAAAACTTGACGTAATTATATTTAATTAAGGTACCCAATGGTAAAGTTATGCACCTACATACCACTCCCAGTCTTAACATTTGCCCCTGCTAGATACCTTAGGAGGAATGTACAGCTGCTTGCAAGCATGCTGTGATTAACTAAATGCAAATTTAGATCAAATGTATAATTGGGGAAATTTCTCATTAGACAGCAAACTTCTAATTTAGGAGGTGCAATATGCTTTGGCAGCTATTTTTGGCCAAGAGCTTAGGTCTTCCTCTGTGGCTGCCAGAGGCTGCAATGCATCACCTGAAAGTCATCTGCTCTCTTGTCTCTCTTAGGTGCATGACCTGAGGCTGAATGAGAACAAACTTAAGGCGGTGCTCTTTATCTCCATGTATCGCTTCACAAATCTCACTGACCTCAATCTAACCAAGAACGAGATCAGCTACATCGAGGATGGGGCCTTTGCTGGACAGGCCAACCTACAGGTATGCAACGAAGAACAGAAACTTAAATTGCTGTCATAATGCTGTTGTAAATATCTTGTGAAATAAATCCATAGAGAAGACATAACCCAAAATACACAAAATAAATTCCTTTATTGTGCTCATACATTCATACAAGCACAGTTTAAAAAATGTCTGGCCTTTTTTCATATAAATCCCATTTATATGAAAAAAGGCCATGTTAAAGAAAGCTGTCATGGAAAAGGCATATCCCAAACCATGTACTGTGTATTTTATTTGTTTCTTTATTAATTTTCCATATTTATTCTTATTGAGTTTGTTGAAATTACTTAATATTTAAATTTTAGCTATGATGATGCACTACAATATTTTGGAACACACTACAGTACAATGAATTAAGTTTATATTCTAAAATCACGGAGACAAAAACAAAAGAGGTCCCCCACACCATTAACAGCCAATATATTGACAGTGTATTTAATGTGTCATATCTTATTTAAATTCTCATGGGGCTGTTTTCGATTTCTCGCTCAGGTTCTCCAGCTAGGCTACAACAAGCTGACCAACCTGACTGAGGGCATGTTGAGAGGTCTGGGTCGAATGCAGTGCCTCTTCTTGCAACACAACCTCATTGAGGTCATTGCCACCAATGCCTTCTGGGAGTGCCCCAACCTCAGCAGCCTGGACTTATCTTCAAATAAGTTGGCCCGTCTTGACCCGTCTACCTTCACTGTCCTCAGCAGATTGATGGTTTGTGAACTAGCAGGAAACCCGTTCGACTGTGGCTGTGAGCTCTACAGTTTTCTGACCTGGCTAGAGGAGTTTAACAATGTCACCCACACCTACGACCGCCTCCAATGTGAAACCCCTTCAGAAATGACTGGTTATCCACTCTTGGGCCAAGTGCCTGGACATGGAAGAAATGCTCGTTACATTCTTTTATCTATCTGTCGTGATGGCGTAAAAATTCCTGGGATGACCTCCCAGATGCCAGATCCAGATGGCTCAGGTATGATTGTGGATAACCTTGATCAAGGCATGTATCACCAGCCAACCATATCATCCACTGCTGACCCCAACTATAACCATCAGATTTCTATGAATCTTCAAACAGTCTCCCTGTACACTGCTTCTCTAGTGGTGCAGATCCCTCGACCATACAGTAAGATGTACATCCTCTCCCAGTACAACCACACTTATGTTGCAGACATCATGCCCCTCAAAATGAGGAAGGAGGTAGTAACTTTGGAAAGGCTGAAACCACACACCAACTACACTTTCTGTGTGGCTTCTGCAAGCAAGTCTCAGCGCTACAACCATACCTGTCTGTCTTTTACCACACGAGCTATGGGACCAGAGGACCAGCGAACCAATCCATCCACAACTACCCACTACATCATGACTATCCTGGGGTGTCTGTTTGGCATGGTCATTGTACTTGGATTTGTCTATTACTGTCTCAGGCGACGACGCATCCAGGAAGAAAAGGAAAAGGCTATAAGTGTGAAGAAAACAATTCTTGAGATGAGGTAAAAAGGAATTTTAAGTGTTTGTTAAGGAAAGTCCTTTATTAAAAACCTTGCTCATGCATCTGGGATGGTTTATCCACAACAGAAATGACAGCTACTATGTGTGTCTTTTGGGAGTAACTGATTCCTTTGGAACAAATTTTGTTTTGGGCTTCAGTTAGTTAAATAGTTGTTCCAATTGTGTTTCGGCATTGTTTTGTTTTGATGTGAATTTCTGAGAAATGTAATTTATTCTAACTACAAGCTATAATGTAAAAGAAAAAATTAACCATACTCTTTATTGAGGCTTAGGGCCAAGCTATTTTTTATAACTTTTTGGGCTTTAATTAAAACTGCAAGGATTCTGTTTTCTTATGGGATCACTGAGGGGATATATTAAAACCAACTTTTAAAAAGTACACAATGTCACATCAGATAATGAATCGAGGTGTGCTGTGCATTCTAAAGTGAATCTTTCCCTCTTCAGGTATGGCCCAGAGGCGGCTGCAGCAGTAGCTAATGACCCCAGTGCCATGCAGCGTCTCCAGGAACAGGCTCACCACCAGCACCACCATTCAGGAGCAGGAGGCAAGCTGCCACAATCTGCCTCTTCTAGCACTGGCATGCTCCATGGTTCAGCCAACACCAGTTCCTCCCGCCTCTCTACCTTGCCACAGGTGGAAAAAATGGCCACTGCCTTCTCTGAGGCAATGGGCGGCAAGAGCAACTACATGGATGTGAGAACGACAGGAGTGGCAGGAGAAGGCAGGGAAGGAGTGGTGGCAGCTGGAGGAACAGTGGTAGGAGGGGAAGTAGTTGTGGATATGCGAGGTGGGGCTGAGAATGGGACAGAGGCTGGGGAGGATTCGGATGACGATGGACGTGGCTCAGCATCAGAGATCTCCACCATTGCCAAGGAGGTAGACAAGGTGAACCAGATCATCAACAATTGCATTGATGCCCTGAAGCTGGATGCATCAGCTAATGTTGTAACCACAGCTGACAATGGCAATTCTGTGTCCACTGCTCAGCCTCCTTGTATCGTATCCCTCCCCCGTAACCTCCTGCCCCTCTCTCCAGGCCACCCTGGAGACCAGATCATGGCCTCCTCTCCAAAGGTGCATCCAAAGTCTCACCCTCAACCTCACCCTCAGCCCCATCCTCAGCCTCACCCTCAGCCTCATCCTCAGCCTCATCCTCAGCCACATCCTCAAGCACACCCCCAGTCACATCCTCAGTCACATCCTCAGCCTCACCCACAGCTACATCAACAGCCTCATCCACCTTCTATGGCCCCGGTACCCCTGGTCATGCCCCTGTCTGAGCGGCCTGGCATCAGTGGTGGTGGGTTTCTCTCCCCTCCTTATCGTGACCCACCCCCAGCAAATGCAGTGCGGCCCATTCAGAGGCAGTTAAGTGCTGACACTGCTGTAGTGAAGAACCGTTGCGGTGCCCCTGCTGCAGGTTCTGTCAAGAACACAAGAGTGTACAGTGTAGATATCCCTGAGCAGCGCAGCGATCCTCCCAAGTACCCAACAGAAAAAGCCAGCCCTGCAGGTTGTGGTGGAGGGGGTGGAAGTGGAGGAGGTGGTGGAGTAGGAGGCTGCAACGGAAATGGAATGGGAAACATAAATGGTGGTGGTGTGAGTTTGAATGGGGGTGGAATGGGGTGTAATAACGGCAGTGGAGGTGGAGGAGGGGTGGTTGGCCCTGGACAGCAGCAGCACCACTTGGAGGTTCAGCCAGACTACCACAGCTCCGAGCACCGCCACTCCTTCCCCGCACTCTACTATGAGGGCGGTAACGAATCACCTTCACCGGCCCAAAAGGCCTCCTTTCTCAAACCACTGGGGCGCACCAAGAGGGATGCCACAGCCACCTATTCCCAGCTCTCACCATCTCGTCACCACAACTACAACTCTGGCTACTCCTCCAGTCCAGAGTACTCATCTGAGAGCACACTGCGAATCTGGGAGCGATTCCGACCTTACAAGAAAAGCCCCAGAGAGGAAGCATCCTATATAGCAGCAGGCCATGCCCTGCGTAAGAAGGTGCAGTTTGCCAAGGACGAGGACCTTCATGATATTTTGGACTACTGGAAGGGTGTCTCTGCCCAGCAGAAGCTGTGAGCCGAAGAATCAAAATCCAAGGCCCCAAGGGAGATTGTGAGGTGAACGCCAACAGCAGACTAATAAGGGGATAGATGTTAATGTAGCAAGACAGTACAATGATGTTTCCTCAGAGGTGTCTAGTGACATGGGTCATTCAGCCGCTGGATCCAGAGTTAAAGAGGTATTCTCTCTGGGTGATTTTTAAAAATTGATTCTGTGACAATTCATTGACATTTTAAGAGGTTGTTTCCAGGGTTGGCTTTTTTCACCACAATACTTAGTGATATTTAACAAGAATCAAGCTGTTCACCAGACTGCCTCATTTTGGGCACTTTGGTCCTCGTAGGCTTCACAGACCCGTTGACTCCCCACTAATGAGCAAAGCAAAGGTGGTGACAGGCAAGTGTCTTCTACCTCATTATTGGCACAGTGTAGCTCAGCTATCTCACCAGAAACAGGACCCCTCGTGACTTAAGCCCTGTCCATCTTTTCTCTAATCCCATCAAACCACCATTCACAAAACAATCATTCCATAGCACTGCCAGCACCTGCACTCCTATAGAAGCATCATTTAGGGTGGTAATGAGGGAGCAGGATGAGGAATTAGGTGCGTTTGTTTTAGAATAGCCTGAATCCCCCTCTTTGGAGGAAGACATTAAGTGATACTTATCAGACTAATTGTTCTTCCTGGCAATTAGCCATTCTAAGAGTAGGTGGAGGAGGCTGTGTGTTGAGCATGCTTATTGATTTGAAACGCCTAACTGCATATGTTCAGTGGTGTGTGGACATGTATATACAGTTTGTGCATGCTGATGTGAATGATTACCTGTGGGCGGGAGAGTAGGGTTGGGTTGTTGCTGAGTTGTTCATTATACTCACTCTCCTCCATAATATATAGGTAATAACCCAGTGTGGAAGCTTTGTGTGTGTGTGTGTGTGTGTGTGTGTGTGTGTGTGTGTGTGCATGCATGTGTGTGCTCACATGAATGTGTGGTTTTGGCCAGCCTGTCTGTCTATGTAGAGAGCGTGAAGTCAACCCTTTCAAGACCTGCAGGCATTTTTGTCCTGTAGCCCATTTTTTATTTACAGGTGTAGCATATTCCTTTTGATAAGGGAAGCTACGAATTGGGAAATTTACATTTCAATACTGTGAGTGTGAGTCAGAATTGCATTAGGGTGGGTTTTGCAGGTTGGCAAGACAGGTGTTAGCTCTTATATTAAAGAACCCGTTAATCACATTTAGGAATAGAGGAAGACTGAGAGTAGGTTAGAGGTTTGCTGTAGCTGCATCTCATCTTAAACCTGCCGGTGTTAAGGGAGACAAGATAAGGGAGTGTATTTCCAGCTGTAGATGTATCAGCTCAAGGAGAGGCTGCATAGAAGGCCCCCCCACCCACCCACCCCCCAAAAATAAGCTCCCTTCAATACACAGTAAGATATAATGACTGGTAAGTGGAGTGAGAGCCCCACGGATTTATTCAGCCTCAGACCGAAGGACTCCACACTCAGTATATATGACCCTGTTGTGCTCTGGGTGGTGGCTGGTTTAGCTTGCTATGGACCAAAGTGCCCTTGGGAGGAATGATTTTGAGGGTTTCTAATATATTTGCTTTTCTTTTCCAATATGGATTAACTGAGCATAAGAAACTAAAGAAAGTAACTGTCTTGGTATCATTTGGTTTACTGTTATTTAGGACTAGGGTTTAAATTTATGGATGTTAGAATAAAATGGAAAAAAATGGTTAGCACTAACAGGAGCAAGGCTTGGTACTATTGCGAATCAAACAAGAGACTCTGATGATGCAGATGTTTTCTCACTTTCATCGATGTACAGAGCATCCAGATGAACACAAAAGCTGATAATTCTAACTTTACACATTTTTATTCAAAACAAACGTTTTTCCTCCGTATAAATTATTTTTATCTGCTTCCATGCAGTCAAAATATTAATTTCAGCTGATCTTTTATTTATTCTTCTGCCCACTCTTCCTGTCTTCACCACTGTCATCCTGACCTCTCACAGTTCTCTGCTGTGTTGCATCTCAATTGAAAAGTTATGAAGTCTGTTTTAAAATGGTGAATTAATTCATTCTCATCCATGTTTTTTTTCTCTTCCCAACACCTCTGTCCAACCTAATGGGGTAAATTAATGGCTAATTTGCAGAGGTTGATGTTGTACCATCGTCTGAGGTCAGAAGAGCGTTCTGATATTATTAACTCTGCCAGACAGGGAGCCTGATTGAAATAATGACAGCTGCCTTTGTTTGCCTGTCTCTCCTTCTGTCCCTGCCTCCCTCATTTAATGCCTAACCATGTTCCACCTCCCTCTGTTTCCTCTAACTCTGGCTGCCAGGAATGGTCTTCAAACAAATGGTCTGAAAATCCGATTTACACTTTGCCATGACTGTGCAGGTCAAGGTGAGCTAGTCTGAGATCTATCCTCCTGGGCATTATTCTTTCTCTTTTGAGTCTGATTGTTCAGGACTGGTCAGTCTGTAAGGCCTGGAAGGCATGAATTCCTATTTGATTTTCCATTGGGTTAGCCCTGATATCATCATTTTGACAGGGCTTGAATTCACCCGCTGTTCGAGGTGTGAGTTTGATGGGCAAAATGAGAGCGGAGGGTGGCATTTACTCTTTGACCTATAAAGATTTCTGTCTACAGAATGGGCTCTATTCAAAAGGTCAGCTCGTAGGGAAAAAATCTGTTGTGAGTAACAGAGGAAGATTGTCTTTATAAAGTGTGTGTCTTATTGGACTTTTTACCTAAACAGTACACTCCATTTAATTATAATATTTCACTGCTAGAAAACTATCTGAACAGCTAGATACCTTGAGGGGTAAATGAGAAAATATGTTTATTACTTCAGTGCACTCACAATTTAATTATGCAGTAATGAAAGAGTGTCAGCTTTTATTCCCCTGTCTATTCATGGTTTTTGTTTTTGATATTTCATTGTGTTTCAAATTGAGTAATAGCTTTCCCTCTGACCTTTCTTTGTCATCTGTGGCCACCAGTCCAATAGACCCACTAGCGTTCACAATGGGATGTCAAAGGCATGTCAGTACTTTGCAATCAGATCAATAGAACTTAATTTGGGTGAGCCTGACCACATAAAAACACAGAGAAAATTCCCTCAGGCGCCCAGTTGGATAGCCTACATATTTTTTAATAAAGGGTCTAGTGTTCTATTTTGGCCTTTTGTTCAAATTCCACTGGCAGCCCCCCTCTGTGTGTTAGGTCCAAGGAATCACCAATCAATTAGTTTTAGATTAGTACCACGGGCTATGCAGGGGTAGGAGCTTTTTAAAAATAATGGCTTCATTTGGAAGAACAGGGGAAATCGAGCCAAGGCTACCTGCATGTACCCTAAAGGCCGTTCTTTAGGAATAACATTAGCTTAGTTATTTAAAAGCACAGTGTGTTCTATTGCGACTTGCAAATTTGTACTTTAGAACATTACTCATTTCTGTCCAGCAGTCCAGTGTTCTTTATGCTTTTATGTAATTCTGTAAGCTTCCTCTTTCATTGACTTGTTCTCCAAACAGACTTAATCCTGCTCTGTTCTGTTTGTGTAAAGACACATAATGTATTTAACTTTTAACAGTCCACGGTTGCCAAGCCTTGCTCCTCTTCCTAAGTTGACATACTTCCTTCATGTCCACAGTATGTATTAATCTACAGCAATTATTTCAAGCCGACAGGAAGGTTTTTGATCTCCCTCCATTACAATGTGGGGGCTCTGACTCCAGCCCTCAGGGGCCTGAATCAACAAGTTGAGACTGACGGATGTACAGATACTGTACCTTGGGGATTGCTTGTGTGTCTTCTCTCCAGTCTGCCCAATTAACTATAATGATGAATCAATGCGAGGAAATCGCTGCCATTCTTAGGCCTCCAGGAGAAAAGACAGTGACAGGAAACAATTGAGATAGCAAAACTTGTGGCAGTCTCCGAGGAGTAGAGTCAGACCTTTTCTGTTCAGAAGTGTGAATCCCAGGAGTACACTGGAACTGGTAATCAGGCATGGTGTCTGCTGTGAACAAAATAATAAAACCACTCACTGGGCCTCCTGGTTTTATTGCCAAGAAATGTAAGTTTTTGTCAAGATTATAGTCATTGTGATGAACAGGTACTCTGGGAGGAACCACTGTGGTGAATAGTCAAGAAGCTTTTTATTAATCTACGAACTAGAGAGATGGTTTCTATATGGTTCGACAAATTCATGGAACTTTTACACCGTTCTAGACAATATTGCTGGCTGCCTCAGGGACTCGTTGCTACACAAGTTTGTTTTCTCATTTTGTTTTTTGTACGTTTTTGAAGTTCAGGCTTATTGAAAAACACAAATCAATAGTCAAGGAATATCATGGAACAACCCTCCTGATTGCCTCCCTTTAGAGTTGTAGTTGCACTCAATGTGAACTTCGGGCACAGAAGCTGCGCACTTGAAATGGTTCCCTGGGAATGGCAGCGAGGTCTCTTTGCTCCTGTTTAATTAAACTTTTGAATCTATACAATAAGGTCTGCAGTGGAAACACTGACTTTGTTCTAATGCAGTAAAGATTAAGACATTGTGGGGAGAGAGGCTGGCTTTTCACTTGTAGGCATAAACCCAGAAGCATTCCTCTACCCATCCCCTTATGCCCCCTTCCTCCTTACCATTTACAAGTTAATGGCCCCTTAAAATCTGTGCTGTGAATATAACTTTTCGTCACTTCTCCTGCAGTATAGAAATGGGAGTCTTGGGACGGAAGTTATGTGATAAAGGTAATTCAACAAAGCATCCCTAGGATTTAATCTCTAATCTTGCCCTGGCACATTTATCTGCCCTTACAAAATTGTGCATTCTGCTAAACAGAGTAATATATTTATGTTGTAAACATGTAAAATATAATACATTTTTACATCAGATACATTTCAGAAGCTGCAGTTTGGTGCAATTTGGAGATAAGTATTTTTGTGCTGAAGTGTGGTATAGTGGGGCAGTCCTGCTTTCTGCTATAGAGCTATCCAGTGCCAGGCTTAATTTAGTGTTCAATAAAGCTATGTCATTCAGAACTTTCTCTCACATCCTGTTCCACTTGGAGTAGCGCGTTCAACCACTCTATAAATTAATTTCTCCAGCTGATTTTTTCAGACCTTATAACAGGGCATTTGTTAAATATGCTAATCCTAATATGATATGGTACAGAGCCAGTAGTAGCAAAACAATAGCTTCACATTTCAGTGGCATCCCATTGCCATGTGCATTTTACTACCAGTGTGGATTGCGAATTAAACAAGCATGTTTGCAGAGCTGTTGTGCTTGGAGGTAGCCGTCTCATGGCTTTAATGAATCTTGACAGACAGAGCCAAAGAGTCTTGTCTTGAAGGCAGATCTCCGTCTCAGATTATGGAGAAGCTGGAGCGAAAGACCCTCACCCTGTCATGGCCACAATCAGAATCTTAATCACCTAGGATGTTTGATGTCAGGGTGGTTGCTGAAGGCAATATTCAGACCTGGTAAAAGTATGACTACAAGTATCGAGTTCAGAGCACAGGCATTTTCCTTTCAAGAAGCACAGATTTTGATAAGTTTTCAGTGGAGAGATGGTGGTTAAACATGAAAAATGAGTAGTTTTAACTGAACAATAGAAATGGGTGAGAGTAAATTACCTTCTCCGTGCAGTTTGGTTGAGGATTGGCAAGTTTAAGAGCCACACTAGTTATAGGATTGTTTACTGGTGTGTCATTATCTTATATTCAGGGATTAATTCTCATTTTGTACCCCTGTCAAATAGAATTCAGTTCTACTTCATGTCATATTTGACTGTAAGCTACTGTGACATCTCCGAAACCTTTTCATAGCCAACAAAATGTGATTACTTTTTGCCAAAGAAAAGCAATTGAGATCATTTATAAGTCATTTTTAAATAGTTTCTTCATATCATGTAGATAATCTTATATCTTCTTATTCATGTTTGAACTGTATTTGAAAGAAAAAACAGTCTGGAACATGTATACTATATCTGTTCACATTCTTTTAAGTTTTCTATTAATACGATAAGAGATTTGGAGTATTGCACAGCCTTGGCATAGATGTGAGCTAATGGGGTGCTTTCAAGACATTCATTTGGATTCCAAGCACTTTGAAACTGTTTTGCTCTTTGGCTCTGTCTAAAGAATTTGTTTTTTTTTCCCTTCAGAGATGCTATGTGGCATTTGTATCTAACTGCAAGCCACACAGCAACTCCAGCCCTTTGTTCCTATATGCTCCGAGGCCACTTGAGTTGACCTCGTCCCTGGCTACTTGCACTGGCTCTACAGAGGAAACAGGACTGTGATTTCAATGCACACAGTGCTGTCTGTCTGCTGTTGAGGTTGAGTTGTCAATACGTTGATTCATTTGTGGGTTGACCCGATCCATTGATATTTTGAGTCATCCTCAACCAAACGAGAAAGACTGACCGGGGGGTGAGTTCCCTTGTGAAACGAACACACAACAAAGGCGGAGGAGTTTCTACCGGTGGCCAACTGTGACAAACGCACACACTTTCACACACACACAAACACACACACTAATGTAGAGAATCAATGAATATACTGTACGTGTTTGAATAGTTTAGAGTTACACTTTATGGACATGAAATGTAAGAACACACACAGCATATATCTTCCCACACATAACTGAGTATACATGACACACATTAATACACACAAACACCTTCCCACACATGCACACAACACACCATATTGACACCTGCCTACACAAAATATGGACTGAATATTTCTATCCACGTTTACAGACACAAATGGTCTTACAAGTGCCAAAACGGCGTGTTTTATGTGCAGGCGGAATGGAACCAAACATCTGTAGAAATGAACTCAGCGTCTTTACAGGCCTGACAGCCTAAGTGTCTTATTTTTGTTGTCGATGTGTTATGTATTTACATCTGTATAATTTATGTGTTCCTTTTCCTCAGCTGTTCGTATTTTTAGTGTATTGTTCTTGTGTTCTGTTTCAATCTGTTTTCCTTATGTAGAATGAAATTTGCTTATTGTGAATGTCATATTTGGAGTTCTCATGGGTCCTTCTGATCTGTCCAACTTTGATATTACAACTCAGACCACTCACGCATGTTCAGTATATATTAGAATTTTCCCCAAAAATGCAGACGCCGATCCCTCCGCAGACACCTCACGTGATTCGAGACACAGATTAACTGAGAGCACAATTTGTAATCGGTGAATATAAGCAGATTTATATGTAAATGTTTAGGATTAGCTTCAGCTTTGGGCTAGGAAAGGTTTTAAGGTTTTATAGATTTTTTTTTTTTGTCCTCAGCTTCATGAATGCAGGCACACACACGCACACACACATCCAGAGAGCTGTGTTGAAGAGCTGATAATATGCCTCTCACACTGAAGCTGTTGTCACCACTGGCCTTTTCAAGGACCTTGTTTCTCAGTCGCTCTTTCGGAGAAGCAGCGAAAAAAACAGCAGGAGAGTCTGAGTATGTCCTTTTGGAAGATTGAACTGGCACTGCTGCTGGAATTAGTATTATCCTGTGGAGGGACAGTGCTGCGCAGAAATTTTAAGCACGAAAAGTCAAGAGAGACAGCTTTCAAAACTAATGTCATTGATATTTTTTTTCTTATTATTATCAAATAAATTAACCCAAAGTAAGGTAAATAGAGGGGGAAAAGTAAATCAAGTCAGTGTTTGGTGTGACCACCTTTTTCATTTAAACCAGCACCACCTTTTCTCAGTACACTTGCACAAAGTTTTTTAGGTGGGTTGTTCCAAGAATCTTGGAGAACTTCCCACAATTCCTCAGGCTGCATCACTGTCACCGTTCTCCTCATTTAATCACACAATTTGTTGCAAGACTCCTTGTTCTTGCCGATGACGATATTTGACTGGTGTATTTTGGGAACAATCAGGTGCCTCCTTGATGGTCCTGAGAGGTGGAAAAGAATCTAGACATCTGAAGTGCCTAGAACTTTTGCAAAGTAATGTGTGTGCGTGTGTGTTGTGCCTCAATAACAGTATGCATGCGTGAATGTGCATTTCATCTGCTTTCAAACAGCCTGTTGTGTCTGACAGTGCAGCTCTGCATGTGTGCATTCGCAACATGAGACTGAGGAGCATTCATAATGGTATGAGTGTGTGTCTGTGTGTGTGTGAATATGTGTTTAAGGGATTTTGTTATGAAGGTCCGTTCCGTCGAGGGAGTGACAGCTGAGGCTGGGTATCTGAAGCATTTTTAATTAATCTGCCTTTCATTCTGCAGGGCTCTCCAATAAGGCTGTGCTCATTCACTCGTTTGCTGTCACTCACACTCGCACACACAAATGTGCACAGGCTCTCTTGCTCTGTCACACGAGCAAAGATTGTAACTGCTTGTTGCCCTTGTCATGCATGCTTTTTCATTCACATATATGCACTTGGAGTGCAAACAATCAGGCATACACGTGTCACACAAGTCTCACACAAGCACTGACTCTCGTCTAAGGCACTGTAATTACACACTTACTGATGCATGCTCCACACACAGTTAGACACAACTAATCCTCCTCTACACATCACTGCCATCTCTTCATACTCTTTGCTGAGAGAATTCCCTTTCCTCCCCATCTGCAACACTTCCACTCTGGCCCTCCTGCCCTTTCTTGCCTGATTAGCATCAGCGCAGCAGGTTGGCTATTACTCTCACAACTAGGGTGGCATGTCAGTTGCCCCAGCTCTTGCTCTGCAGCAGGGGGCAGGGGCAGAAAAAAGTGTTGTTGGGCCACACTCAGAGCTGGGTTAAGTAAAGGGGAGGCTTTGAATTTCATGACTGTGACTGTATCACAGCTGTTTTAGGTTCAGTGAGTCAAAAGAGGAATAGATACAGAGAGGGAGGAGACACTGAAGAACAGAACAGCAATGAAAAAGAGAAGAAAGCAACAAAATGTACTGAGAAGTGAAGCTTATCTTACACATCAAGGCTCTGACACAAGTCCACAAAGTAAACTGTAGCACCTCAAAGCCTGTGTTACTAGATGCTCATCTTAATCTCCCACTGTTAAATCCTTTTTGTGTAAATGACCTTGACACACAGCACTGCAAAAGAGAAGCAGGATTATACATAAGGAGTCTGCAGCTTGACTGTCTAGTTGGAAACTGACTGTCAAAAATCTCCCTGAGCAAGGCACTGAAGCCAAAAGCATCTATGTTGGTCAGACTGTGGCTGTGCTCTGCAGTTCTCAGGTGCATTCTAAGGATAAAGCTCACATTATTCTATACATTTACTATCAGCAAATTCCATGAACAGATAGAAAAGGATTGACTATATACTTACCAAACAGGGAAATTGGATAGAAAAGGGTTAGCGTAGATGCGCTCATCTATGCCATCTCTGGTGTGTAACTACACAGCCAGGGTCAATACTGCACAGCAAGCCACAGCCCCACAGCCCCTATTAGCAATAATACACAGGAGTGTATTATTGCACGTATGCCAGAGTTTAATTACTGCCTTTTACCACAAGCTGTTGTGCTACTTACACTGTCTCCATCATTTTAGATTTGTGTCCACTTACAGTGAAACAGGACACAGTTTTTTTTGTAGCGTAGTGAATGTGGCTAAAACTAAAGGTCTTTATGCCCAACTCTGATTATCTGTTGATGATGTTTGGCAAGGGCTACAAATGTGTATCCACATACTAAAGGGCAAAACCGTCTGATTCATTGGCACTTGTTCAAATGTATTACAGCAAATCCCAGTGCAGAGTAGAGCATTCTGAATCCACATACATGTTAATCTGTCGCCTGGTGTTTTTTCCTTGAATCTCAGCGTTCTGTTTCTCATGTTATTCTGGTAAAATTGCGACATTAAAAAGTTCACAATTCACAGGCAGATCCCCGTTAGCTACAGGGGTATCCATGTGGTGAAAATATCAGGGACATCCCAAAATGCTAACAAAAAGGCAGCATTATCTAATTGTCTGACAACACCGGAGTAATTCTGTCCCAGCAGAATGAAGCACGGCACATTAAAATTTTAACACTAGTAGAAAACAGCAGCAGTACGCTCCTCCTTGTTCCTTGTGCATCACTTAAATAACAATTGCTCTGGCAATTACTAACTCCAGAACACGATCTGAGGGAAATGCGTTCATGCTTTCGGTTGCTCCCTGGGGCGAACAAACACTGTAAATTTAATAACAGGCATCCACATAGAGTGGTGGAAGGCAGCTTCAGACCAAGGAGCTCTCTGGTTTATAGAGCATAGGATATTTTAGGAAGCAGGCTGTTGTGAATGGTAGTATATTGACTTTGTAGATATTCCTTGGATAACCTTGATTCTGCTACATGTAGAGGATGGATACCATTCTGTGTCTTTATTTTCTTGTTGAATTCTTTCTAATCTCCTTTTAAATTACTTTGTAATTCCCTGAATTTTTTAATTAGGTGAAAGATAATTTCACCTAATTATCTTTACCCAATTCACAGGAATAGTTTGCACTTGTATCTATCTGGTATTGACGTGATGCACCAATCAGCCACAGCATTAAAACCACTAACAGGTGAAGTGAATACAATTCATTACAATGCTATGCTGTGCTGGGAAGCCTTGGGTTCTGACACTCATGAGGATGTTACTTTTACATGTACCACCTACTTGAACATTGTTGCAGACCCTCCCATGACAACGGCGTTATCCATTGCAAGCGGCCTCCCCCAGCAGGACAATGTGCCCTGTCACACTAAAAAAACACTGCTCAGGAACAGTTTGAGGAATGAAACAAAGAGCCCTGGGCGTTGACCCAACCTCCAAACTCCCCAGATCCCAGTCCAATCAAGCATCTTTGGGATGTAACAGAAAAAGCACAATCCACAAAGGCCCCACCCAGCAACCCAGTGGACCCAAAGGATCCATTGCCAGCATCCTGGTACAAGGTATCACAGAACACCCCCAGAGGTTCAATGTCTACGCCCCAGTGGGTCAGAGCTATTTCGGCAGCACAAGGTCGACCTACGCAATATCAGGCAGGTGGTTTGAATGTTGTAGATGGAAATCAACAGCAACGATGCTGATCATCTTGAAACATAAAGTTTCCAATTGAAAAAAAATGACTGTATCTCTTCAAAATGTGCTGCTGTCTCTATTGTGTGATAGAAATTTTGGTTCTTCGTTCTTTCCCCCTGAAATGTGCGATATTTTAGCAGAGGTGGTTGTTTGGGTGTGTACTGTGTGATAGATTAATTGGTGTCATTTCATGAGTTATTTTGTTACTCTATAATGGTCTGGACATGGCAGTTAGTCCTGCCTGGGTGCTTTTTCACTGAAGGTTATAAAAGTGATATTAATTTCTTCTGACTTTATGATCCACCTCAGGTAAAAATACTTTGGAAACATTGCTATAGGACATTGGTCCAAAATGATGCCTCTTAAAAACAAAACCTGACATTTACCGTAAACCCTTTAAATTTTTGTTTTCGTTGCTGCCAAACTCCACTATGGCCGAAAACGTCAAAACATCTTATCTGTTGATTATACCAGAGATATTTTACTTCTCCATCCCTCACAGCGCCATAGGTCAGTGGTTCAGTTTGATGTCAAGCCCAGCAATCGATTACAGGCAGCAGCAGTGGTTGCTGGGGGCGACGGGTGGAACAGTGAAGGTTGCTAGGTAGCAGATAAGAACACAGCCTCTCATTAATTGCCTTCCGCCGCTGTGGTACTGAAGATACGGGATAGTAGATATTGCTGTGGCATGCAGGCAGCAACACACACCCAAATACACATACAATGTATGTATACCTGCAGGCACATCACATTTAATATTTAATGACCTTTCTACGCCAGCATCTATCAAGTGAGCACATGAGAAGGAAGATCAAATTAGAGATAGAGAGCATGAAAGAGGATGACAACATTGAAGGGTTACATACAGCAGATAGATAAATGGACAAAAAAACAGAAATCCACAAGAGGAAAGAACCAGATATATTTTCATTAAAATAAAAATGTCCTACTAGGTTTTGTCTCTAGTGGGACAAAAGTGTCATCCCTCTGACCGTGAATAAGACATGAAGAGCAGGCATCACATTCATCATGATTACATGGGGTGTGCTTTAAAAAAAAACCTTACATTTGCAAATAAAGTTACATATGAGGTAAGAAAACCTGATCTTAGACGTACTTTTGCCTGTCTGGTGACCTGTACAGATGGCCGTGAAAATGATCGATCAAAATCTCAAAGAGGTAAACATCAAACATTCCATCCCCCAGGCAATCCTTCCATTTGGAAATCTGTTTTCGTGCGATGAAATGTGAACGTCATTACCTTTACACTCGAAGGCTAATTTGGACAATTTTCTAGAAAATTACAGCCCCAGGGCAGCGAGGCATCATCTCTGGTCAGAGATATCATCTGCAGGCTCCTCTGACAACCAGGCAAGGAGTAGTTTGATTTGATAAGACAGCCTTTATGTTTGTGTCCTGTGCTGACTTTCATCAAAACAACACAACACCACTACACATTGTTGCGTGTACAAGACTCGGATTTACAAAGCTACCTCATTAAACAGGCAACAGTCTACATCTGTTTTCTCCTAGACCTGTAATATGTGAAAGGCAGCCTGATTAAACAAGCAACTTTCATGTTTTACAACCCTCTAATGTATCAGCCTGCAGGATTAGATAGAACACATTATACTGGCATTTCTCTCCTGTGTAAACCACCTGATTAAAAGTGGAACACCATACACCTGTCTTTTTAACCATCCTTGGGTATGTGTTAAAGTTTCCCATAGAATCAGAGTCTATTTTCTGAGCTTGATTTGTTGTCCTGCATCTCGCCCTGCCTTGACAACCAAACTGCTCTCTGGTTCCAACTTGTTGAAAATGAATCATCGGTTCGTGACCGTCACATTGCCTATTAAAGATGCGGTTTTCTCACACAGCCCAGTGTTGCTTTGTGGCCAGATAAAAGCTCAATAAAACCTTTTAGCTTGAGCTCAAAGGGAAGAAGTTAAGCCCCCAAGACTAGTGTTCTTGGCTTACAGAGGGGGATAGCAGAGTGAACAGGGAGTGTGTGGATGTTAAGTACCTAAACACTAGCTCATGTACACAAGGCTTGAGTGATGCTGTTAAATACTGTCAGGCTTGTTGTCTTTTTGTTTGTCACACTCTCTCTGTTACTGTTTCAGAGTCAGCAATGTCAAGCTTCGCATAAACTTAAGACTGAGGTGTGAGTGGTGGAATACAACAGAAAAAGGTGAAGAGAAAGGACCACAGACAGTTTGGGACAGATATGGATGGAAAGAAGGAGCATTTAGGTTCTAAATCCAAATGGACAAAGACAGAAAGAAAGATTAGGGTAGGGGTTAGTTCAGCTGATAGGAAGTTGAGTGTGAGATGAGGAGGACATTGCAAAAATCTGAAACCTAACAAAACTGAAAAGAGAAGGGGAAAGAAAAGAGTGATTAATCTCAGTATGTCAGACAACTAAAGACAGGGATATGTTTAAAACTTTGTCCTACGTACAAATGAATTTTGTCCAGCTACATCTAAAGACTAGTGCAGGGATGTCAAACTCGGGTCCTTGAGGGCCACTATCCTGCATGTTTTAGATGTTTCCCTCTTCCAACACACCTGATTCAAATGATCAGGATCGTTGTAAGGCTTCTGCCGAGCTTGATGATGAGCTGATCATTTGAATCAGGTGTACTGGAAGAGGGAAACAACTAAAACATGCCGGATAGGGGCCCTCGAGGAGCGGAGTTTGACACCCCTAGACTAGTGTCATAGGTAACCAAGACCAAGTCATGCCCAAGACCAGAGTACACCGAGACCAAGACAAGACTAAGACTGTGAGATCAACTCAGGCAGAGCAACCATGAATAGACCAGTGCAAGTCCCATACTGCATAACATACTTATGATACCATGTGAAACATGCATGCTGCTGGTAAGAGTTTGACATGGTCCAAGACATCATACTGAAGTATTGCATTGCAGGATTTCTAATGACTGTATGTTTACTTTTGGAAGCTGTTTTGCAGAAGTATTACTTAGGACAATAGATTTGGCTGACATCTCCTCCTCAACAGCCACATGCTTCCTCTCCTGCTGCCACGGTTGCTCTATGTGAATGTGTGTGAAGGGGGTCAGTGAAGGGTGACGGCTGTCATCAGTAGCGGAAAAGTCACACTGGAAATGAGTCAAGTTATTAGTTGCATTTGAAGCAGCAATTTTTACATGTAATCACAACAACAGCATTGGGAAATAAATCACACAGTGCACAGTCTTTTTTAATGATATCCTTGCAGCTATGGTGTTGACTAGTGTTGAAATAAATTACAGAGTTCTCCTTGTCTGAGACCAAGGCAAGGCTTTTAAAAAGTCGTCTTGAGGCTGAGACCAATCTCAAGTACTCCCACACCACTAGTGACAAAAGTAGTAGTTCTGACTGGATACACTCGAGGGTATACTTTGAAACCTGCTATTACACCAATGGCCAGAGTACATGCATTATACAAATGAGGAGAACGACTAACACATTTGTAGACTTTTAGACTCGTAGATTTCTGGATGCAAAAAGTGAACTTGCAAGAGAAGTGTTCGATCACAGGTGACATGCGCGAGTACTTGTTGGATTGTTCATTGATCGACAAATGAGTCCCAGAAACTTTTATTTACACGCCTAAGTTTGCTTGTAACAGATCAAATAAGTACAATTCAAAGAGAATCAACTTTTATATCTGTACTTTAGATCAAAGCAAAACAAACACTAGCTGTGTAGCATCTTGAAGGCAAAGGGAAAGGAATAAAGAGGTTGTGAAAGTGATGGTGTAATAGGAATAAAGTGGAAATAACAAGGGACTGGATGAGAGAGAGATGAAATGAAGAAACAGACAGGAGAACGGTGAAAAGAATCTAATGGAAGAACATCTGAGAGTATAAAAAGAGAGGAGGGAGTCAAGCTGAAGAGTATGATTGCAAAGGAAGATACTAAGAGTAGCATCAGACTCAAGACTCCAAGCTTGGAAATCACTCCTGAAAGATAAGGGTGGCAGGAAGAGTGGAGGAGGGGATGAGGCAAAGAAAATCAGAATGAGTGGAGGATGGTGAGCGATGAGAAGATGCAACTGATGTTCTGTTGGATATCTGTGTAGAGAAGAATACAGGAACAAGGAGGGAATACATGAATAGAAGGGTATGGAAATCTGCATCCACAAAGACTCACATTCCTCTTTCATGTGTTCTGACAGCAGAGCACTGAAATCTGCAGTGTAGGAGTACAGAGAGCAAGAGAGAGACCAGAGAGAAGGGGGATTGATGGCTGGAAGGTAGACGATTGAGAACATATTGGAGAATCTTGACTCATCAGATAGGCTGGGGAGCACACCATGAACTTTAAATATTGTAAGACTTTTTTTCTTGGCAGGTATTTTTACCTTCTGTCTGTTTTCACTGTGGTTATTCCCCTTTGGATACTATGTAAGAGCAAAACGATTGAAGCATCCAAGTAACTGTGACATTTTCATATAAATCAATGTCCATTTTGCTGCTGTGTAGCTACACAAAGGTTATGAAAGCCAAGTTCTGTTTGAGTTTTATCTGGATAAATCTTCTGCCATACAGAAAGTTACGCACAGAGCTTGACTTTTCTTGGCAGCCGAAGATGAAGAAAAGAGAAAAGCACTGAGAGAAATCAGAAAATCAAACTTTATGAACAGAAAAAATACACTCAGCTGATTGTTTGCTGGTTTAAGTGCAACTACCATCAGACGCTTGTCATCATGTAACATCCATGGCACATGCAGAATGTACATCGATCAGGCATAACATTAGGTAAAGTTATGATCACCGACCTAATATTGTGCTGGTTCAAAATGCTCTGAACCATTGGGCATGGACAAAAGGACCTCTCTGGGTGTCCTATGGGGTCTGGCACCAGGATGTTGGCAGTAGATATTTTGGGTGCTCTGGCTTGTGCAGTGGTGCCTCTGTCAATCAAACTTGTTCCACTGCATCCTGTTGATGCTTGATTACAAAGGGGTGTAGGAAGTTTGGAGGTCAAATCAACATGTTGGGCCATTGTCATGTTCCTCAACATGTTCCTGATTGTTTGATTTTTTTTCCACGTGGTGGGGGACATTTTCCTGCAGGGGTAGACCAGTGACATTTGGGATTTCCATTTACATGAGGGAGTGTGTGCCTGTCCCTGTGGTCATCATGTTGCGGCTGATCAGTGTATGTTATAGTCAAATGTCATTGAGGTACAGTAGCTGAGGCTGATCTTCTGAGCAAAGGAGGTAAAACGCCAGCTTCTCTGGAGCCTTGTGGACAGCGGTGTATTCTGAGAAGCTGACATGAAAGATGGGCCTCAAGACACTGCCAGTATGTGTTGCCCTTTATGCTGTCATATGATACGTCTGCATCTGAAGAAATACATCACTGATCATTTCTTTGAACGCATTCTCTCAGAAGCAAAGGCAGAAGCAAGCATGGCTGGAGTGTCTTAAGAAAGAGATTGTTCTGGATGGTTTTCCATCTGAGTCTTTGTTTCTTATCACCACAAGCATGATGGGTGTTTCAGTGTTGCACAGTAATTCGTTACTTAGCAACATGTTACAGCGAGGTGCTTACTTGTCTAGGTAACAAGTGTGAGGGATTACA